>JAUNZM010000281.1:0-304360 GCA_033459285.1 Clamator glandarius | reverse complement strand
TTGGCCTTCTGTCGTCTTCTTTGTCCTCTTTGGCCTTCTGTGGCATTCATTTTGTTCTTTGGCCAAATGTGGCCTTTCTGGCCTTCTTTGGCCTCTTTGGCATTCTGTGGCAGCTCTGACCCTCTCTAGCCCTCTTTGGCCTGCTTTGGCCTGCTTTCGCCTGCTTTGGCCTGCTTTGGCCTGCTTTGGCCTGCTTTGGCCTGCTTTCGCCTGCTTTGGCCTGCTTTCGCCTGCTTTGGCCTTCTTTGACCTGCTTTGCCCTGCTTTACCCTGCTTTGGCCTGCTTCTGCATTCTGTTGCCTTCTTTGGCCTTCTGTGTCCTTCTGTGGCCTTCTTTTACCATCTCTAGCCGTCTTTGGCCTTCTTGGTACTTCTGTGGCCTTCTCTGGAATTCTCTGGCCTTCTTTGGCCTCTGTGGCCTTCTCTGGCATTCTCTGGCCTTCTGTGGCCTTCTTTGTCCTTCTTCTTTTCTGGCCTTCTTTGGCCTCTTTGGCCTTCTTTGGCCTCTTTGGCTTTCTTTGGCCTCTTTGGCCTCTTTAGAGTTCTGTAGTCTACTTTAGCCTTCTTTGGCCTTCTTTGGCCTTCTCTGGCCTCCTGTGGCCTCTTTAGTCTTCTGTGGCCTTCTTTGGAATTCTTTGGCGTGCTTTGGCCTTCTCTAGCCTCTTTGGCCTTCTTTGGAATTCTTTGGAATTCTTTGGCCTTCTGTGGCCTTCTCTGGCCTTCTTTGGACTTCTCTGGCCTTCTGTGGCCTTCTCTGGCCTTCTTTGTTTTTCTTTGGCCTGCTTTGGCCTTATTTGGCCTTCTTTGGCCTTGTTTGGCCTTCTTCGGCCTTCTTTGGCCTTCTCTGGCCTTCTTTGGCCTTCTCTGGCCTGCTTTCGACTGCTTTCGCCTCCTTTGGCCTCCTTTGGCCTGCTTTGGAGTTCTGTTGCCTTTTTTTGGCCTTCTGTGGCCTTCTTTAACCATCTCTAGCCTTCTTTGGCCTTCTTTGTACTTCTGTGGCCTTCTCTGAAATTCTCTGGCCTTCTTTGGACTTCTTTGGCCTCTGTGGCCTTCTTTGGCCTTCTGTGGCCTTCTGTGAACTTCTGTGGCCTTCTGTAGCCTTCTTTATCCTTCTTCTTCTCTGGCCTTCTTTGGCCTCTTTGGCATTCTGTGGCCGCTCTGACCCTCTCTAGCCCTCTTTGGCCTGCTTTGGCCTTCTTTGGCCTTATTGGACTTCTTTGGTTATCTTTGGCCTTCTTTGGCCTCTTTGGCCTCTTTAGCCTTCTTTGGCCTTCTGTGGCCTTCTCTTTCCTTCTTTGGCCTCTTTAGTCTTCTGTGGCCGTCTTTGACATTCTTTGAACTTCTTTGGCTTTCTCTGGCCTTCTCTGGTTTTCTCTGGCCATCTTTGGCCTTCTTGGGCCTTCTTTGGCCTTCTTGGGCCTTCTTTGGCCTTCTTCGGCCTTCTTTGGCCTTCTCTGGCCTTCTTTGGCCTTCTCTGGCCTTCTTTGGCCTTCTTTGGTCTCTGTGGCCTTCTGTGGCCTTCTTTGTCCTTCTTTGTCCTTCTTTGTTCTTCTCTGGCCGTCTTTGCCCTCTTTGGACTTCTTTGGCCTCTTTAGCCTTCTTTAGACTTCTTTGGCCTTGTTTAGCCTTCTATGGCCTTCTTTGGCCTCTTCAGTCTTCTGTGGCCTTCTTTGACTTTCTTTAACCTTCTTTGGCCTTCTCTGGCCATCTTTGGCCTTCTTGGCCTTCTTGGCCTTCTCTGGCCTTTTTTGGCCTCTTTGGTTTTCTTTGGCATGCTTTGGCCTTCTTTGGCCTTCTGTCGTCTTCTTTGTCCTCTTTGGCCTTCTGTGGCATTCATTTTGTTCTTTGGCCAAATGTGGCCTTTCTGGCCTTCTTTGGCCTCTTTGGCATTCTGTGGCAGCTCTGACCCTCTCTAGCCTGCTTTGGCCTGCTTTGGCCTGCTTTGGCCTGCTTTGGTCTGCTTTGGACTGCTTTGGCCTGCTTTGGCCTGCTTTGGCCTGCTTTGGCCTGCTTTCGCCTGCTTTGACCTGCTTTGCCCTGCTTTGGCCTGCTTTGGCCTGCTTTGGCCTGCTTCTGCATTCTGTTGCCTTCTTTGGCCTTCTGTGTCCTTCTGTGGCCTTCTTTTACCATCTCTAGCCGTCTTTGGCCTTCTTGGTACTTCTGTGGCCTTCTCTGGAATTCTCTGGCCTTCTTTGGCCTCTGTGGCCTTCTCTGGCATTCTCTGGCCTTCTCTGGCCTTCTGTGGCCTTCTTTGTCCTTCTTCTTTTCTGGCCTTCTTTGGCCTCTTTGGCCTTCTTTGGCCTCTTTGGCTTTCTTTGGCCTCTTTGGCCTCTTTAGCGTTCTGTAGTCTACTTTAGCCTTCTTTGGCCTTCTTTGGCCTTCTCTGGCCTCCTGTGGCCTCTTTAGTCTTCTGTGGCCTTCTTTGGAATTCTTTGGCGTGCTTTGGCCTTCTCTAGCCTCTTTGGCCTTCTTTGGAATTCTTTGGAATTCTTTGGCCTTCTGTGGCCTTCTATGGCCTTCTTTGGACTTCTCTGGCCTTCTGTGGCCTTCTCTGGCCTTCTTTGTTTTTCTTTGGCCTGCTTTGGCCTTATTTGGCCTTCTTTGGCCTTGTTTGGCCTTCTTCGGCCTTCTTTGGCCTTCTCTGGCCTTCTTTGGCCTTCTCTGGCCTGCTTTCGACTGCTTTCGCCTCCTTTGGCCTCCTTTGGCCTGCTTTGGAGTTCTGTTGCCTTTTTTGGCCTTCTGTGGCCTTCTTTAACCATCTCTAGCCTTCTTTGGCCTTCTTTGTACTTCTGTGGCCTTCTCTGAAATTCTCTGGCCTTCTTTGGACTTCTTTGGCCTCTGTGGCCTTCTTTGGCCTTCTGTGGCCTTCTGTGAACTTCTGTGGCCTTCTGTAGCCTTCTTTATCCTTCTTCTTCTCTGGCCTTCTTTGGCCTCTTTGGCGTCTTTAGTCTTCTTTAGCCTTCTTTGGCCTTCTTTGGCCTTCTCTGGCCTCTTTAGTCTTCTGTGGCCTTCTTTAGAATTCTTTGGCCTGCTTTGGCCCTCTATGGCATTCTGTGGCCTTCTTTGGCCTACTTTGGCCTTCTCTGGCCTTCTGTGGCCTCTTTAGTCTTCTGTAGCTTTCTTTGGAATTCTTTGGCCTGCTTTGGCCTTCTTTGGCCTTCTTTGGCCTCTTTGGCATTCTGTGGCATTCATTTTGTTCTTTGGCCAAATGTGGCCTTTCTGGCCTTCTTTGGCCTCTTTGGCATTCTGTGGCAGCTCTGACCCTCTCTAGCCCTCTTTGGCCTGCTTTGGCCTGCTTTGCCCTGCTTTGCCCTGCTTTACCCTGCTTTGGCCTGCTTCTGCATTCTGTTGCCTTCTGTGTCCTTCTGTGGCCTTCTTTTACCATCTCTAGCCGTCTTTGGCCTTCTTGGTACTTCTGTGGCCTTCTGTGGCCTTCTCTGGAATTCTCTGGCCTTCTTTGGCCTTCTTTGGCCTCTGTGGCCTTCTCTGGCATTCTCTGGCCTTCTCTGGCCTTCTTTGTCCTTCTTCTTTTCTGGCCTTCTTTGGCCTCTTTGGCCTTCTTTGGCCTCTTTGGCCTTCTCTGGCCTTCTCTGGCCTTCTGTGGCCTTCTGTGGCCTTCTGTGGCCTTCTTCTTTTCTGGCCTTCTTTGGCCTCTTTGGCTTTCTTTGGCCTCTTTGGCCACTTTAGCGTTCTGTAGTCTACTTTAGCCTTCTTTGGCCTTCTCTGGCCTCCTGTGGCCTCTTTAGTCTTCTTTGGCCTTCTTTGGAATTCTTTGGCGTGCTTTGGCCTTCTCTAGCCTCTTTGGCCTTCTTTGGAATTCTTTGGAATTCTTTGGCCTTCTGTGGCCTTCTCTGGCCTTCTTTGGACTTCTCTGGTGTTCTGTGGCCTTCTCTGGCCTTCTTTGTCCTTCTTTGTTCTTCTGTGGCCTTCTTTAACCATCTCTAGCCTTCTTTGGCCTTCTTTGTACTTCTGTGGCCTTCTCTGAAATTCTCTGGCCTTCTTTGTACTTCTTTGGCCTCTGTGGCCTTCTTTGGCCTTCTGTGGCCTTCTGTGAACTTCTGTGGCCTTCTGTAGCCTTCTTTATCCTTCTTCTTCTCTGGCCTTCTTTGGCCTCTTTGGCGTCTTTAGTCTTCTTTAGCCTTCTTTGGCCTTCTTTGGCCTTCTCTGGCCTCTTTAGTCTTCTGTGGCCTTCTTTGGAATTCTTTGGCCTGCTTTGGCCCTCTATGGCATTCTGTGGCCTTCTTTGGCCTTCTTTGGCCTTCTCTGGCCTTCTTTGGCCTTCTTTGGCCTCTTTGGCATTCTGTGGCTGCTCTGACCCTCTCGAGCCCTCTTTGGCCATCTTTGGCCTGCTTTGGCCTTCTTTGGCCTACTTTGGCCTGCTTTGGCCTCCTTTGGCCTTCTGTGGCCTTCTCTGTAATTCTCTGGCCTTCTTTGGCCTTCTTTGGTCTCTGTGGCCTTCTGTGGCCTTCTGTGGCCTTCTTTGTCCTTCTTTGTTCTTCTCTGGCCGTCTTTGCCCTCTTTGGACTTCTTTGGCCTCTTTGGCCTCTTTAGCCTTCTTTAGCCTTCTTTGGCCTTGTTTAGCCTTCTATGGCCTTCTTTGGCCTCTTCAGTCTTCTGTGGCCTTCTTTGACTTTCTTTAACCTTCTTTGGCCTTCTCTGGCCATCTTTGGCCTTCTTGGCCTTCTCTGGCCTTTTTTGGCCTCTTTGGGTTTTTTTGGCCTTTTTTGGCCTTCTTCGGCCTTCTCTGGCCTTCTTTGGCCTTCTCTGGCCTGCTTTGGCCGGCTTTGGCCTCCTTTGGCCTACTTTGGCTTCCTTTGGCCTCCTTTGGCCTGCTTTGGCCTTCTTTGGCCTTATTTGGCCTGCTTTGACCTGCTTTCTACTGCTTTCGCCTCCTTTGGCCTCCTTTGGCCTGCTTTGGAGTTCTGTTGCCTTTTTTGGCCTTCTGTGGCCTTCTTTAACCATCTCTAGCCTTCTGTGGCCTTCTTTGTACTTCTGTGGCCTTCTCTGAAATTCTCTGGCCTTCTTTGACCGTCTTTGGCCTTCTTTGACCTTCTTTGGACTTCTGTGGCCTTCAGTGGCCTTTTCTGTCCTTCTTTAAATTCTATGGCCTTCTTTGGCCTTCTCTGGCCTTCTTTGGCCTTCTCTGGCCTTCTTTGGCCTCTTTGGTTTTTTTTGGCACGCTTTGTCCTTCTTTGGCCTTCTGTCGCCTTCTTTGTCCTCTTTAGCCTTCTGTGGCATTCTCTTTTGTTCTATGGCCAAATGTGGCCTTCTGTGGCCTTCTTTGGCCTTCTTTGGCCTCTTTGGCCTCCTTAACCTTGTATGGCCTTCTTAGCCTTCTGTGGCCTTGTCTTTCCTTCTTTGGCCTCTTTGGTCTTCTGTGGCCTTCTTTGAACTTCTTTCAACTTCTCTGGCCTTCTCTGGCCTTTTTTGGCCTTCTTTGGCCTTCTCTTGCCTTCTTTGGCCTCTTTGGCCTTATGTGCCATTTTCTTTTGTTCTATTGCCTTCTTTGGCCCTTTCTGGCCTTCTTTGGCATTCTGTGACCTTCTTTGGCCTTCTCTTGCCTCTTTGGCCTTCTTTGGCCTCTTTGCCCTTATGTGACATTTTCTTTTGTTCTATTGCTTTCTTTGGCTTTCTCTGGCCTTCTTTGGCCCTCTCTGGCCTTCTTTGGCCTTCTGTGACCTTCTTTGGCCTTCTTTCGCCTCTTTGGCCTTATGTGACATTGTCTTTTGTTCTATAGCCTTCTTTGGCCTTCTTTAGCCTCTTTGGCCTCTTTAACCTTGTATGGCCTTCTTAGCCTTCTGTGGCCTTGTCTTTCCTTCTTTGGCCTCTTTGGTCTTCTGTGGCCTTCTTTGAACTTCTTTCAACTTCTCTGGCCTTCTCTGGCCTTTTTTGGCCTTCTTTGGCCTTCTCTGGCCTCTTTGGTCTTTTTTGGCCTACTTTGGCCTGCTTTGGCCTGCTTTGACCTGCTTTGACCTGCTTTGGCCTGCTTTGGCCTTCTGTGGCCTTCTGTGGCCTTCTTTGGCCTTCTATAGCCTTCTTTGGCCTTATTTGGCCTACTTGGACTTCTTTGGTCTTCGTTGGCCTTCTGTGGTGTTCTCTGGCCTTCTGTGGCCTTCTCGGGCCTTCTTTCACCTTCTGTGGCCTTCTTTGTCCTTCTTTGGTCTTCTCTGGCCTTCTTTGGCCTCTTTGGCATTCTTTTGCCTCTTTGACCTCTTTAGCCTTCTTTAGCCTTCTTTGGCATGCTTTGGCCTTTTTTGGACTTCTGTGACCTTCTGTGGGCATTCTTTGGCGTTCTTTCACCTTCTTTGGTCTCTTGGTCCTTCTGTGGCATTCTCTTTCGTTCTATGGCCTTCTTTGGCCTTCTTTGTACTTCTGTGGCCTTCTTCGGCCTTCTTTGGCCTGCTTTGACCTGCTTTGGCCTTCTGTTACCTTCTTTATCTTCTTTGGCTTTCTTTGGCCTCTTTGGCCTCTTTAGCCTTCTTTAGCCATCTTTGGCCTTCTTTGGCCTTCTGTGGCCTTCTTTGGAATTCTTTGGAATTCTTTGGAATTCTTTGGCATGCTTTGGCCTGCTTTGGCCATATTTGGCCTGCTTTGGCCATCTTTGGCCTTCTCTAGCCTCTTTGGCCTTCTTTGAAATTCTTTGGCCTTCTGTGGCCTTCTCTGGCCTTCTGTGGCCTTCTTTGTTCTTCTCTGGCTGTCTTTGGCCTCTTTGGCCTTCTTTGGCCATCTTTGGCCTCTTTGGCCTTCTTTAGCCTTCTTTGGCCTTGTTTGGCCTTCTGTGGCCTTCTTTGACTTTCTTTAACCTTCTTTGGCCTTCTCTGGCCATCTTTGGCCTTCTTGGCCTTCTCTGGCCTTCTTTGGCTTCTTTGATTTTCTTTGGCATGCTTTGGCCTTCTTTGGCCTTCTGTCGCCTTCTTTGTCCTCTTTGGCCTTCTGTGGCATTCTCTTTTGTTCTATGGCCAAATGTGGCCTTCTCTGGCGTTCTTTGGCCTCTTTGTCATTCTGTGGCCGCTCTGACCCTCTCTAGCCCTCTTTGGTCTTCTTTGGCCTTCTTTGGCCTGCTTTGGCCTCCTTTAACATGCTTTGGCCTCCTTTGGCCTCCTTTTGCCTGCTTTTGCCTGCTTTGGCCTCTTTTGGCCTCCTTTGGCCTGCTTTGGCCTCCTTTGTCCTGCTTTGGCCTGCTTTGGCGTTCTGTTGCCTTTTTTGGCCTTCTGTAGCATTCTGTGGCCTTCTGTAGCCTTCTTTGTCCTTCTTTGTTATTCTCTGGCCTTCTTTGGCCTCTTTGGTCTTCTGTTGCATTCTCTTTCGTTCTATGGCCTTCTTTGGCCTTCTTTGGCATGCTTTGGCCTTCTTTGGCGTCTTTGGCCTTCTGTGGCCTTCTGTGGCCTTCTTTGGCCTTCTTTAACCATCTCTAGCCTTCTTTGGCCTTCTTTGGCCTACTTGGAGTTCTTTGGCCTACTTGGAGTTCTTTGGCCTACTTGGAGTTCTTTGGCCTACTTGGAGTTCTTTGGCCTACTTAGCTTTCTTTTGACTTCTTTTGACTTCTTTGGACTTCTGTGGCCTTCTTTGGCCTTCTGTGGCCTTCTGTGGTATTCTTTGGACTTCTTTAGCTTTCTCTGGCCTTCTCTGGCCTTCTGTGGCCTTCCTTGGCCTTTTCTGGCATTCCTTGTTCTTCTGTAGCCTTCTCCGGCCTTCTTTGGCGTTCTTTTTTGCCTCTTTGGCCTTCTTTGGCCTTCTTATGCATTCTCTGGCCTTCTCTGGCCTTCTTTGTCCTTTTTGGCCTTCTTGTTCTTCTTTGGCCTTCTTTGGCCTTCTTTGTCTTCTCTGACATTCTCTGATCTTCTCTGACCCTCTTCGACCGTCTCAAGACTTCTCCAACCTTCTCCAACCTTCTTTGACATTCTCCGACATTCTGCAAACTTCTTCAATTTTCTACGACCTTGTTCCACCTTGTTCCACCTTGTTCCGACCTTCTCCTTACTTCTTTGGCCTTCTATGACCTTCTTTGACATTTTCTGAACTTCTTTGAGCTTCTCTGATCTTCTCTGACCTTCTTCAGCCTTCTTTGACCTGTTTCAATATTCTGTGGCCTTCTTTGGCCTTCTGTGGCCTTTTGCCTTCTTTGGCCTTATCTGGCTTTCTATGGCCTTCTTCGGCCTTCTCTGGCCTTCTTTCACCTTCTTTCGCCTTCTTTGGTGTTCCTTGGCTTTCTCAGACCTTCTCCGATCTTCTTTGACCCTCTCTGACCTTCTTTGACCTTCTCCGGCCTTCCTCGGCCTTTTCCAACCTTCTTCGATCTTCTTTGGTCTTCTTTGACCTTTCCCTACCTTGTTTGACCTTCTTCGACCTTCTTCAATTTTTTTCACCTTCTACGACCTTCTACTATGTTCTCCCGCCGTCTCCGGCCTTCTTTGGCCTTCTCCAACCATCTTTGTCCTTCCCTGTCCTTCTTTGTCCTTCTTTGTCCTTCTTTGTCCTTACCTGTCTTTCCCTGTCCTTCTTTGTCCTTCTCCGACATTCTCCGACCTTCTTTGACCTTCTCTGAACTTCTCCGACCTTCTCCGACCTTCTTTGACCTTCTCCGACCTTCTTTGACCTTCTCCGACCTTCTTTGACCTTCTCCGACCTTCTTTGACCTTCTCCGACCTTCTCTGACCTTCTCCGACCTTCTCTGACCTTCTCTGACCTTCTCTGACCTTCTCTGACCTTCTCTGACCTTCTCCGACCTTCTTTGACCTTCTCCGACCTTCTTTGACCTTCTCCGACCTTCTCTGACCTTCTACGACCTTCTCTGACCTTCTACGACCTTCTCTGACCTTCTCCGACCTTCTTTGACTTTCTCTGACCTTCTTTGACCTTCTCCGACCTTTTCTGACCTTCTTTGGCTTTCTCTGACCTTCTTTCATTTTCTCCGACTTTCACTGACTTTCTTCGGCCTTCTTTGGCCTTTCCCGACCTTCTTTGACCTTCTTCGACCTTCTTTGACCTTCTCTGACCGTCTACGATATTCTTTGACTTTCTCTGACTTTCTCTGACCTGCTCCCACCTGCTCCGTCTCCCACCGTCTCCCACCTTCTTCCACATTATCCAACCTTGTTTGACCTTCTTTGAACTTCTCTGACTTTTCCGATATTTTTTGAACTTCTCTCGCCTTCTCCGATCATCTCTGATCTGTTTTGACATTCTCTGCCTTCTCTGGTCTTCCTTGGCTTCTCTGACCTTCTCTGATTTTCTTCCGCCTTCTTCCGCCTTCTTCCGCCTTCTTCTGCCTTCTTCCGCCTTCTTCTGCCTTCTCTTGCCTTCTCTTGCCATCTTTGACCTTCTCTTGCCATCTTTGACCTCCTCTTGCCATCTTTGACCTTCTTCGTCTTCCATCGTCTTTGTTTGATGTTCTCCGATATTCTTTGAACTTCTTTGACCTTCTCCGACCTTCTCCCACCGCCTCCCACCATCTCCCACATTCTTCCACCTTCTCCAACCTTGTTTGACCTTCTTTCACCTTCTTTGACCTTCTCTGACTACTCCAATACTTTTTGATCTTCTGCGACCTTCTCTGACCTTCTCTGACCTTTTTTGACCTTCTTTGACCTTCTTCGTCCTTCTCTGACCTTCATCGAACTTCTTTGGCCTTCTCCGACCATCTACGATAATCTTTGACTTTCTCCAACTTTCTCCAACCTGCTCCCACCTGCTCTGACCGTCTCCCACATTCTTCCAACTTCTCCGACCTTGTTTGATCTTCTCCGACTTCTCCGATAGATTTTGACCTTCTTCCACCTTCTTCCACCTTCTTCAACCATCTCTGATCTTCTCTGACCTTTTTTGCCTTCTTTGGCCTTCTTTGGCCTTCTCTGGCATTCTGTGGCCTTCTCTGGCCTTCTTTGGCCTTCTTTGGTCTTCTCTGGCTTTTTTTGGCCTTCTTTGGACTTCTCTGGCATTCTTTGGCATTCTGTTGCATTCTCTGGTCTTCTTTGGCCTTCTTTGGCCTCTTTGGCCTTCTCTAGCCTTTTGTGGCCTTCTTTGGCCTTCTTTAGCTTTCTGTGGCCTTCTTTGGCCTTCTGTGGACTTCTCTGGCCTTCTCTGGCTTTCTCTGGTCTTCTTTTTACTTATTTGGCTTTCTCTGGCCTTTTTTGTCCTTCTTTGTCCTTCTTTGTCCTTCTATGGCCTTCTGTGGCCTTCTTTGGCCTTCTGTGGCCTTCTTCGGCGTCCTCTGGCCTTCTGTGGCCTTCTTTGGCCTTCTATGGCCTCTTTGGCATTCTGTGGCCGCTCTGACCCTCTCTAGCCCTCTTTGGCCTCCTTTGGCCTCCTTTGGCCTGCTTTGGCCTGCTTTGGCCTGCTTTGACCTGCTTTGGCCTGCTTTGGCCTGCTTTGGCCTTCTGTGGCCTTATTTGGCCATCTGTGGCCTTCTATGGCCTTCTCTGGCCTTCATTCGCCTTCTGAGGCCTTCTTTGTCCTTCTCTGGCCTTCTTTGGCGTCTTTGGCCTTCTTTGGCCTTCTTTGGCCTCTTTGGCCTTCTGTGGCCTTCTTTGGACTTCTTTGGCCTGCTTTGGCCATCTTTGGCCTTCTTTGGCGTACTTGGCCTTCTTTGGCCTTCTTTGGCCTTCTGTGGCCTTCTTTGACCATCTTTGGCCTTCTTTGGACTTCTTTGGACTTCTGTGGCCTTCTTTGGACCTCTCTGGCCTCTTTGGTCTTGTTTGTCCTCTTTGGCCTTCTTTGTCCTCTTTGGCTTTCTTTGGCCTTCTTTGGCCTTCTTTGTCTTCTCTGACATTCTCTGATCTTCTCTGACCCTCTTCGACCGTCTCAAGACTTCTCCAACCTTCTTTGACATTCTCCGACATTCTGCAACCTTCTCCAATTTTCTACGACCTTGTTCCACCTTGTTCCACCTTGTTCCGACCTTCTCCTTACTTCTTTGGCCTTCTATGACCTTCTTTGACATTTTCTGAACTTCTTTGAGCTTCTCTGATCTTCTCTGACCTTCTTCAGCCTTCTTTGACCTGTTTCAATATTCTGTGGCCTTCTTTGGCCTTCTTTGGCCTTCTTCGGCCTTCTTTGGCCTTCTGTGGCCTTCTCTGGCCTTCTTTGGCCTTCTCTGGCCTTCTTTCACCTTCTTTGGTGTTCCTTGGCTTTCTCAGACCTTCTCCGACCTTCTTTGACCCTCTCTGACCTTCTTTGACCTTTTCCGGCCTTCCTCGGCCTTTTCCAACCTTCTTCGATCTTCTTTGGTCTTCTTTGACCTTTCCCTACCTTGTTTGACCTTCTTCGACCTTCTTCAAATTTTTTGACCTTCTACGACCTTCTACTATGTTCTCCCGCCGTCTCCGGCCTTCTTTGGCCTTCTCCGACCATCTTTGTCCTTCCCTGTCCTTCCCTGTCCTTCCCTGTCCTTCCCTGTCCTTCCCTGTCCTTCCCTGTCCTTCTTTGTCCTTCTTTGTCCTTCTTTGTCCTTCCCTGTCCTTCCCTGTCTTTCCCTGTCCTTCCCTGTCCTTCTTTGTCCTTCTCCGACCTTCTCCGACATTCTTTGACCTTCTCCGACCGTCTACGATATTCTCTGACTTTCTCTGACCTGCTCCCACCTGCTCCGTCTCCCACCTTCTTCCACATTCTCCAACCTTCTTTGACCTTCTCTGATATTTTTTGAACTCCTCTTGCCTTCTCTCGCCTTCTCCGATCATCTCTGATCTGTTTTGACATTCTCTGCCTTCTCCGGCCTTCCTTGGCTTCTCTGACCTTCTCCGATTTTCTTCCGCCTTCTTCTGCCTTCTTCCGCCTTCTTCTGCCTTCTCTTGCCTTCTCTTGCCATCTTTGACCTTCTCTTGCCATCTTTGACCTTCTCTTGCCATCTTTGACCTCCTCTTGCCATCTTTGACCTCCTCTTGCCATCTTTGACCTCCTCTTGCCATCTTTGACCTTCTTCGACTTCCATCGTCTTTCTTTGATGTTCTCTGATATTCTTTGAACTTCTTTGACCTTCTCCAACCTTCTCCCACCGCCTCCCACCATCTCCCACATTCTTCCACCTTCTCCAACCTTGTTTGACCTTCTTTCACCTTCTTTGACCTTCTCTGACTTCTCCAATACTTTTTGACCTTCTGCGACCTTCTCTGACCTTCTCTGACCTTCTCTGACCTTTTTTGACCTTCTTTGACCTTCTGCCACCTTCTCTGACCTTCATCGAACTTCTTTGGCTTTCTCTGACCTTCTTTGACCTTTTCCGGCCGTCTCTGGCTTTCTCCAACCTTCTTTCATTTTCTCTGGCCTTCTTTGGCCTTCTCCGACTTTCGCCAACCTTCTTTGGACTTCTTTGGCCTTCTCTGACCATCTACGATAATCTTTGACTTTCTCCAACTTTCTCCAACCTGCTCCCACCTGCTCCGACAGTCTCCCACATTCTTCCAACTTCTCCGAACTTGTTTGACCTTGTTTGACCTTCTCTGACTTCTCCGATATATTTTGACCTTCTTCCACCTTCTTCCACCTTCTTCCACCTTCTCTGATCTTCTCTGATCTTCTCTGACCTTTTTTGCCTTCTCTGGGCTTCTTTGGTCTTCTCTGGCTTTTTTTGGCCTTCTTTGGACTTCTCTGGCATTCTTTGGCATTCTGTGGCATTCTCTGGTCTTCTTTGCCCTTCTTTGGCCTCTTTGGACTTCTCTGGCCTTTTTGGGCATCTTTGGCCTTCTCTAGCCTTTTGTGGCCTTCTTTGGCATTCTGCGGCCTTCTGTGGCCTACTGTGGACTTCTCTGGCCTTCTCTGGCTTTTTCTGTCCTCCTTTGGACTTCTTTGGCTTTCTGTGTCCTTCTTTGTCCTTCTTTCTCCTTCTATGTCCTTCTTTGTCCTTCTTTGGCCTCCTCTGGCCTTCTTCAGCCTCCTCTGGCCTTCTGTGGCCTTCTTTGGCCTTCTTCGGCCTTCTTTGTCCTCTTTGGCATTCTGTGGCCGCTCTGACCCTCTCTAGCCCTCTTTGGCCTGCTTTGGCCTGCTTTGACCTTCTTTGGCTTCCTTTGGCCTGCTTTGGCCTTCTTTGGCATTCTGTTGCCTTCTTTGGCCTTCTGTGGCCTTCTTTTACCATCTCTAGCCTTCTTTGTACTTCTGTGGCCTTTTGTGGCCTTCTGTGGCCTTCTCTGTAATTCTCTGGCCTTCTTTGGCCTTCTTTGGTCTCTGTGGCCTTCTGTGGCCTTCTTTGTCCTTCTTTGTTCTTCTCTGGCCGTCTTTGCCCTCTTTGGCCTTCTTTGGCCTCTTTAGCCTTCTTTAGCCTTCTTTGGCCTTGTTTAGCCTTCTATGGCCTTCTTTGGCCTCTTCAGTCTTCTGTGGCCTTCTTTGACTTTCTTTAACCTTCTTTGGCCTTCTCTGGCCTTCTTTGGCCTTCTCTGGCCTTCTTTGGCCTTCTCTGGCCTTTTTTGGCCTCTTTGGTTTGCTTTGGCATGCTTTGGCCTTCTTTGGCCTTCTGTTGTCTTCTTTGTCCTCTTTGGCCTTCTGTGGCATTCATTTTGTTCTTTGGCCAAATGTGGCCTTTCTGGCCTTCTTTGGCCTCTTTGGCATTCTGTGGCAGCTCTGACCCTCTCTAGCCCGCTTTGGCCTGCTTTGGCCCGCTTTGGCCTGCTTTGGCCTGCTTTGGCCTGCTTTGGCCTGCTTTGGCCTGCTTTGGCCTGCTTTGGCCTGCTTTCGCCTGCTTTCGCCTGCTTTGACCTGCTTTACCCTGCTTTGGCCTGCTTCTGCATTCTGTTGCCTTCTTTGGCCTTCTGTGTCCTTCTGTGGCCTTCTTTAACCATCTCTAGCCGTCTTTGGCCTTCTTGGTACTTCTGTGGCCTTCTGTGGCCTTCTCTGGAATTCTCTGGCCTTCTTTGGCCTTCTTTGGCCTCTGTGGCCTTCTCTGGCATTCTCTGGCCTTCTCTGGCCTTCTGTGGCCTTCTTTGTCCTTCTTCTTTTCTGGCCTTCTTTGGCCTCTTTGGCTTTCTTTGGCCTCTTTGGCCACTTTAGCGTTCTGTAGTCTACTTTAGCCTTCTTTGGCCTTCTTTGGCCTTCTCTGGCCTCCTGTGGCCTTTTTAGTCTTCTGTGGCCTTCTTTGGAATTCTTTGGCCTGCTTTGGCCTTCTCTAGCCTGTTTGGCCTTCTTTGGAATTCTTTGGAATTCTTTGGCCTTCTGTGGCCTTCTCTGGCCTTCTTTGGACTTCTCTGGCCTTCTTTGGCCTTCTCTAGCCTTCTTTGTTTTTCTTTGGCCTGCTTTGGCCTTATTTGGCCTTCTTTGGCCTTCTTTGGCCTTCTTCGGCCTTCTTTGGCCTTCTCTGGCCTTCTCTGGCCTGCTTTGGCCTGCTTTGGCCTGCTTTGGCCTCCTTTGGCCTCCTTTGGCCTCCTTTGGCCTACTTTGGCCTCCTTTGGCCTCCTTTGGCCTCCTTTGGCCTCCTTTGGCCTGCTTTGGCCTTATTTGGCCTGCTTTGACCTTCTTTCTACTGCTTTCGCCTCCTTTGGCCTTCTTTGGCCTTCTCTGGCCTGCTTTCTACTGCTTTCGCCTCCTTTGGCCTCCTTTGGCCTGCTTTGGAGTTCTGTTGCCTTTTTTGGCCTTCTGTGGCCTTCTTTAACCATCTATAGCCTTCTGTGGCCTTCTTTGTACTTCTGTGGCCTTCTCTGAAATTCTCTGGCCTTCTTTGACCGTCTTTGGCCTTCTTTGACCTTCTTTGGACTTCTGTGGCCTTCAGTGGCCTTTTCTGTCCTTCTTTAAATTCTATGGCCTTCTTTGGCCTTCTCTGGCCTTCTTTGGCCTTCTCTGGCCTTCTTTGGCCTCTTTGGTTTTTTTTGGCACGCTTTGTCCTTCTTTGGCCTTCTGTCGCCTTCTTTGTCCTCTTTAGCCTTCTGTGGCATTCTCTTTTGTTCTATGGCCAAATGTGGCCTTCTGTGGCCTTCTTTGGCCTTCTTTGGCCTCTTTGGCCTCCTTAACCTTGTATGGCCTTCTTAGCCTTCTGTGGCCTTGTCTTTCCTTCTTTGGCCTCTTTGGTCTTCTGTGGCCTTCTTTGAACTTCTTTCAACTTCTCTGGCCTTCTCTGGCCTTTTTTGGCCTTCTTTGGCCTTCTCTTGCCTTCTTTGGCCTCTTTGGCCTTATGTGCCATTTTCTTTTGTTCTATTGCCTTCTTTGGCCCTTTCTGGCCTTCTTTGGCATTCTGTGACCTTCTTTGGCCTTCTCTTGCCTCTTTGGCCTTCTTTGGCCTCTTTGCCCTTATGTGACATTTTCTTTTGTTCTATTGCTTTCTTTGGCTTTCTCTGGCCTTCTTTGGCCCTCTCTGGCCTTCTTTGGCCTTCTGTGACCTTCTTTGGCCTTCTTTCGCCTCTTTGGCCTTATGTGACATTGTCTTTTGTTCTATAGCCTTCTTTGGCCTTCTTTAGCCTCTTTGGCCTCTTTAACCTTGTATGGCCTTCTTAGCCTTCTGTGGCCTTGTCTTTCCTTCTTTGGCCTCTTTGGTCTTCTGTGGCCTTCTTTGAACTTCTTTCAACTTCTCTGGCCTTCTCTGGCCTTTTTTGGCCTTCTTTGGCCTTCTCTGGCCTCTTTGGTCTTTTTTGGCCTACTTTGGCCTGCTTTGGCCTGCTTTGGCCTGCTTTGGCCTGCTTTGGCCTGCTTTGGCCTGCTTTGGCCTTCTGTGGCCTTCTGTGGCCTTCTTTGGCCTTCTATAGCCTTCTTTGGCCTTATTTGGCCTACTTGGACTTCTTTGGTCTTCGTTGGCCTTCTGTGGTGTTCTCTGGCCTTCTGTGGCCTTCTCGGGCCTTCTTTCACCTTCTGTGGCCTTCTTTGTCCTTCTTTGGTCTTCTCTGGCCTTCTTTGGCCTCTTTGGCATTCTTTTGCCTCTTTGACCTCTTTAGCCTTCTTTAGCCTTCTTTGGCATGCTTTGGCCTTTTTTGGACTTCTGTGACCTTCTGTGGGCATTCTTTGGCGTTCTTTCACCTTCTTTGGTCTCTTGGTCCTTCTGTGGCATTCTCTTTCGTTCTATGGCCTTCTTTGGCCTTCTTTGTACTTCTGTGGCCTTCTTCGGCCTTCTTTGGCCTGCTTTGACCTGCTTTGGCCTTCTGTTACCTTCTTTATCTTCTTTGGCTTTCTTTGGCCTCTTTGGCCTCTTTAGCCTTCTTTAGCCATCTTTGGCCTTCTTTGGCCTTCTGTGGCCTTCTTTGGAATTCTTTGGAATTCTTTGGAATTCTTTGGCATGCTTTGGCCTGCTTTGGCCATATTTGGCCTGCTTTGGCCATCTTTGGCCTTCTCTAGCCTCTTTGGCCTTCTTTGAAATTCTTTGGCCTTCTGTGGCCTTCTCTGGCCTTCTGTGGCCTTCTTTGTTCTTCTCTGGCTGTCTTTGGCCTCTTTGGCCTTCTTTGGCCATCTTTGGCCTCTTTGGCCTTCTTTAGCCTTCTTTGGCCTTGTTTGGCCTTCTGTGGCCTTCTTTGACTTTCTTTAACCTTCTTTGGCCTTCTCTGGCCATCTTTGGCCTTCTGGGCCTTCTCTGGCCTTCTTTGGCTTCTTTGATTTTCTTTGGCATGCTTTGGCCTTCTTTGGCCTTCTGTCGCCTTCTTTGTCCTCTTTGGCCTTCTGTGGCATTCTCTTTTGTTCTATGGCCAAATGTGGCCTTCTCTGGCGTTCTTTGGCCTCTTTGTCATTCTGTGGCCGCTCTGACCCTCTCTAGCCCTCTTTGGTCTTCTTTGGCCTTCTTTGGCCTGCTTTGGCCTCCTTTAACATGCTTTGGCCTCCTTTGGCCTCCTTTTGCCTGCTTTTGCCTGCTTTGGCCTCTTTTGGCCTCCTTTGGCCTGCTTTGGCCTCCTTTGTCCTGCTTTGGCCTGCTTTGGCGTTCTGTTGCCTTTTTTGGCCTTCTGTAGCATTCTGTGGCCTTCTGTAGCCTTCTTTGTCCTTCTTTGTTATTCTCTGGCCTTCTTTGGCCTCTTTGGTCTTCTGTTGCATTCTCTTTCGTTCTATGGCCTTCTTTGGCCTTCTTTGGCATGCTTTGGCCTTCTTTGGCGTCTTTGGCCTTCTGTGGCCTTCTGTGGCCTTCTTTGGCCTTCTTTAACCATCTCTAGCCTTCTTTGGCCTACTTGGAGTTCTTTGGCCTACTTGGAGTTCTTTGGCCTACTTGGAGTTCTTTGGCCTACTTGGAGTTCTTTGGCCTACTTGGAGTTCTTTGGCCTACTTGGAGTTCTTTGGCCTACTTGGAGTTCTTTGGCCTACTTGGAGTTCTTTGGCCTACTTAGCTTTCTTTTGACTTCTTTTGACTTCTTTGGACTTCTGTGGCCTTCTTTGGCCTTCTGTGGCCTTCTGTGGTATTCTTTGGACTTCTTTAGCTTTCTCTGGCCTTCTCTGGCCTTCTGTGGCCTTCCTTGGACTTTTCTGGCATTCCTTGTTCTTCTGTAGCCTTCTCCGGCCTTCTTTGGCGTTCTTTTTTGCCTCTTTGGCCTTCTTTGGCCTTCTTATGCATTCTCTGGCCTTCTCTGGCCTTCTTTGTCCTTTTTGGCCTTCTTGTTCTTCTTTGGCCTTCTTTGGCCTTCTTTGTCTTCTCTGACATTCTCTGATCTTCTCTGACCCTCTTCGACCGTCTCAAGACTTCTCCAACCTTCTCCAACCTTCTTTGACATTCTCCGACATTCTGCAAACTTCTTCAATTTTCTACGACCTTGTTCCACCTTGTTCCACCTTGTTCCGACCTTCTCCTTACTTCTTTGGCCTTCTATGACCTTCTTTGACATTTTCTGAACTTCTTTGAGCTTCTCTGATCTTCTCTGACCTTCTTCAGCCTTCTTTGACCTGTTTCAATATTCTGTGGCCTTCTTTGGCCTTCTGTGGCCTTTTGCCTTCTTTGGCCTTATCTGGCTTTCTATGGCCTTCTTCGGCCTTCTCTGGCCTTCTTTCACCTTCTTTCGCCTTCTTTGGTGTTCCTTGGCTTTCTCAGACCTTCTCCGATCTTCTTTGACCCTCTCTGACCTTCTTTGACCTTCTCCGGCCTTCCTCGGCCTTTTCCAACCTTCTTCGATCTTCTTTGGTCTTCTTTGACCTTTCCCTACCTTGTTTGACCTTCTTCGACCTTCTTCAATTTTTTTCACCTTCTACGACCTTCTACTATGTTCTCCCGCCGTCTCCGGCCTTCTTTGGCCTTCTCCAACCATCTTTGTCCTTCCCTGTCCTTCTTTGTCCTTCTTTGTCCTTCTTTGTCCTTACCTGTCTTTCCCTGTCCTTCTTTGTCCTTCTCCGACATTCTCCGACCTTCTTTGACCTTCTCTGAACTTCTCCGACCTTCTCTGACCTTCTTTGACCTTCTCCGACCTTCTTTGACCTTCTCCGACCTTCTCTGACCTTCTCCGACCTTCTTTGACCTTCTCTGACCTTCTCTGACCTTCTCCGACCTTCTTTGACCTTCTCCGACCTTCTTTGACCTTCTCCGACCTTCTCTGACCTTCTACGACCTTCTCTGACCTTCTCCGACCTTCTTTGACTTTCTCTGACCTTCTTTGACCTTCTCCGACCTTTTCTGACCTTCTTTGGCTTTCTCTGACCTTCTTTCATTTTCTCCGACTTTCACTGACTTTCTTCGGCCTTCTTTGGCCTTTCCCGACCTTGTTTGACCTTCTTCGACCTTCTTTGACCTTCTCTGACCGTCTACGATATTCTTTGACTTTCTCTGACTTTCTCTGACCTGCTCCCACCTGCTCCGTCTCCCACCGTCTCCCACCTTCTTCCACATTATCCAACCTTGTTTGACCTTCTTTGAACTTCTCTGACTTTTCCGATATTTTTTGAACTTCTCTCGCCTTCTCCGATCATCTCTGATCTGTTTTGACATTCTCTGCCTTCTCTGGCCTTCCTTGGCTTCTCTGACCTTCTCTGATTTTCTTCCGCCTTCTTCCGCCTTCTTCCGCCTTCTTCTGCCTTCTTCCGCCTTCTTCTGCCTTCTCTTGCCTTCTCTTGCCATCTTTGACCTTCTCTTGCCATCTTTGACCTCCTCTTGCCATCTTTGACCTTCTTCGTCTTCCATCGTCTTTGTTTGATGTTCTCCGATATTCTTTGAACTTCTTTGACCTTCTCCGACCTTCTCCCACCGCCTCCCACCATCTCCCACATTCTTCCACCTTCTCCAACCTTGTTTGACCTTCTTTCACCTTCTTTGACCTTCTCTGACTACTCCAATACTTTTTGATCTTCTGCGACCTTCTCTGACCTTCTCTGACCTTTTTTGACCTTCTTTGACCTTCTTCGTCCTTCTCTGACCTTCATCGAACTTCTTTGGCCTTCTCCGACCATCTACGATAATCTTTGACTTTCTCCAACTTTCTCCAACCTGCTCCCACCTGCTCTGACCGTCTCCCACATTCTTCCAACTTCTCCGACCTTGTTTGATCTTCTCCGACTTCTCCGATAGATTTTGACCTTCTTCCACCTTCTTCCACCTTCTTCAACCATCTCTGATCTTCTCTGACCTTTTTTGCCTTCTTTGGCCTTCTTTGGCCTTCTCTGGCATTCTGTGGCCTTCTCTGGCCTTCTTTGGCCTTCTTTGGTCTTCTCTGGCTTTTTTTGGCCTTCTTTGGACTTCTCTGGCATTCTTTGGCATTCTGTTGCATTCTCTGGTCTTCTTTGGCCTTCTTTGGCCTCTTTGGCCTTCTCTAGCCTTTTGTGGCCTTCTTTGGCCTTCTTTAGCTTTCTGTGGCCTTCTTTGGCCTTCTGTGGACTTCTCTGGCCTTCTCTGGCTTTCTCTGGTCTCCTTTTTACTTATTTGGCTTTCTCTGGCCTTTTTTGTCCTTCTTTGTCCTTCTTTGTCCTTCTATGGCCTTCTGTGGCCTTCTTTGGCCTTCTGTGGCCTTCTTCGGCGTCCTCTGGCCTTCTGTGGCCTTCTTTGGCCTTCTATGGCCTCTTTGGCATTCTGTGGCCGCTCTGACCCTCTCTAGCCCTCTTTGGCCTCCTTTGGCCTCCTTTGGCCTCCTTTGGCCTGCTTTGGCCTGCTTTGACCTGCTTTGGCCTTCTTTGGCCTGCTTTGGCCTTCTGTGGCCTTATTTGGCCATCTGTGGCCTTCTATGGCCTTCTCTGGCCTTCATTCGCCTTCTGAGGCCTTCTTTGTCCTTCTCTGGCCTTCTTTGGCGTCTTTGGCCTTCTTTGGCCTTCTTTGGCCTCTTTGGCCTTCTGTGGCCTTCTTTGGACTTCTTTGGCCTGCTTTGGCCATCTTTGGCCTTCTTTGGCGTACTTGGCCTTCTTTGGCCTTCTTTGGCCTTCTGTGGCCTTCTTTGACCATCTTTGGCCTTCTTTGGACTTCTTTGGACTTCTGTGGCCTTCTTTGGACCTCTCTGGCCTCTTTGGTCTTGTTTGTCCTCTTTGGCCTTCTTTGTCCTCTTTGGCTTTCTTTGGCCTTCTTTGGCCTTCTTTGTCTTCTCTGACATTCTCTGATCTTCTCTGACCCTCTTCGACCGTCTCAAGACTTCTCCAACCTTCTTTGACATTCTCCGACATTCTGCAACCTTCTCCAATTTTCTACGACCTTGTTCCACCTTGTTCCGACCTTCTCCTTACTTCTTTGGCCTTCTATGACCTTCTTTGACATTTTCTGAACTTCTTTGAGCTTCTCTGATCTTCTCTGACCTTCTTCAGCCTTCTTTGACCTGTTTCAATATTCTGTGGCCTTCTTTGGCCTTCTTTGGCCTTCTTTTGCCTTCTTTGGCCTTCTGTGGCCTTCTCTGGCCTTCTTTGGCCTTCTCTGGCCTTCTTTCACCTTCTTTGGTGTTCCTTGGCTTTCTCAGACCTTCTCCGACCTTCTTTGACCCTCTCTGACCTTCTTTGACCTTTTCCGGCCTTCCTCGGCCTTTTCCAACCTTCTTCGATCTTCTTTGGTCTTCTTTGACCTTTCCCTACCTTGTTTGACCTTCTTCGACCTTCTTCAAATTTTTTGACCTTCTACGACCTTCTACTATGTTCTCCCGCCGTCTCCGGCCTTCTTTGGCCTTCTCCGACCATCTTTGTCCTTCCCTGTCCTTCCCTGTCCTTCCCTGTCCTTCCCTGTCCTTCTTTGTCCTTCTTTGTCCTTCTTTGTCCTTCCCTGTCCTTCCCTGTCTTTCCCTGTCCTTCCCTGTCCTTCTTTGTCCTTCTCCGACCTTCTCCGACATTCTTTGACCTTCTCCGACCGTCTACGATATTCTCTGACTTTCTCTGACCTGCTCCCACCTGCTCCGTCTCCCACCTTCTTCCACATTCTCCAACCTTCTTTGACCTTCTCTGATATTTTTTGAACTCCTCTTGCCTTCTCTCGCCTTCTCCGATCATCTCTGATCTGTTTTGACATTCTCTGCCTTCTCCGGCCTTCCTTGGCTTCTCTGACCTTCTCCGATTTTCTTCCGCCTTCTTCTGCCTTCTTCCGCCTTCTTCTGCCTTCTCTTGCCTTCTCTTGCCATCTTTGACCTTCTCTTGCCATCTTTGACCTCCTCTTGCCATCTTTGACCTCCTCTTGCCATCTTTGACCTCCTCTTGCCATCTTTGACCTTCTTCGACTTCCATCGTCTTTCTTTGATGTTCTCTGATATTCTTTGAACTTCTTTGACCTTCTCCAACCTTCTCCCACCGCCTCCCACCATCTCCCACATTCTTCCACCTTCTCCAACCTTGTTTGACCTTCTTTCACCTTCTTTGACCTTCTCTGACTTCTCCAATACTTTTTGACCTTCTGCGACCTTCTCTGACCTTCTCTGACCTTCTCTGACCTTTTTTGACCTTCTTTGACCTTCTGCCACCTTCTCTGACCTTCATCGAACTTCTTTGGCGTTCTCTGACCTTCTTTGACCTTTTCCGTCCGTCTCTGGCTTTCTCCAACCTTCTTTCATTTTCTCTGGCCTTCTTTGGCCTTCTCCGACTTTCGCCAACCTTCTTTGGACTTCTTTGGCCTTCTCTGACCATCTACGATAATCTTTGACTTTCTCCAACTTTCTCCAACCTGCTCCCACCTGCTCCGACAGTCTCCCACATTCTTCCAACTTCTCCGAACTTGTTTGACCTTGTTTGACCTTCTCTGACTTCTCCGATATATTTTGACCTTCTTCCACCTTCTTCCACCTTCTTCCACCTTCTCTGATCTTCTCTGATCTTCTCTGACCTTTTTTGCCTTCTCTGGGCTTCTTTGGTCTTCTCTGGCTTTTTTTGGCCTTCTTTGGACTTCTCTGGCATTCTTTGGCATTCTGTGGCATTCTCTGGTCTTCTTTGCCCTTCTTTGGCCTCTTTGGACTTCTCTGGCCTTTTTGGGCATCTTTGGCCTTCTCTAGCCTTTTGTGGCCTTCTTTGGCATTCTGCGGCCTTCTGTGGCCTACTGTGGACTTCTCTGGCCTTCTCTGGCTTTTTCTGTCCTCCTTTGGACTTCTTTGGCTTTCTGTGTCCTTCTTTGTCCTTCTTTCTCCTTCTATGTCCTTCTTTGTCCTTCTTTGGCCTCCTCTGGCCTTCTTCAGCCTCCTCTGGCCTTCTGTGGCCTTCTTTGGCCTTCTTCGGCCTTCTTTGTCCTCTTTGGCATTCTGTGGCCGCTCTGACCCTCTCTAGCCCTCTTTGGCCTGCTTTGGCCTGCTTTGACCTTCTTTGGCTTCCTTTGGCCTGCTTTGGCCTTCTTTGGCATTCTGTTGCCTTCTTTGGCCTTCTGTGGCCTTCTTTTACCATCTCTAGCCTTCTTTGTACTTCTGTGGCCTTTTGTGGCCTTCTGTGGCCTTCTCTGTAATTCTCTGGCCTTCTTTGGCCTTCTTTGGTCTCTGTGGCCTTCTGTGGCCTTCTTTGTCCTTCTTTGTTCTTCTCTGGCCGTCTTTGCCCTCTTTGGCCTTCTTTGGCCTCTTTAGCCTTCTTTAGCCTTCTTTAGCCTTCTTTGGCCTTGTTTAGCCTTCTATGGCCTTCTTTGGCCTCTTCAGTCTTCTGTGGCCTTCTTTGACTTTCTTTAACCTTCTTTGGCCTTCTCTGGCCTTCTTTGGCCTTCTCTGGCCTTCTTTGGCCTTCTCTGGCCTTTTTTGGCCTCTTTGGTTTGCTTTGGCATGCTTTGGCCTTCTTTGGCCTTCTGTTGTCTTCTTTGTCCTCTTTGGCCTTCTGTGGCATTCATTTTGTTCTTTGGCCAAATGTGGCCTTTCTGGCCTTCTTTGGCCTCTTTGGCATTCTGTGGCAGCTCTGACCCTCTCTAGCCCGCTTTGGCCTGCTTTGGCCTGCTTTGGCCTGCTTTGGCCTGCTTTGGCCTGCTTTCGCCTGCTTTCGCCTGCTTTGACCTGCTTTACCCTGCTTTGGCCTGCTTCTGCATTCTGTTGCCTTCTTTGGCCTTCTGTGTCCTTCTGTGGCCTTCTTTAACCATCTCTAGCCGTCTTTGGCCTTCTTGGTACTTCTGTGGCCTTCTGTGGCCTTCTCTGGAATTCTCTGGCCTTCTTTGGCCTTCTTTGGCCTCTGTGGCCTTCTCTGGCATTCTCTGGCCTTCTCTGGCCTTCTGTGGCCTTCTTTGTCCTTCTTCTTTTCTGGCCTTCTCTGGCCTCTTTGGCCTTCTTTGGCCTCTTTGGCTTTCTTTGGCCTCTTTGGCCACTTTAGCGTTCTGTAGTCTACTTTAGCCTTCTTTGGCCTTCTTTGGCCTTCTCTGGCCTCCTGTGGCCTTTTTAGTCTTCTGTGGCCTTCTTTGGAATTCTTTGGCCTGCTTTGGCCTTCTCTAGCCTGTTTGGCCTTCTTTGGAATTCTTTGGAATTCTTTGGCCTTCTGTGGCCTTCTCTGGCCTTCTTTGGACTTCTCTGGCCTTCTTTGGCCTTCTCTAGCCTTCTTTGTTTTTCTTTGGCCTGCTTTGGCCTTCTTTGGCCTTCTTTGGCCTTCTTTGGCCTTCTTCGGCCTTCTTTGGCCTTCTCTGGCCTTCTCTGGCCTGCTTTGGCCTGCTTTGGCCTCCTTTGGCCTCCTTTGGCCTCCTTTGGCCTCCTTTGGCCTCCTTTGGCCTCCTTTGGCCTGCTTTGGCCTGCTTTGGCCTTATTTGGCCTGCTTTGACCTTCTTTCTACTGCTTTCGCCTCCTTTGGCCTCCTTTGGCCTGCTTTGGAGTTCTGTTGCCTTTTTTGGCCTTCTGTGGCCTTCTTTAACCATCTATAGCCTTCTGTGGCCTTCTTTGTACTTCTGTGGCCTTCTCTGAAATTCTCTGGCCTTCTTTGACCGTCTTTGGCCTTCTTTGACCTTCTTTGGACTTCTGTGGCCTTCAGTGGCCTTTTCTGTCCTTCTTTAAATTCTATGGCCTTCTTTGGCCTTCTCTGGCCTTCTTTGGCCTTCTCTGGCCTTCTTTGGCCTCTTTGGTTTTTTTTGGCACGCTTTGTCCTTCTTTGGCCTTCTGTCGCCTTCTTTGTCCTCTTTAGCCTTCTGTGGCATTCTCTTTTGTTCTATGGCCAAATGTGGCCTTCTGTGGCCTTCTTTGGCCTTCTTTGGCCTCTTTGGCCTCCTTAACCTTGTATGGCCTTCTTAGCCTTCTGTGGCCTTGTCTTTCCTTCTTTGGCCTCTTTGGTCTTCTGTGGCCTTCTTTGAACTTCTTTCAACTTCTCTGGCCTTCTCTGGCCTTTTTTGGCCTTCTTTGGCCTTCTCTTGCCTTCTTTGGCCTCTTTGGCCTTATGTGCCATTTTCTTTTGTTCTATTGCCTTCTTTGGCCCTTTCTGGCCTTCTTTGGCATTCTGTGACCTTCTTTGGCCTTCTCTTGCCTCTTTGGCCTTCTTTGGCCTCTTTGCCCTTATGTGACATTTTCTTTTGTTCTATTGCTTTCTTTGGCTTTCTCTGGCCTTCTTTGGCCCTCTCTGGCCTTCTTTGGCCTTCTGTGACCTTCTTTGGCCTTCTTTCGCCTCTTTGGCCTTATGTGACATTGTCTTTTGTTCTATAGCCTTCTTTGGCCTTCTTTAGCCTCTTTGGCCTCTTTAACCTTGTATGGCCTTCTTAGCCTTCTGTGGCCTTGTCTTTCCTTCTTTGGCCTCTTTGGTCTTCTGTGGCCTTCTTTGAACTTCTTTCAACTTCTCTGGCCTTCTCTGGCCTTTTTTGGCCTTCTTTGGCCTTCTCTGGCCTCTTTGGTCTTTTTTGGCCTACTTTGGCCTGCTTTGGCCTGCTTTGACCTGCTTTGGCCTGCTTTGGCCTGCTTTGGCCTTCTGTGGCCTTCTGTGGCCTTCTTTGGCCTTCTATAGCCTTCTTTGGCCTTATTTGGCCTACTTGGACTTCTTTGGTCTTCGTTGGCCTTCTGTGGTGTTCTCTGGCCTTCTGTGGCCTTCTCGGGCCTTCTTTCACCTTCTGTGGCCTTCTTTGTCCTTCTTTGGTCTTCTCTGGCCTTCTTTGGCCTCTTTGGCATTCTTTTGCCTCTTTGACCTCTTTAGCCTTCTTTAGCCTTCTTTGGCATGCTTTGGCCTTTTTTGGACTTCTGTGACCTTCTGTGGGCATTCTTTGGCGTTCTTTCACCTTCTTTGGTCTCTTGGTCCTTCTGTGGCATTCTCTTTCGTTCTATGGCCTTCTTTGGCCTTCTTTGTACTTCTGTGGCCTTCTTCGGCCTTCTTTGGCCTGCTTTGACCTGCTTTGGCCTTCTGTTACCTTCTTTATCTTCTTTGGCTTTCTTTGGCCTCTTTGGCCTCTTTAGCCTTCTTTAGCCATCTTTGGCCTTCTTTGGCCTTCTGTGGCCTTCTTTGGAATTCTTTGGAATTCTTTGGAATTCTTTGGCATGCTTTGGCCTGCTTTGGCCATATTTGGCCTGCTTTGGCCATCTTTGGCCTTCTCTAGCCTCTTTGGCCTTCTTTGAAATTCTTTGGCCTTCTGTGGCCTTCTCTGGCCTTCTGTGGCCTTCTTTGTTCTTCTCTGGCTGTCTTTGGCCTCTTTGGCCTTCTTTGGCCATCTTTGGCCTCTTTGGCCTTCTTTAGCCTTCTTTGGCCTTGTTTGGCCTTCTGTGGCCTTCTTTGACTTTCTTTAACCTTCTTTGGCCTTCTCTGGCCATCTTTGGCCTTCTTGGCCTTCTCTGGCCTTCTTTGGCTTCTTTGATTTTCTTTGGCATGCTTTGGCCTTCTTTGGCCTTCTGTCGCCTTCTTTGTCCTCTTTGGCCTTCTGTGGCATTCTCTTTTGTTCTATGGCCAAATGTGGCCTTCTCTGGCGTTCTTTGGCCTCTTTGTCATTCTGTGGCCGCTCTGACCCTCTCTAGCCCTCTTTGGTCTTCTTTGGCCTTCTTTGGCCTGCTTTGGCCTCCTTTAACATGCTTTGGCCTCCTTTGGCCTCCTTTTGCCTGCTTTTGCCTGCTTTGGCCTCTTTTGGCCTCCTTTGGCCTGCTTTGGCCTCCTTTGTCCTGCTTTGGCCTGCTTTGGCGTTCTGTTGCCTTTTTTGGCCTTCTGTAGCATTCTGTGGCCTTCTGTAGCCTTCTTTGTCCTTCTTTGTTATTCTCTGGCCTTCTTTGGCCTCTTTGGTCTTCTGTTGCATTCTCTTTCGTTCTATGGCCTTCTTTGGCCTTCTTTGGCATGCTTTGGCCTTCTTTGGCGTCTTTGGCCTTCTGTGGCCTTCTGTGGCCTTCTTTGGCCTTCTTTAACCATCTCTAGCCTTCTTTGGCCTTCTTTGGCCTACTTGGAGTTCTTTGGCCTACTTGGAGTTCTTTGGCCTACTTGGAGTTCTTTGGCCTACTTGGAGTTCTTTGGCCTACTTGGAGTTCTTTGGCCTACTTAGCTTTCTTTTGACTTCTTTTGACTTCTTTGGACTTCTGTGGCCTTCTTTGGCCTTCTGTGGCCTTCTGTGGTATTCTTTGGACTTCTTTAGCTTTCTCTGGCCTTCTCTGGCCTTCTGTGGCCTTCCTTGGCCTTTTCTGGCATTCCTTGTTCTTCTGTAGCCTTCTCCGGCCTTCTTTGGCGTTCTTTTTTGCCTCTTTGGCCTTCTTTGGCCTTCTTATGCATTCTCTGGCCTTCTCTGGCCTTCTTTGTCCTTTTTGGCCTTCTTGTTCTTCTTTGGCCTTCTTTGGCCTTCTTTGTCTTCTCTGACATTCTCTGATCTTCTCTGACCCTCTTCGACCGTCTCAAGACTTCTCCAACCTTCTCCAACCTTCTTTGACATTCTCCGACATTCTGCAAACTTCTTCAATTTTCTACGACCTTGTTCCACCTTGTTCCACCTTGTTCCGACCTTCTCCTTACTTCTTTGGCCTTCTATGACCTTCTTTGACATTTTCTGAACTTCTTTGAGCTTCTCTGATCTTCTCTGACCTTCTTCAGCCTTCTTTGACCTGTTTCAATATTCTGTGGCCTTCTTTGGCCTTCTGTGGCCTTTTGCCTTCTTTGGCCTTATCTGGCTTTCTATGGCCTTCTTCGGCCTTCTCTGGCCTTCTTTCACCTTCTTTCGCCTTCTTTGGTGTTCCTTGGCTTTCTCAGACCTTCTCCGATCTTCTTTGACCCTCTCTGACCTTCTTTGACCTTCTCCGGCCTTCCTCGGCCTTTTCCAACCTTCTTCGATCTTCTTTGGTCTTCTTTGACCTTTCCCTACCTTGTTTGACCTTCTTCGACCTTCTTCAATTTTTTTCACCTTCTACGACCTTCTACTATGTTCTCCCGCCGTCTCCGGCCTTCTTTGGCCTTCTCCAACCATCTTTGTCCTTCCCTGTCCTTCTTTGTCCTTCTTTGTCCTTCTTTGTCCTTACCTGTCTTTCCCTGTCCTTCTTTGTCCTTCTCCGACATTCTCCGACCTTCTTTGACCTTCTCCGACCTTCTCCGACCTTCTCCGACCTTCTTTGACCTTCTCCGACCTTCTTTGACCTTCTCCGACCTTCTTTGACCTTCTCCGACCTTCTCTGACCTTCTCCGACCTTCTCTGACCTTCTCTGACCTTCTTTGACCTTCTCTGACCTTCTCTGACCTTCTCCGACCTTCTTTGACCTTCTCCGACCTTCTTTGACCTTCTCCGACCTTCTCTGACCTTCTACGACCTTCTCTGACCTTCTCCGACCTTCTTTGACTTTCTCTGACCTTCTTTGACCTTCTCCGACCTTTTCTGACCTTCTTTGGCTTTCTCTGACCTTCTTTCATTTTCTCCGACTTTCACTGACTTTCTTCGGCCTTCTTTGGCCTTTCCCGACCTTGTTTGACCTTCTTCGACCTTCTTTGACCTTCTCTGACCGTCTACGATATTCTTTGACTTTCTCTGACTTTCTCTGACCTGCTCCCACCTGCTCCGTCTCCCACCGTCTCCCACCTTCTTCCACATTATCCAACCTTGTTTGACCTTCTTTGAACTTCTCTGACTTTTCCGATATTTTTTGAACTTCTCTCGCCTTCTCCGATCATCTCTGATCTGTTTTGACATTCTCTGCCTTCTCTGGCCTTCCTTGGCTTCTCTGACCTTCTCTGATTTTCTTCCGCCTTCTTCCGCCTTCTTCCGCCTTCTTCTGCCTTCTTCCGCCTTCTTCTGCCTTCTCTTGCCTTCTCTTGCCATCTTTGACCTTCTCTTGCCATCTTTGACCTCCTCTTGCCATCTTTGACCTTCTTCGTCTTCCATCGTCTTTGTTTGATGTTCTCCGATATTCTTTGAACTTCTTTGACCTTCTCCGACCTTCTCCCACCGCCTCCCACCATCTCCCACATTCTTCCACCTTCTCCAACCTTGTTTGACCTTCTTTCACCTTCTTTGACCTTCTCTGACTACTCCAATACTTTTTGATCTTCTGCGACCTTCTCTGACCTTCTCTGACCTTTTTTGACCTTCTTTGACCTTCTTCGTCCTTCTCTGACCTTCATCGAACTTCTTTGGCCTTCTCCGACCATCTACGATAATCTTTGACTTTCTCCAACTTTCTCCAACCTGCTCCCACCTGCTCTGACCGTCTCCCACATTCTTCCAACTTCTCCGACCTTGTTTGATCTTCTCCGACTTCTCCGATAGATTTTGACCTTCTTCCACCTTCTTCCACCTTCTTCAACCATCTCTGATCTTCTCTGACCTTTTTTGCCTTCTTTGGCCTTCTTTGGCCTTCTCTGGCATTCTGTGGCCTTCTCTGGCCTTCTTTGGCCTTCTTTGGTCTTCTCTGGCTTTTTTTGGCCTTCTTTGGACTTCTCTGGCATTCTTTGGCATTCTGTTGCATTCTCTGGTCTTCTTTGGCCTTCTTTGGCCTCTTTGGCCTTCTCTAGCCTTTTGTGGCCTTCTTTGGCCTTCTTTAGCTTTCTGTGGCCTTCTTTGGCCTTCTGTGGACTTCTCTGGCCTTCTCTGGCTTTCTCTGGTCTCCTTTTTACTTATTTGGCTTTCTCTGGCCTTTTTTGTCCTTCTTTGTCCTTCTTTGTCCTTCTATGGCCTTCTGTGGCCTTCTTTGGCCTTCTGTGGCCTTCTTCGGCGTCCTCTGGCCTTCTGTGGCCTTCTTTGGCCTTCTATGGCCTCTTTGGCATTCTGTGGCCGCTCTGACCCTCTCTAGCCCTCTTTGGCCTCCTTTGGCCTCCTTTGGCCTGCTTTGGCCTGCTTTGGCCTGCTTTGACCTGCTTTGGCCTGCTTTGGCCTGCTTTGGCCTTCTGTGGCCTTATTTGGCCATCTGTGGCCTTCTATGGCCTTCTCTGGCCTTCATTCGCCTTCTGAGGCCTTCTTTGTCCTTCTCTGGCCTTCTTTGGCGTCTTTGGCCTTCTTTGGCCTTCTTTGGCCTCTTTGGCCTTCTGTGGCCTTCTTTGGACTTCTTTGGCCTGCTTTGGCCATCTTTGGCCTTCTTTGGCGTACTTGGCCTTCTTTGGTCTTCTTTGGCCTTCTGTGGCCTTCTTTGACCATCTTTGGCCTTCTTTGGACTTCTTTGGACTTCTGTGGCCTTCTTTGGACCTCTCTGGCCTCTTTGGTCTTGTTTGTCCTCTTTGGCCTTCTTTGTCCTCTTTGGCTTTCTTTGGCCTTCTTTGGCCTTCTTTGTCTTCTCTGACATTCTCTGATCTTCTCTGACCCTCTTCGACCGTCTCAAGACTTCTCCAACCTTCTTTGACATTCTCCGACATTCTGCAACCTTCTCCAATTTTCTACGACCTTGTTCCACCTTGTTCCACCTTGTTCCGACCTTCTCCTTACTTCTTTGGCCTTCTATGACCTTCTTTGACATTTTCTGAACTTCTTTGAGCTTCTCTGATCTTCTCTGACCTTCTTCAGCCTTCTTTGACCTGTTTCAATATTCTGTGGCCTTCTTTGGCCTTCTTTGGCCTTCTTCGGCCTTCTTTGGCCTTCTGTGGCCTTCTCTGGCCTTCTTTGGCCTTCTCTGGCCTTCTTTCACCTTCTTTGGTGTTCCTTGGCTTTCTCAGACCTTCTCCGACCTTCTTTGACCCTCTCTGACCTTCTTTGACCTTTTCCGGCCTTCCTCGGCCTTTTCCAACCTTCTTCGATCTTCTTTGGTCTTCTTTGACCTTTCCCTACCTTGTTTGACCTTCTTCGACCTTCTTCAAATTTTTTGACCTTCTACGACCTTCTACTATGTTCTCCCGCCGTCTCCGGCCTTCTTTGGCCTTCTCCGACCATCTTTGTCCTTCCCTGTCCTTCCCTGTCCTTCCCTGTCCTTCCCTGTCCTTCTTTGTCCTTCTTTGTCCTTCTTTGTCCTTCCCTGTCCTTCCCTGTCTTTCCCTGTCCTTCCCTGTCCTTCTTTGTCCTTCTCCGACCTTCTCCGACATTCTTTGACCTTCTCCGACCGTCTACGATATTCTCTGACTTTCTCTGACCTGCTCCCACCTGCTCCGTCTCCCACCTTCTTCCACATTCTCCAACCTTCTTTGACCTTCTCTGATATTTTTTGAACTCCTCTTGCCTTCTCTCGCCTTCTCCGATCATCTCTGATCTGTTTTGACATTCTCTGCCTTCTCCGGCCTTCCTTGGCTTCTCTGACCTTCTCCGATTTTCTTCCGCCTTCTTCTGCCTTCTTCCGCCTTCTTCTGCCTTCTCTTGCCTTCTCTTGCCATCTTTGACCTTCTCTTGCCATCTTTGACCTTCTCTTGCCATCTTTGACCTCCTCTTGCCATCTTTGACCTCCTCTTGCCATCTTTGACCTCCTCTTGCCATCTTTGACCTTCTTCGACTTCCATCGTCTTTCTTTGATGTTCTCTGATATTCTTTGAACTTCTTTGACCTTCTCCAACCTTCTCCCACCGCCTCCCACCATCTCCCACATTCTTCCACCTTCTCCAACCTTGTTTGACCTTCTTTCACCTTCTTTGACCTTCTCTGACTTCTCCAATACTTTTTGACCTTCTGCGACCTTCTCTGACCTTCTCTGACCTTCTCTGACCTTTTTTGACCTTCTTTGACCTTCTGCCACCTTCTCTGACCTTCATCGAACTTCTTTGGCTTTCTCTGACCTTCTTTGACCTTTTCCGGCCGTCTCTGGCTTTCTCCAACCTTCTTTCATTTTCTCTGGCCTTCTTTGGCCTTCTCCGACTTTCGCCAACCTTCTTTGGACTTCTTTGGCCTTCTCTGACCATCTACGATAATCTTTGACTTTCTCCAACTTTCTCCAACCTGCTCCCACCTGCTCCGACAGTCTCCCACATTCTTCCAACTTCTCCGAACTTGTTTGACCTTGTTTGACCTTCTCTGACTTCTCCGATATATTTTGACCTTCTTCCACCTTCTTCCACCTTCTTCCACCTTCTCTGATCTTCTCTGATCTTCTCTGACCTTTTTTGCCTTCTCTGGGCTTCTTTGGTCTTCTCTGGCTTTTTTTGGCCTTCTTTGGACTTCTCTGGCATTCTTTGGCATTCTGTGGCATTCTCTGGTCTTCTTTGCCCTTCTTTGGCCTCTTTGGACTTCTCTGGCCTTTTTGGGCATCTTTGGCCTTCTCTAGCCTTTTGTGGCCTTCTTTGGCATTCTGCGGCCTTCTGTGGCCTACTGTGGACTTCTCTGGCCTTCTCTGGCTTTTTCTGTCCTCCTTTGGACTTCTTTGGCTTTCTGTGTCCTTCTTTGTCCTTCTTTCTCCTTCTATGTCCTTCTTTGTCCTTCTTTGGCCTCCTCTGGCCTTCTTCAGCCTCCTCTGGCCTTCTGTGGCCTTCTTTGGCCTTCTTCGGCCTTCTTTGTCCTCTTTGGCATTCTGTGGCCGCTCTGACCCTCTCTAGCCCTCTTTGGCCTGCTTTGGCCTGCTTTGACCTTCTTTGGCTTCCTTTGGCCTGCTTTGGCCTTCTTTGGCATTCTGTTGCCTTCTTTGGCCTTCTGTGGCCTTCTTTTACCATCTCTAGCCTTCTTTGTACTTCTGTGGCCTTTTGTGGCCTTCTGTGGCCTTCTCTGTAATTCTCTGGCCTTCTTTGGCCTTCTTTGGTCTCTGTGGCCTTCTGTGGCCTTCTTTGTCCTTCTTTGTTCTTCTCTGGCCGTCTTTGCCCTCTTTGGCCTTCTTTGGCCTCTTTAGCCTTCTTTAGCCTTCTTTGGCCTTGTTTAGCCTTCTATGGCCTTCTTTGGCCTCTTCAGTCTTCTGTGGCCTTCTTTGACTTTCTTTAACCTTCTTTGGCCTTCTCTGGCCTTCTTTGGCCTTCTCTGGCCTTCTTTGGCCTTCTCTGGCCTTTTTTGGCCTCTTTGGTTTGCTTTGGCATGCTTTGGCCTTCTTTGGCCTTCTGTTGTCTTCTTTGTCCTCTTTGGCCTTCTGTGGCATTCATTTTGTTCTTTGGCCAAATGTGGCCTTTCTGGCCTTCTTTGGCCTCTTTGGCATTCTGTGGCAGCTCTGACCCTCTCTAGCCCGCTTTGGCCTGCTTTGGCCTGCTTTGGCCTGCTTTGGCCTGCTTTCGCCTGCTTTCGCCTGCTTTGACCTGCTTTACCCTGCTTTGGCCTGCTTCTGCATTCTGTTGCCTTCTTTGGCCTTCTGTGTCCTTCTGTGGCCTTCTTTAACCATCTCTAGCCGTCTTTGGCCTTCTTGGTACTTCTGTGGCCTTCTGTGGCCTTCTCTGGAATTCTCTGGCCTTCTTTGGCCTTCTTTGGCCTCTGTGGCCTTCTCTGGCATTCTCTGGCCTTCTCTGGCCTTCTGTGGCCTTCTTTGTCCTTCTTCTTTTCTGGCCTTCTCTGGCCTCTTTGGCCTTCTTTGGCCTCTTTGGCTTTCTTTGGCCTCTTTGGCCACTTTAGCGTTCTGTAGTCTACTTTAGCCTTCTTTGGCCTTCTTTGGCCTTCTCTGGCCTCCTGTGGCCTTTTTAGTCTTCTGTGGCCTTCTTTGGAATTCTTTGGCCTGCTTTGGCCTTCTCTAGCCTGTTTGGCCTTCTTTGGAATTCTTTGGAATTCTTTGGCCTTCTGTGGCCTTCTCTGGCCTTCTTTGGACTTCTCTGGCCTTCTTTGGCCTTCTCTAGCCTTCTTTGTTTTTCTTTGGCCTGCTTTGGCCTTATTTGGCCTTCTTTGGCCTTCTTCGGCCTTCTCTGGCCTTCTCTGGCCTGCTTTGGCCTGCTTTGGCCTGCTTTGGCCTCCTTTGGCCTCCTTTGGCCTCCTTTGGCCTACTTTGGCCTCCTTTGGCCTCCTTTGGCCTCCTTTGGCCTCCTTTGGCCTGCTTTGGCCTTATTTGGCCTGCTTTGACCTTCTTTCTACTGCTTTCGCCTCCTTTGGCCTCCTTTGGCCTGCTTTGGAGTTCTGTTGCCTTTTTTGGCCTTCTGTGGCCTTCTTTAACCATCTATAGCCTTCTGTGGCCTTCTTTGTACTTCTGTGGCCTTCTCTGAAATTCTCTGGCCTTCTCTGGCCTTTTTTGGCCTTCTTTGGCCTTCTCTGGCCTTCTTTGGCCTCTTTGGCCTTATGTGCCATTTTCTTTTGTTCTATTGCCTTCTTTGGCCCTTTCTGGCCTTCTTTGGCATTCTGTGACCTTCTTTGGCCTTCTCTTGCCTCTTTGGCCTTCTTTGGCCTCTTTGCCCTTATGTGACATTTTCTTTTGTTCTATTGCTTTCTTTGGCTTTCTCTGGCCTTCTTTGGCCCTCTCTGGCCTTCTTTGGCCTTCTGTGACCTTCTTTGGCCTTCTTTCGCCTCTTTGGCCTTATGTGACATTGTCTTTTGTTCTATAGCCTTCTTTGGCCTTCTTTAGCCTCTTTGGCCTCTTTAACCTTGTATGGCCTTCTTAGCCTTCTGTGGCCTTGTCTTTCCTTCTTTGGCCTCTTTGGTCTTCTGTGGCCTTCTTTGAACTTCTTTCAACTTCTCTGGCCTTCTCTGGCCTTTTTTGGCCTTCTTTGGCCTTCTCTGGCCTCTTTGGTCTTTTTTGGCCTACTTTGGCCTGCTTTGGCCTGCTTTGACCTGCTTTGACCTGCTTTGGCCTGCTTTGGCCTGCTTTGGCCTGCTTTGGCCTTCTGTGGCCTTCTTTGGCCTTCTATAGCCTTCTTTGGCCTTATTTGGCCTACTTGGACTTCTTTGGTCTTCGTTGGCCTTCTGTGGTGTTCTCTGGCCTTCTGTGGCCTTCTCGGGCCTTCTTTCACCTTCTGTGGCCTTCTTTGTCCTTCTTTGGTCTTCTCTGGCCTTCTTTGGCCTCTTTGGCATTCTTTTGCCTCTTTGACCTCTTTAGCCTTCTTTAGCCTTCTTTGGCATGCTTTGGCCTTTTTTGGACTTCTGTGACCTTCTGTGGGCATTCTTTGGCGTTCTTTCACCTTCTTTGGTCTCTTGGTCCTTCTGTGGCATTCTCTTTCGTTCTATGGCCTTCTTTGGCCTTCTTTGTACTTCTGTGGCCTTCTTCGGCCTTCTTTGGCCTGCTTTGACCTGCTTTGGCCTTCTGTTACCTTCTTTATCTTCTTTGGCTTTCTTTGGCCTCTTTGGCCTCTTTAGCCTTCTTTAGCCATCTTTGGCCTTCTTTGGCCTTCTGTGGCCTTCTTTGGAATTCTTTGGAATTCTTTGGAATTCTTTGGCATGCTTTGGCCTGCTTTGGCCATATTTGGCCTGCTTTGGCCATCTTTGGCCTTCTCTAGCCTCTTTGGCCTTCTTTGAAATTCTTTGGCCTTCTGTGGCCTTCTCTGGCCTTCTGTGGCCTTCTTTGTTCTTCTCTGGCTGTCTTTGGCCTCTTTGGCCTTCTTTGGCCATCTTTGGCCTCTTTGGCCTTCTTTAGCCTTCTTTGGCCTTGTTTGGCCTTCTGTGGCCTTCTTTGACTTTCTTTAACCTTCTTTGGCCTTCTCTGGCCATCTTTGGCCTTCTTGGCCTTCTCTGGCCTTCTTTGGCTTCTTTGATTTTCTTTGGCATGCTTTGGCCTTCTTTGGCCTTCTGTCGCCTTCTTTGTCCTCTTTGGCCTTCTGTGGCATTCTCTTTTGTTCTATGGCCAAATGTGGCCTTCTCTGGCGTTCTTTGGCCTCTTTGTCATTCTGTGGCCGCTCTGACCCTCTCTAGCCCTCTTTGGTCTTCTTTGGCCTTCTTTGGCCTGCTTTGGCCTCCTTTAACATGCTTTGGCCTCCTTTGGCCTCCTTTTGCCTGCTTTTGCCTGCTTTGGCCTCTTTTGGCCTCCTTTGGCCTGCTTTGGCCTCCTTTGTCCTGCTTTGGCCTGCTTTGGCGTTCTGTTGCCTTTTTTGGCCTTCTGTAGCATTCTGTGGCCTTCTGTAGCCTTCTTTGTCCTTCTTTGTTATTCTCTGGCCTTCTTTGGCCTCTTTGGTCTTCTGTTGCATTCTCTTTCGTTCTATGGCCTTCTTTGGCCTTCTTTGGCATGCTTTGGCCTTCTTTGGCGTCTTTGGCCTTCTGTGGCCTTCTGTGGCCTTCTTTGGCCTTCTTTAACCATCTCTAGCCTTCTTTGGCCTTCTTTGGCCTACTTGGAGTTCTTTGGCCTACTTGGAGTTCTTTGGCCTACTTGGAGTTCTTTGGCCTACTTGGAGTTCTTTGGCCTACTTGGAGTTCTTTGGCCTACTTGGAGTTCTTTGGCCTACTTGGAGTTCTTTGGCCTACTTGGAGTTCTTTGGCCTACTTAGCTTTCTTTTGACTTCTTTTGACTTCTTTGGACTTCTGTGGCCTTCTTTGGCCTTCTGTGGCCTTCTGTGGTATTCTTTGGACTTCTTTAGCTTTCTCTGGCCTTCTCTGGCCTTCTGTGGCCTTCCTTGGCCTTTTCTGGCATTCCTTGTTCTTCTGTAGCCTTCTCCGGCCTTCTTTGGCGTTCTTTTTTGCCTCTTTGGCCTTCTTTGGCCTTCTTATGCATTCTCTGGCCTTCTCTGGCCTTCTTTGTCCTTTTTGGCCTTCTTGTTCTTCTTTGGCCTTCTTTGGCCTTCTTTGTCTTCTCTGACATTCTCTGATCTTCTCTGACCCTCTTCGACCGTCTCAAGACTTCTCCAACCTTCTCCAACCTTCTTTGACATTCTCCGACATTCTGCAAACTTCTTCAATTTTCTACGACCTTGTTCCACCTTGTTCCACCTTGTTCCGACCTTCTCCTTACTTCTTTGGCCTTCTATGACCTTCTTTGACATTTTCTGAACTTCTTTGAGCTTCTCTGATCTTCTCTGACCTTCTTCAGCCTTCTTTGACCTGTTTCAATATTCTGTGGCCTTCTTTGGCCTTCTGTGGCCTTTTGCCTTCTTTGGCCTTATCTGGCTTTCTATGGCCTTCTTCGGCCTTCTCTGGCCTTCTTTCACCTTCTTTCGCCTTCTTTGGTGTTCCTTGGCTTTCTCAGACCTTCTCCGAACTTCTTTGACCCTCTCTGACCTTCTTTGACCTTCTCCGGCCTTCCTCGGCCTTTTCCAACCTTCTTCGATCTTCTTTGGTCTTCTTTGACCTTTCCCTACCTTGTTTGACCTTCTTCGACCTTCTTCAATTTTTTTCACCTTCTATGACCTTCTACTATGTTCTCCCGCCGTCTCCGGCCTTCTTTGGCCTTCTCCAACCATCTTTGTCCTTCCCTGTCCTTCTTTGTCCTTCTTTGTCCTTCATTGTCCTTACCCGTCTTTCCCTGTCCTTCCCTGTCCTTCTTTGTCCTTCTCCGACATTCTCCGACCTTCTTTGACCTTCTCTGACCTTCTCCGACCTTCTTTGACCTTCTTTGACCTTCTTTGACCTTCTCCGACCTTCTCCGACCTTCTCCGACCTTCTCTGACCTTCTCTGACCTTCTCTGACCTTCTCTGACCTTCTCCGACCTTCTCTGACCTTCTCTGACCTTCTTTGACCTTCTCCGACCTTCTTTGACCTTCTCCGACCTTCTCTGACCTTCTCCGACCTTCTCCGACCTTCTTTGACCTTCTCCGACCTTCTTTGACCTTCTCCGACCTTTTCTGACCTTCTTTGGCTTTCTCTGACCTTCTTTCATTTTCTCCGACTTTCACTGACTTTCTTCGGCCTTCTTTGGCCTTTCCCGACCTTGTTTGACCTTCTTCGACCTTCTTTGACCTTCTCTGATCGTCTACGATATTCTTTGACTTTCTCTGACTTTCTCTGACCTGCTCCCACCTGCCCCGTCTCCCACCGTCTCCCACCTTCTTCCACATTATCCAACCTTGTTTGACCTTCTTTGAACTTCTCTGACTTTTCCGATATTTTTTGAACTTCTCTCGCCTTCTCCGATCATCTCTGATCTGTTTTGACATTCTCTGCCTTCTCTGGCCTTCCTTGGCTTCTCTGACCTTCTCTGATTTTCTTCCGCCTTCTTCCGCCTTCTTCTGCCTTCTTCTGCCTTCTTCCGCCTTCTTCTGCCTTCTTCCGCCTTCTTCTGCCTTCTCTTGCCATCTTTGACCTTCTCTTGCTATCTTTGACCTCCTCTTGCCATCTTTGACCTTCTTCGTCTTCCATCGTCTTTGTTTGATGTTCTCCGATATTCTTTGAACTTCTTTGACCTTCTCCGACCTTCTCCCACCGCCTCCCACCATCTCCCACATTCTTCCACCTTCTCCAACCTTGTTTGACCTTCTTTCACCTTCTTTGACCTTCTCTGACTTCTCCAATACTTTTTGATCTTCTGCGACCTTCTCTGACCTTCTCTGACCTTTTTTGACCTTCTTTGACCTTCTTCGTCCTTCTCTGACCTTCATCGAACTTCTTTGGCCTTCTCCGACCATCTACGATAATCTTTGACTTTCTCCAACTTTCTCCAACCTGCTCCCACCTGCTCCGACCGTCTCCCACATTCTTCCAACTTCTCCGACCTTGTTTGACCTTGTTTGATCTTCTCCGACTTCTCCGATAGATTTTGACCTTCTTCCACCTTCTTCCACCTTCTTCAACCATCTCTGATCTTCTCTGACCTTTTTTGCCTTCTTTGGCCTTCTTTGGCCTTCTCTGGCATTCTGTGGCCTTCTTTGGCCTTCTTTGGCCTTCTTTGGTCTTCTCTGGCTTTTTTTGGCCTTCTTTGGACTTCTCTGGCATTCTTTGGCATTCTGTTGCATTCTCTGGTCTTCTTTGGCCTTCTTTGGCCTCTTTGGCCTTCTCTAGCCTTTTGTGGCCTTCTTTGGCCTTCTTTAGCTTTCTGTGGCCTTCTTTGGCCTTCTGTGGACTTCTCTGGCCTTCTCTGGCTTTCTCTGGTCTCCTTTTTACTTATTTGGCTTTCTCTGGCCTTTTTTGTCCTTCTTTGTCCTTCTTTGTCCTTCTATGGCCTTCTGTGGCCTTCTTTGGCCTTCTGTGGCCTTCTTCGGCGTCCTCTGGCCTTCTGTGGCCTTCTTTGGCCTTCTATGGCCTCTTTGGCATTCTGTGGCCGCTCTGACCCTCTCTAGCCCTCTTTGGCCTCCTTTGGCCTCCTTTGGCCTGCTTTGGCCTGCTTTGGCCTGCTTTGGCCTGCTTTGGCCTCTTTGGCCTTCTGTGGCCTTATTTGGCCATCTGTGGCCTTCTATGGCCTTCTCTGGCCTTCATTCGCCTTCTGAGGCCTTCTTTGTCCTTCTCTGGCCTTCTTTGGCGTCTTTGGCCTTCTTTGGCCTTCTTTGGCCTCTTTGGCCTTCTGTGGCCTTCTTTGGACTTCTTTGGCCTGCTTTGGCCATCTTTGGCCTTCTTTGGCGTACTTGGCCTTCTTTGGTCTTCTTTGGCCTTCTGTGGCCTTCTTTGACCATCTTTGGCCTTCTTTGGACTTCTTTGGACTTCTGTGGCCTTCTTTGGACCTCTCTGGCCTCTTTGGTCTTGTTTGTCCTCTTTGGCCTTCTTTGTCCTCTTTGGCTTTCTTTGGCCTTCTTTGGCCTTCTTTGTCTTCTCTGACATTCTCTGATCTTCTCTGACCCTCTTCGACCGTCTCAAGACTTCTCCAACCTTCTCCAACCTTCTTTGACATTCTCCGACATTCTGCAACCTTCTCCAATTTTCTACGACCTTGTTCCACCTTGTTCCACCTTGTTCCGACCTTCTCCTTACTTCTTTGGCCTTCTATGACCTTCTTTGACATTTTCTGAACTTCTTTGAGCTTCTCTGATCTTCTCTGACCTTCTTCAGCCTTCTTTGACCTGTTTCAATATTCTGTGGCCTTCTTTGGCCTTCTTTGGCTTTCTTCGGCCTTCTTTTGCATTCTTTGGCCTTCTGTGGCCTTCTCTGGCCTTCTTTGGCCTTCTCTGGCCTTCTTTCACCTTCTTTGGTGTTCCTTGGCTTTCTCAGACCTTCTCCGACCTTCTTTGACCCTCTCTGACCTTCTTTGACCTTTTCCGGCCTTCCTCGGCCTTTTCCAACCTTCTTCGATCTTCTTTGGTCTTCTTTGACCTTTCCCTACCTTGTTTGACCTTCTTCGACCTTCTTCAAATTTTTTGACCTTCTACGACCTTCTACTATGTTCTCCCGCCGTCTCCGGCCTTCTTTGGCCTTCTCCGACCATCTTTGTCCTTCCCTGTCCTTCCTTGTCCTTCCTTGTCCTTCCTTGTCCTTCCTTGTCCTTCCTTGTCCTTCCTTGTCCTTCCTTGTCCTTCCTTGTCCTTCCTTGTCCTTCCTTGTCCTTCCTTGTCCTTCCTTGTCCTTCCTTGTCCTTCCCTGTCCTTCCCTGTCCTTCCTTGTCTTTCCCTGTCCTTCCCTGTCCTTCTTTGTCCTTCTCCGACCTTCTCCGACATTCTTTGACCTTCTCCGACCGTCTACGATATTCTCTGACTTTCTCTGACCTGCTCCCACCTGCTCCGTCTCCCACCTTCTCCAACCTTCTTTGACCTTCTTTGATATTTTTTGAACTCCTCTTGCCTTCTCTCGCCTTCTCCGATCATCTCTGATCTGTTTTGACATTCTCTGCCTTCTCCGGCCTTCCTTGGCTTCTCTGACCTTCTCCGATTTTCTTCCGCCTTCTTCCGCCTTCTTCCGCCTTCTTCCGCCTTCTTCCGCCTTCTTCCGCCTTCTTCTGCCTTCTCTTGCCTTCTCTTGCCATCTTTGACCTTCTCTTGCCATCTTTGACCTCCTCTTGCCATCTTTGACCTCCTCTTGCCATCTTTGACCTCCTCTTGCCATCTTTGACCTTCTTCGACTTCCATCGTCTTTCTTTGATGTTCTCTGATATTCTTTGAACTTCTTTGACCTTCTCCAACCTTCTCCCACCGCCTCCCACCATCTCCCACATTCTTCCACCTTCTCCAACCTTGTTTGACCTTCTTTCACCTTCTTTGACCTTCTCTGACTTCTCCAATACTTTTTGACCTTCTGCGACCTTCTCTGACCTTCTCTGACCTTCTCTGACCTTTTTTGACCTTCTTTGACCTTCTGCCACCTTCTCTGACCTTCATCGAACTTCTTTGGCGTTCTCTGACCTTCTTTGACCTTTTCCGTCCGTCTCTGGCTTTCTCCAACCTTCTTTCATTTTCTCTGGCCTTCTTTGGCCTTCTCCGACTTTCGCCAACCTTCTTTGGACTTCTTTGGCCTTCTCTGACCATCTACGATAATCTTTGACTTTCTCCAACTTTCTCCAACCTGCTCCCACCTGCTCCGACAGTCTCCCACATTCTTCCAACTTCTCCGAACTTGTTTGACCTTGTTTGACCTTCTCTGACTTCTCCGATATATTTTGACCTTCTTCCACCTTCTTCCACCTTCTTCCACCTTCTCTGATCTTCTCTGATCTTCTCTGATCTTCTCTGACCTTTTTTGCCTTCTCTGGGCTTCTTTGGTCTTCTCTGGCTTTTTTTGGCCTTCTTTGGACTTCTCTGGCATTCTTTGGCATTCTGTGGCATTCTCTGGTCTTCTTTGCCCTTCTTTGGCCTCTTTGGACTTCTCTGGCCTTTTTGGGCATCTTTGGCCTTCTCTAGCCTTTTGTGGCCTTCTTTGGCCTTCTTTGGCATTCTGCGGCCTTCTGTGGCCTACTGTGGACTTCTCTGGCCTTCTCTGGCTTTTTCTGTCCTCCTTTGGACTTCTTTGGCTTTCTGTGTCCTTCTTTGTCCTTCTTTCTCCTTCTATGTCCTTCTTTGTCCTTCTTTGGCCTCCTCTGGCCTTCTTCAGCCTCCTCTGGCCTTCTGTGGCCTTCTTTGGCCTTCTTCGGCCTTCTTTGTCCTCTTTGGCATTCTGTGGCCGCTCTGACCCTCTCTAGCCCTCTTTGGCCTGCTTTGGCCTGCTTTGACCTTCTTTGGCTTCCTTTGGCCTGCTTTGGCCTTCTTTGGCATTCTGTTGCCTTCTGTGGCCTTCTGTGGCCTTCTGTGGCCTTCTTTGTCCTCTCTGGCATTCTGTGGCCGCTCTGACCCTCTCTAGCCCTCTTTGGCCTGCTTTGGCCTTCTTTGGCCTAATTGGACTTCTTTGGTTATCTTTGGCCTTCTTTGGCCTCTTTGGCCTCTTTAGCCTTCTTTGGCCTTCTCTGGCCTTCTTTGGCCTTCTGTGGCCTTCTATGGCCTTCTTTGGACTTCTCTGGCCTTCTGTGGCCTTCTCTGGCCTTCTTTGTTTTTCTTTGGCCTGCTTTGGCCTTATTTGGCCTTCTTTGGCCTTGTTTGGCCTTCTTCGGCCTTCTTTGGCCTTCTCTGGCCTCCTTTGGCCTTCTTTGGCCTTCTCTGGCCTGCTTTCGACTGCTTTCGCCTCCTTTGGCCTCCTTTGGCCTGCTTTGGAGTTCTGTTGCCTTTTTTGGCCTTCTGTGGCCTTCTTTAACCATCTCTAGCCTTCTTTGGCCTTCTTTGTACTCTGTGGCCTTCTCTGGAATTCTCTGGCCTTCTTTGGCCTCTGTGGCCTTCTCTGGCATTCTCTGGCCTTCTCTGGCCTTCTGTGGCCTTCTTTCTCCTTCTTCTTTTCTGGCCTTCTTTGGCCTCTTTGGCTTTCTTTGGCCTCTTTGGCCACTTTAGCGTTCTGTAGTCTACTTTAGCCTTCTTTGGCCTTCTTTGGCCTTCTCTGGCCTCCTGTGGCCTCTTTAGTCTTCTGTGGCCTTCTTTGGAATTCTTTGGCCTGCTTTGGCCCTCTATGGCATTCTGTGGCCTACTTTGGCCTTCTCTGGCCTTCTGTGGCCTCTTTAGTCTTCTGTAGCTTTCTTTGGAATTCTTTGGCCTTCTTTGGCCTTCTCTGGCCTTCTTTGGCCTTCTTTGGCCTCTTTGGCATTCTGTGGCTGCTCTGACCCTCTCGAGCCCTCTTTGGCCATCTTTGGCCTGCTTTGGCCTTCTTTGGCCTTCTCTGGCCTTCTTTGGCCTACTTTGGGCTTCTCTGGCCTTCTGTGGCCTCTTTAGTCTTCTGTAGCTTTCTTTGGAATTCTTTGGCCTGCTTTGGCCTTCTTTGGCCTTCTCTGGCCTTCTTTGGCCTTCTTTGGCCTTTTTGGCATTCTGTGGCTGCTCTGACCCTCTCGAGCCCTCTTTGGCCATCTTTGGCCTGCTTTGGCCTTCTTTGGCCTACTTTGGCCTGCTTTGGCCTCCTTTGGCCTTCTGTGGCCTTCTCTGTAATTCTCTGGCCTTCTTTGGCCTTCTTTGGTCTCTGTGGCCTTCTGTGGCCTTCTTTGTCCTTCTTTGTTCTTCTCTGGCCGTCTTTGCCCTCTTTGGACTTCTTTGGCCTCTTTGGTCTCTTTAGCCTTCTTTAGCCTTCTTTGGCCTTGTTTAGCCTTCTATGGCCTTCTTTGGCCTCTTCAGTCTTCTGTGGCCTTCTTTGACTTTCTTTAACCTTCTTTGGCCTTCTCTGGCCATCTTTGGCCTTCTTGGCCTTCTCTGGCCTTTTTTGGCCTCTTTGGTTTGCTTTGGCATGCTTTGGCCTTCTTTGGCCTTCTGTCGTCTTCTTTGTCCTCTTTGGCCTTCTGTGGCATTCATTTTGTTCTTTGGCCAAATGTGGCCTTTCTGGCCTTCTTTGGCCTCTTTGGCATTCTGTGGCAGCTCTGACCCTCTCTAGCCCTCTTTGGCCTGCTTTGGCCTGCTTTGGCCTGCTTTGGCCTGCATTGGCCTGCTTTCGCCTTCTTTGTCCTGCTTTGACCTGCTTTGCCCTGCTTTACCCTTCATTGGCCTGCTTCTGCATTCTGTTGCCTTCTGTGTCCTTCTGTGGCCTTCTTTTACCATCTCTAGCCGTCTTTGGCCTTCTTGGTACTTCTGTGGCCTTCTGTGGCCTTCTCTGGAATTCTCTGGCCTTCTTTGGCCTTCTTTGGCCTCTGTGGCCTTCTCTGGCATTCTCTGGCCTTCTCTGGCCTTCTGTGGCCTTCTTTGTCCTTCTTCTTTTCTGGCCTTCTTTGGCCTCTTTGGCTTTCTTTGGCCTCTTTGGCCACTTTAGCGTTCTGTAGTCTACTTTAGCCTTCTTTGGCCTTCTTTGGCCTTCTCTGGCCTCCTGTGGCCTCTTTAGTCTTCTGTGGCCTTCTTTGGAATTCTTTGGCGTGCTTTGGCCTTCTCTAGCCTCTTTGGCCTTCTTTGGAATTCTTTGGAATTCTTTGGCCTTCTGTGGCCTTCTCTGGCCTTCTTTGGACTTCTCTGGCCTTCTGTGGCCTTCTCTGGCCTTCTTTGTCCTTCTTTGTTCTTCTGTGGCCTTCTTTAGCCTTCTTTAGCCTTCTTTGGCCTCTTCAGACTTCTGTGGCATTCTTTGAATTTCTTTAACATTCTTTGGACTTCTCTGGCCATCTTTGGACTTCTTGGCCTTCTCTGGCCTTCTCTGGCCTTCTTTGGCCTCTTTGGCATTCTGTGGCTGCTCTGACCCTCTCGAGCCATCTTTGGCCTTCTTTGGCCTACTTTGGCCTTCTGTGGCCTTCTTTTACCATCTCTAGCCTTCTTTGTACTTCTGTGGCCTTCTGTGGCCTTCGCTGTAATTCTCTGGCCTTCTTTGGCCTTCTTTGGTCTCTGTGGCCTTCTGTGGCCTTCTTTGTCCTTCTTTGTTCTTCTCTGGCCGTCTTTGCCCTCTTTGGCCTTCTTTGGCCTCTTTGGCCTCTTTAGCCTTCTTTAGCCTTCTTTGGCCTTGTTTAGCCTTCTATGGCCTTCTTTGGCCTCTTCAGTCTTCTGTGGCCTTCTTTGACTTTCTTTAACCTTCTTTAACCTTCTTTGGCCTTCTCTGGCCATCTTTGGCCTTCTTGGCCTTCTTGGCCTTCTCTGGCCTTTTTTGGCCTCTTTGGTTTGCTTTGGCATGCTTTGGCCTTCTTTGGCCTTCTGTCGTCTTCTTTGTCCTCTTTGGCCTTCTGTGGCATTCATTTTGTTCTTTGGCCAAATGTGGCCTTTCTGGCCTTCTTTGGCCTCTTTGGCATTCTGTGGCAGCTCTGACCCTCTCTAGCCCGCTTTGGCCTGCTTTGGCCTGCTTTGGCCTGCTTTGGCCTGCTTTGGCCTGCTTTGGCCTGCTTTGGCCTGCTTTGGCCTGCTTTCGCCTGCTTTGGCCTTCTTTGACCTGCTTTGCCCTGCTTTACCCTGCTTTGGCCTGCTTCTGCATTCTGTTGCCTTCTTTGGCCTTCTGTGGCCTTCTTTTACCATCTCTAGCCGTCTTTGGCCTTCTTGGTACTTCTGTGGCCTTCTGTGGCCTTCTCTGGAATTCTCTGGCCTTCTTTGGCCTCTGTGGCCTTCTCTGGCATTCTCTGGCCTTCTCTGGCCTTCTGTGGCCTTCTTTCTCCTTCTTCTTTTCTGGCCTTCTTTGGCCTCTTTGGCCTTCTTTGGCCTCTTTGGCTTTCTTTGGCCTCTTTGGCCACTTTAGCGTTCTGTAGTCTACTTTAGCCTTCTTTGGCCTTCTTTGGCCTTCTTTGGCCTTCTTTGGCCTTCTCTGGCCTCCTGTGGCCTCTTTAGTCTTCTGTGGCCTTCTTTGGAATTCTTTGGCGTGCTTTGGCCTTCTCTAGCCTGTTTGGCCTTCTTTGGAATTCTTTGGAATTCTTTGGCCTTCTGTGGCCTTCTCTGGCCTTCTTTGGACTTCTCTGGCCTTCTTTGGCCTTCTCTAGCCTTCTTTGTTTTTCTTTGGCCTGCTTTGGCCTTATTTGTCCTTCTTTAGACTTCTTTGGCCTTCTTCGGCCTTCTCTGGCCTTCTTTGGCCTTCTCTGGCCTGCTTTGGCCGGCTTTGGCCTCCTTTGGCCTCCTTTGGCCTGCTTTGGCCTTCTTTGGCCTTATTTGGCCTGCTTTGACCTGCTTTCTACTGCTTTCGCCTCCTTTGGCCTCCTTTGGCCTCCTTTGGCCTGCTTTGGAGTTCTGTTGCCTTTTTTGGCCTTCTGTGGCCTTCTTTAACCATCTCTAGCCTTCTGTGGCCTTCTTTGTACTTCTGTGGCCTTCTCTGAAATTCTCTGGCCTTCTTTGACCTTCTTTGGACTTCTGTGGCCTTCAGTGGCCTTTTCTGTCCTTCTTTAAATTCTATGGCCTTCTTTGGCCTTCTCTGGCCTTCTTTGGCCTCTTTGGTTTTTTTTGGCACGCTTTGGCCTTCTTTGGCCTTCTGTCGCCTTCTTTGTCCTCTTTAGCCTTCTGTGGCATTCTCTTTTGTTCTATGGCCAAATGTGGCCTTCTGTGGCCTTCTTTGGCCTTCTTTGGCCTCTTTGGCCTCCTTAACCTTGTATGGCCTTCTTAGCCTTCTGTGGCCTTGTCTTTCATTCTTTGGCCTCTTTGGTCTTCTGTGGCCTTCTTTGAACTTCTTTCAACTTCTCTGGCCTTCTCTGGCCTTCTCTGGCCTTTTTTGGCCTTCTTTGGCCTTCTCTGGCCTTCTCTGGCCTTCTTTGGCCTCTTTAGCCTTATGTGCCATTTTCTTTTGTTCTATTGCCTTCTTTGGCCCTTTCTGGCCTTCTTTGGCATTCTGTGACCTTCTTTGGCCTTCTCTTGCCTCTTTGGCCTTCTTTGGCCTCTTTGCCCTTATGTGACATTTTCTTTTGTTCTATTGCCTTCTTTGGCCCTCTCTGGCCTTCTTTGGCCCTCTCTGGCCTTCTTTGGCCTTCTGTGACCTTCTTTGGCCTTCTTTCGCCTCTTTGGCCTCTTTGGCCTTATGTGACATTGTCTTTTGTTCTATAGCCTTCTTTGGCCTTCTTTAGCCTCTTTGGCCTCTTTAACCTTGTATGGCCTTCTTAGCCTTCTGTGGCCTTGTCTTTCCTTCTTTGGCCTCTTTGGTCTTCTGTGGCCTTCTTTGAACTTCTTTCAACTTCTCTGGCCTTCTCTGGCCTTTTTTGGCCTTCTTTGGCCTTCTCTGGCCTCTTTGGTCTTTTTTGGCCTACTTTGGCCTGCTTTGGTCTTCTGTGACCTGCTTTGGCCTACTTTGGCTTTCTTTGGTCTTCTGTGGCCTTCTGTGTCCTTCTTTGGCCTTCTATAGCCTTCTTTGGCCTTATTTGGCCTACTTGGACTTCTTTGGTCTTCGTTGGCCTTCTGTGGTGTTCTCTGGCCTTCTGTGGCCTTCTCGGGCCTTCTTTCACCTTCTGTGGCCTTCTTTGTCCTTCTTTGGTCTTCTCTGGCCTTCTTTGGCCTCCTTTTGCCTGCTTTTGCCTGCTTTGGCCTGCTTTGGCCTGCTTTGGCGTTCTGTTGCCTTTTTTGGCCTTCTGTAGCATTCTGTGGCCTTCTGTAGCCTTCTTTGTCCTTCTTTGTTATTCTCTGGCCTTCTTTGGCCTCTTTGGTCTTCTGTTGCATTCTCTTTCGTTCTATGGCCTTCTTTGGCCTTCTTTGGCATGCTTTGGCCTTCTTTGGCGTCTTTGGCCTTCTGTGGCCTTCTGTGGCCTTCTTTGGCCTTCTTTAACCATCTCTAGCCTTCTTTGGCCTTCTTTGGCCTACTTGGAGTTCTTTGGCCTACTTGGAGTTCTTTGGCCTACTTAGCTTTCTTTTGACTTCTTTTTACTTCTGTGGCCTTCTTTGGCCTTCTGTGGCATTCTGTGGCCTTCTGTGGTATTCTTTGGACTTCTTTAGCTTTCTCTGGCCTTCTCTGGCCTTCTGTGGCCTTCCTTGGACTTTTCTGGCATTCCTTGTTCTTCTGTAGCCTTCTCCGGCCTTCTTTGGCGTTCTTTTTTGCCTCTTTGGCCTTCTTTGGCCTTCTTATGCATTCTCTGGCCTTCTCTGGCCTTCTTTGTCCTTTTTGGCCTTCTTGTTCTTCTTTGGCCTTCTTTGGCCTTCTTTGTCTTCTCTGACATTCTCTGATCTTCTCTGACCCTCTTCGACCGTCTCAAGACTTCTCCAACCTTCTTTGACATTCTCCGACATTCTGCAAACTTCTTCAATTTTCTACGACCTTGTTCTACCTTGTTCCACCTTGTTCCGACCTTCTCCTTACTTCTTTGGCCTTCTATGACCTTCTTTGACATTTTCTGAACTTCTTTGAGCTTCTCTGATCTTCTCTGACCTTCTTCAGCCTTCTTTGACCTGTTTCAATATTCTGTGGCCTTCTTTGGCCTTCTGTGGCCTTTTGCCTTCTTTGGCCTTATCTGGCTTTCTATGGCCTTCTTCGGCCTTCTCTGGCCTTCTTTCACCTTCTTTCGCCTTCTTTGGTGTTCCTTGGCTTTCTCAGACCTTCTCCGATCTTCTTTGACCCTCTCTGACCTTCTTTGACCTTCTCCGGCCTTCCTCGGCCTTTTCCAACCTTCTTCGATCTTCTTTGGTCTTCTTTGACCTTTCCCTACCTTGTTTGACCTTCTTCGACCTTCTTCAATTTTTTTCACCTTCTACGACCTTCTACTATGTTCTCCCGCCGTCTCCGGCCTTCTTTGGCCTTCTCCAACCATCTTTGTCCTTCCCTGTCCTTCTTTGTCCTTCTTTGTCCTTCTTTGTCCTTCTCTGACATTCTCCGACCTTCTTTGACCTTCTCTGACCTTCTCCGACCTTCTTTGACCTTCTTTGACCTTTTCTGACCTTCTTTGACCTTCTCCGACCTTCTCTGACCTTCTCCGACCTTCTTTGACCTTCTCCGACCTTCTCTGACCTTCTCTGACCTTCTTTGACCTTCTCCGACCTTCTTTGACCTTCTCCGACCTTCTTTGACCTTCTCCGACCTTCTTTGACCTTCTCCGACCTTCTTTGACCTTCTCCGACCTTCTTTGACCTTCTCCGACCTTCTTTGACCTTCTCCGACCTTCTCTGACCTTCTCCGACCTTCTTTGACCTTCTCTGACCTTCTTTGACCTTCTCCGACCTTTTCTGACCTTCTTTGGCTTTCTCTGACCTTCTTTCATTTTCTCCGACTTTCACTGACTTTCTTCGGCCTTCTTTGGCCTTTCCCGACCTTGTTTGACCTTCTTCGACCTTCTTTGACCTTCTCTGACCGTCTACGATATTCTTTGACTTTCTCTGACTTTCTCTGACCTGCTCCCACCTGCTCCGTCTCCCACCGTCTCCCACCTTCTTCCACATTATCCAACCTTGTTTGACCTTCTTTGAACTTCTCTGACTTTTCCGATATTTTTTGAACTTCTCTCGCCTTCTCCGATCATCTCTGATCTGTTTTGACATTCTCTGCCTTCTCTGGCCTTCCTTGGCTTCTCTGACCTTCTCTGATTTTCTTCCGCCTTCTTCCGCCTTCTTCCGCCTTCTTCTGCCTTCTCTTGCCTTCTCTTGCCATCTTTGACCTCCTCTTGCCATCTTTGACCTCCTCTTGCCATCTTTGACCTTCTTCGTCTTCCATCGTCTTTGTTTGATGTTCTCCGATATTCTTTGAACTTCTTTGACCTTCTCCGACCTTCTCCCACCGCCTCCCACCATCTCCCACATTCTTCCACCTTCTCCAACCTTGTTTGACCTTCTTTCACCTTCTTTGACCTTCTCTGACTTCTCCAATACTTTTTGATCTTCTGCGACCTTCTCTGACCTTCTCTGACCTTTTTTGACCTTCTTTGACCTTCTTCGTCCTTCTCTGACCTTCATCGAACTTCTTTGGCCTTCTCCGACCATCTACGATAATCTTTGACTTTCTCCAACTTTCTCCAACCTGCTCCCACCTGCTCCGACCGTCTCCCACATTCTTCCAACTTCTCCGACCTTGTTTGACCTTGTTTGATCTTCTCCGACTTCTCCGATAGATTTTGACCTTCTTCCACCTTCTTCCACCTTCTTCAACCATCTCTGATCTTCTCTGACCTTTTTTGCCTTCTTTGGCCTTCTTTGGCCTTCTCTGGCATTCTGTGGCCTTCTTTGGCCTTCTTTGGCCTTCTTTGGTCTTCTCTGGCTTTTTTTGGCCTTCTTTGGACTTCTCTGGCATTCTTTGGCATTCTGTTGCATTCTCTGGTCTTCTTTGGCCTTCTTTGGCCTCTTTGGCCTTCTCTAGCCTTTTGTGGCCTTCTTTGGCCTTCTTTAGCTTTCTGTGGCCTTCTTTGGCCTTCTGTGGACTTCTCTGGCCTTCTCTGGCTTTCTCTGGTCTCCTTTTTACTTATTTGGCTTTCTCTGGCCTTTTTTGTCCTTCTTTGTCCTTCTTTGGCCTTCTATGGCCTTCTGTGGCCTTCTTTGTCCTTCTTTGGCCTTCTATGGCCTCTTTGGCATTCTGTGGCCGCTCTAGCCCTCTTTGGCCTCCTTTGGCCTCCTTTGGCCTCCTTTGGCCTGCTTTGGCCTTCTTTGTCCTTCTCTGGCCTTCTTTGGCGTCTTTGGCCTTCTTTGGCCTTCTGTGGCCTTATTTGGCCATCTGTGGCCTTCTATGGCCTTCATTCGCCTTCTGAGGCCTTCTTTGTCCTTCTCTGGCCTTCTTTGGACTTCTTTGGACTTCTTTGGACTTCTTTGGCCTTCTTTGGCCTTCTTTGGCCTTATTTGGCCTTCTTTGGCCTTCTTTGGCCTTCTGTGGCCTTCTGTGGCCTTCTGTGGCCATCTTTGGCCATCTTTGGCGTACTTGGCCTTCTTTGGTCTTCTTTGGCCTTCTTTGGCCTTCTGTGGCCTTCTTTGACCATCTTTGGCCTTCTTTGGACTTCTTTGGACTTCTGTGGCCTTCTTTGGACCTCTCTGGCCTCTTTGGTCTTGTTTGTCCTCTTTGGCCTTCTTTGTCCTCTTTGGCTTTCTTTGGCCTTCTTTGGCCTTCTTTGTCTTCTCTGACATTCTCTGATCTTCTCTGACCCTCTTCGACCGTCTCAAGACTTCTCCAACCTTCTTTGACATTCTCCGACATTCTGCAAACTTCTTCAATTTTCTACGACCTTGTTCTACCTTGTTCCACCTTGTTCCGACCTTCTCCTTACTTCTTTGGCCTTCTATGACCTTCTTTGACATTTTCTGAACTTCTTTGAGCTTCTCTGATCTTCTCTGACCTTCTTCAGCCTTCTTTGACCCGTTTCAATATTCTGTGGCCTTCTTTGGCCTTCTGTGGCCTTTTGCCTTCTTTGGCCTTATCTGGCTTTCTATGGCCTTCTTCAGCCTTCTCTGGCCTTCTTTCACCTTCTTTCGCCTTCTTTGGTGTTCCTTGGCTTTCTCAGACCTTCTCCGATCTTCTTTAACCCTCTCTGACCTTCTTTGACCTTCTCCGGCCTTCCTCGGCCTTTTCCAACCTTCTTCGATCTTCTTTGGTCTTCTTTGACCTTTCCCTACCTTGTTTGACCTTCTTCGACCTTCTTCAATTTTTTTCACCTTCTACGACCTTCTACTATGTTCTCCCGCCGTCTCCGGCCTTCTTTGGCCTTCTCCAACCATCTTTGTCCTTCCCTGTCCTTCTTTGTCCTTCCCTGTCCTTCTTTGTCCTTCTTTGTCCTTCCCTGTCTTTCCCTGTCCTTCCCTGTCCTTCTTTGTCCTTCTCCGACATTCTCCGACCTTCTCCGACCTTCTCCGACCTTCTCCGACCTTCTCTGACCTTCTCTGACCTTCTTTGACCTTCTTTGACCTTCTCTGACCTTCTCTGACCTTCTCTGACCTTCTTTGACCTTCTCCGACCTTCTCCGACCTTCTCCGACCCTCTCTGACCTTCTCCGACCTTCTCTGACCTTCTCCGACCTTCTTTGACCTTCTCCGACCTTCTTTGACCTTCTCCGACCTTCTCTGACCTTCTCCGACCTTCTTTGACCTTCTCCGACCTTTTCTGACCTTCTTTGGCTTTCTCTGACCTTCTTTCATTTTCTCCGACTTTCACTGACTTTCTTCGGCCTTCTTTGGCCTTTCCCGACCTTGTTTGACCTTCTTCGACCTTCTTTGACCTTCTCTGACCGTCTACGATATTCTTTGACTTTCTCTGACTTTCTCTGACCTGCTCCCACCTGCTCCGTCTCCCACCGTCTCCCACCTTCTTCCACATTATCCAACCTTGTTTGACCTTCTTTGAACTTCTCTGACTTTTCCGATATTTTTTGAACTTCTCTCGCCTTCTCCGATCATCTCTGATCTGTTTTGACATTCTCTGCCTTCTCTGGCCTTCCTTGGCTTCTCTGACCTTCTCTGATTTTCTTCCGCCTTCTTCTGCCTTCTTCTGCCTTCTTCCGCCTTCTTCTGCCTTCTCTTGCCTTCTCTTGCCATCTTTGACCTCCTCTTGCCATCTTTGACCTTCTTCGTCTTCCATCGTCTTTGTTTGATGTTCTCCGATATTCTTTGAACTTCTTTGACCTTCTCCGACCTTCTCCCACCGCCTCCCACCATCTCCCACATTCTTCCACCTTCTCCAACCTTGTTTGACCTTCTTTCACCTTCTTTGACCTTCTCTGACTTCTCCAATACTTTTTGATCTTCTGCGACCTTCTCTGACCTTCTCTGACCTTTTTTGACCTTCTTTGACCTTCTGCCACCTTCTCTGACCTTCATCGAACTTCTTTGGCCTTCTCCGACCATCTACGATAATCTTTGACTTTCTCCAACTTTCTCCAACCTGCTCCCACCTGCTCTGACCGTCTCCCACATTCTTCCAACTTCTCCGACCTTGTTTGACCTTGTTTGATCTTCACCGACTTCTCCGATAGATTTTGACCTTCTTCCACCTTCTTCCACCTTCTTCAACCATCTCTGATCTTCTCTGACCTTTTTTGCCTTCTTTGGCCTTCTTTGGCCTTCTTTGGTCTTCTCTGGCTTTTTTTGGCCTTCTTTGGACTTCCCTGGCATTCTTTGGCATTCTGTTGCATTCTCTGGTTTTCTTTGGCCTTCTTTGGCTTCTTTGGCCTTCTTTGGCCTCTTTGGCCTTCTCTAGCCTTTTGTGGCCTTCTTTGGCCTTTTTTAGCTTTCTGTGGCCTTCTTTGGCCTTCTATGGACTTCTCTTGCCTTCTCTGGCTTTCTCTGGTCTCCTTTTTACTTATTTGGCTTTCTCTGGCCTTTTTTGTCCTTCTTTGTCCTTCTTTGTCCTTCTATGGCCTTCTGTGGCCTTCTTTGGCCTTCTGTGGCCTCTTTGGCATTCTGTGGCCGCTCTGACCCTCTTTGGCCTCCTTTGGCCTGCTTTGGCCTGCTTTGGCCTTCTTTGGCCTCTTTGGCCTTCTGTGGCCTTATTTGGCCATCTGTGGCCTTCTATGGCCTTCTCTGGCCTTCATTCGCCTTCTGAGGCCTTCTTTGTCCTTCTCTGGCCTTCTTTGGCGTCTTTGGCCTTCTTTGGCCTTCTTTGGCCTCTTTGGCCTTCTGTGGCCTTCTTTGGACTTCTTTGGCCTGCTTTGGCCATCTTTGGCCTTCTTTGGCGTACTTGGCCTTCTTTGGCATACTTGGCCTTCTTTGGTCTTCTTTGGCCTTCTTTGGCCTTCTGTGGCCTTCTTTGACCATCTTTGGCCTTCTTTGGACTTCTTTGGACTTCTGTGGCCTTCTTTGGACCTCTCCGGCCTCTTTGGTCTTGTTTGTCCTCTTTGGCCTTCTTTGTCCTCTTTGGCTTTCTTTGGCCTTCTTTGGCCTTCTTTGGCCTTCTTTGTCTTCTCTGACATTCTCTGATCTTCTCTGACCCTCTTCGACCGTCTCAAGACTTCTCCAACCTTCTCCAACCTTCTTTGACATTCTCCGACATTCTGCAACCTTCTCCAATTTTCTACGACCTTGTTCCACCTTGTTCCACCTTGTTCCGACCTTCTCCTTACTTCTTTGGCCTTCTATGACCTTCTTTGACATTTTCTGAACTTCTTTGAGCTTCTCTGATCTTCTCTGACCTTCTTCAGCCTTCTTTGACCTGTTTCAATATTCTGTGGCCTTCTTCCGCCTTCTTCCGCCTTCTTCCGCCTTCTTCCGCCTTCTTCCGCCTTCTTCTGCCTTCTGTGGCCTTCTCTGGCCTTCTTTGGCCTTCTCTGGCCTTCTTTCGCCTTCTTTGGTGTTCCTTGGCTTTCTCAGACCTTCTCCGACCTTCTTTGACCCTCTCTGACCTTCTTTGACCTTTTCCGGCCTTCCTCGGCCTTTTCCAACCTTCTTCGATCTTCTTTGGTCTTCTTTGACCTTTCCCTACCTTGTTTGACCTTCTTCGACCTTCTTCAAATTTTTTGACCTTCTACGACCTTCTACTATGTTCTCCCGCCGTCTCCGGCCTTCTTTGGCCTTCTCCGACCATCTTTGTCCTTCCCTGTCCTTCCTTGTCCTTCCTTGTCCTTCTTTGTCCTTCTTTGTCCTTCTTTGTCCTTCCCTGTCCTTCCCTGTCCTTCCCTGTCCTTCCTTGTCTTTCCCTGTCCTTCCCTGTCCTTCTTTGTCCTTCTCCGACCTTCTCCGACATTCTTTGACCTTCTCCGACCGTCTACGATATTCTCTGACTTTCTCTGACCTGCTCCCACCTGCTCCGTCTCCCACCTTCTTCCACATTCTCCAACCTTCTTTGACCTTCTCTGATATTTTTTGAACTCCTCTTGCCTTCTCTCGCCTTCTCCGATCATCTCTGATCTGTTTTGACATTCTCTGCCTTCTCCGGCCTTCCTTGGCTTCTCTGACCTTCTCCGATTTTCTTCCGCCTTCTTCCGCCTTCTTCCGCCTTCTTCCGCCTTCTTCCGCCTTCTTCCGCCTTCTTCCGCCTTCTTCCGCCTTCTCTTGCCTTCTCTTGCCATCTTTGACCTTCTCTTGCCATCTTTGACCTTCTCTTGCCATCTTTGACCTCCTCTTGCCATCTTTGACCTCCTCTTGCCATCTTTGACCTTCTTCGACTTCCATCGTCTTTCTTTGATGTTCTCTGATATTCTTTGAACTTCTTTGACCTTCTCCGACCTTCTCCCACCGCCTCCCACCATCTCCCACATTCTTCCACCTTCTCCAACCTTGTTTGACCTTCTTTCACCTTCTTTGACCTTCTCTGACTTCTCCAATACTTTTTGACCTTCTGCGACCTTCTCTGACCTTCTCTGACCTTCTCTGACCTTTTTTGACCTTCTTTGACCTTCTGCCACCTTCTCTGACCTTCATCGAACTTCTTTGGCTTTCTCTGACCTTCTTTGACCTTTTCCGACCGTCTCTGGCTTTCTCCAACCTTCTTTCATTTTCTCTGGCCTTCTTTGGCCTTCTCCGACTTTCGCCAACCTTCTTTGGACTTCTTTGGCCTTCTCTGACCATCTACGATAATCTTTGACTTTCTCCAACTTTCTCCAACCTGCTCCCACCTGCTCCGACAGTCTCCCACATTCTTCCAACTTCTCCGAACTTGTTTGACCTTGTTTGACCTTCTCTGACTTCTCCGATATATTTTGACCTTCTTCCACCTTCTTCCACCTTCTTCCACCTTCTCTGATCTTCTCTGATCTTCTCTGACCTTTTTTGCCTTCTCTGGGCTTCTTTGGTCTTCTCTGGCTTTTTTTGGCCTTCTTTGGACTTCTCTGGCATTCTTTGGCATTCTGTGGCATTCTCTGGTCTTCTTTGCCCTTCTTTGGCCTCTTTGGACTTCTCTGGCCTTTTTGGGCATCTTTGGCCTTCTCTAGCCTTTTGTGGCCTTCTTTGGCCTTCTTTGGCATTCTGCGGCCTTCTGTGGCCTACTGTGGACTTCTCTGGCCTTCTCTGGCTTTTTCTGTCCTCCTTTGGACTTCTTTGGCTTTCTGTGTCCTTCTTTGTCCTTCTTTCTCCTTCTATGTCCTTCTTTGTCCTTCTTTGGCCTCCTCTGGCCTTCTTCAGCCTCCTCTGGCCTTCTGTGGCCTTCTTTGGCCTTCTTTGTCCTCTTTGGCATTCTGTGGCCGCTCTGACCCTCTCTAGCCCTCTTTGGCCTGCTTTGGCCTGCTTTGACCTTCTTTGGCTTCCTTTGGCCTGCTTTGGCCTTCTTTGGCATTCTGTTGCCTTCTGTGGCCTTCTGTGGCCTTCTGTGGCCTTCTTTGTCCTCTCTGGCATTCTGTGGCCGCTCTGACCCTCTCTAGCCCTCTTTGGCCTGCTTTGGCCTTCTTTGGCCTAATTGGACTTCTTTGGTTATCTTTGGCCTTCTTTGGCCTCTTTGGCCTCTTTAGCCTTCTTTGGCCTTCTCTGGCCTTCTTTGGCCTTCTGTGGCCTTCTCTTTCCTTCTTTGGCCTCATAGTCTTCTGTGGCCGTCTTTGACATTCTTTGAACTTCTTTGGCTTTCTCTGGCCTTCTCTGGTTTTCTTTGGCCTTCTTCGGCCTTCTTTGGCCTTCTTCGGCCTTCTTTGGCCTTCTCTGGCCTTCTTTGGCCTTCTCTGGCCTTCTTTGGCCTTCTTTGGTCTCTGTGGCCTTCTGTGGCCGTCTTTGTCCTTCTTTGTTCTTCTCTGGCCGTCTTTGCCCTCTTTGGACTTCTTTGGCCTCTTTGGCCTCTTTGGCCTCTTTAGCCTTCTTTGGCCTTGTTTAGCCTTCTATGGCCTTCTTTGGCCTCTTCAGTCTTCTGTGGCCTTCTTTGACTTTCTTTAACCTTCTTTGGCCTTCTCTGGCCATCTTTGGCCTTCTTGGCCTTCTCTGGCCTTTTTTGGCCTCTTTGGTTTGCTTTGGCATGCTTTGGCCTTCTTTGGCCTTCTGTCGTCTTCTTTGTCCTCTTTGGCCTTCTGTGGCATTCATTTTGTTCTTTGGCCAAATGTGGCCTTTCTGGCCTTCTTTGGCCTCTTTGGCATTCTGTGGCAGCTCTGACCCTCTCTAGCCCTCTTTGGCCTGCTTTGGCCTGCTTTGGCCTGCTTTGGCCTGCTTTGGCCTGCTTTCGCCTGCTTTGGCCTGCTTTGCCCTGCTTTGCCCTGCTTTGGCCTGCTTCTGCATTCTGTTGCATTCTTTGGCCTTCTGTGTCCTTCTGTGGCCTTCTTTTACCATCTCTAGCCGTCTTTGGCCTTCTTGGTACTTCTGTGGCCTTCTCTGGAATTCTCTGGCCTTCTTTGGCCTCTGTGGCCTTCTCTGGCATTCTCTGGCCTTCTCTGGCCTTCTGTGGCCTTCTTTGTCTTTCTTCTGATTTTCTGGCCTTCTTTGGCCTCTTTGGCCTTCTTTGGCCTCTTTGGCTTTCTTTGGCCTCTTTGGCCTCTTTAGCGTTCTGTAGTCTACTTTAGCCTTCTTTGGCCTTCTTTGGCCTTCTCTGGCCTCCTGTGGCCTCTTTAGTCTTCTGTGGCCTTCTTTGGAATTCTTTGGCGTGCTTTGGCCTTCTCTAGCCTCTTTGACCTTCTTTGGAATTCTTTGGAATTCTTTGGCCTTCTGTGGCCTTCTATGTCCTTCTTTGGACTTCTCTGGCATTCTTTGACCTTCTCTGGCCTTCTTTGTTTTTCTTTGGCCTGCTTTGGCCTTATTTGGCCTTGTTTGGCCTTCTTCGGCCTTCTTTGGCCTTCTCTGGCCTTCTTTGGCCTTCTTTGGCCTTCTCTGGCCTGCTTTCGACTGCTTTCGCCTCCTTTGGCCTCCTTTGGCCTGCTTTGGAGTTCTGTTGCCTTTTTTGGCCTTCTGTGGCCTTCTTTAACCATCTCTAGCCTTCTTTGGCCTTCTTTGTACTCTGTGGCCTTCTCTGGAATTCTCTGGCCTTCTTTGGCCTCTGTGGCCTTCTCTGGCATTCTCTGGCCTTCTCTGGCCTTCTGTGGCCTTCTTTGTCCTACTTCTTTCTGGCCTTCTTTGGCCTCTTTGGCTTTCTTTGGCCTCTTTGGCCACTTTAGCGTTCTGTAGTCTACTTTAGCCTTCTTTGGCCTTCTCTGGCCTCCTGTGGCCTCTTTAGTCTTCTGTGGCCTTCTTTGGAATTCTTTGGCCTGCTTTGGCCTTCTCTAGCCTGTTTGGCCTTCTTTGGAATTCTTTGGCCTTCTGTGGCCTTCTCTGGCCTTCTTTGGCCTTCTTTGGCCTCTTTGGCATTCTGTGGCTGCTCTGACCCTCTCGAGCCCTCTTTGGCCATCTTTGGCCTGCTTTGGCCTTCTTTGGCCTTCTCTGGCCTTCTTTGGCCTACTTTGGCCTTCTCTGGCCTTCTGTGGCCTCTTTAGTCTTCTGTAGCTTTCTTTGGAATTCTTTGGCCTGCTTTGGCCTTCTTTGGCCTTCTCTGGCCTTCTTTGGACTTCTTTGGCCTCTTTGGCATTCTGTGGCTGCTCTGACCCTCTCGAGCCCTCTTTGGCCATCTTTGGCCTGCTTTGGCCTCCTTTGGCCTTCTGTGGCCTTCTCTGTAATTCTCTGGCCTTCTTTGGCCTTCTTTGGTCTCTGTGGCCTTCTGTGGCCTTCTTTGTCCTTCTTTGTTCTTCTCTGGCCGTCTTTGCCCTCTTTGGACTTCTTTGGCCTCTTTGGCCTCTTTAGCCTTCTTTGGCCTCGTTTAGCCTTCTATGGCCTTCTTTGGCCTCTTCAGTCTTCTGTGGCCTTCTTTGACTTTCTTTAACCTTCTTTGGCCTTCTCTGGCCATCTTTGGCCTTCTTGGCCTTCTTGGCCTTCTCTGGCCTTTTTTGGCCTCTTTGGTTTGCTTTGGCATGCTTTGGCCTTCTTTGGCCTTCTGTCGTCTTCTTTGTCCTCTTTGGCCTTCTGTGGCATTCATTTTGTTCTTTGGCCAAATGTGGCCTTTCTGGCCTTCTTTGGCCTCTTTGGAATTCTGTGGCAGCTCTGACCCTCTCTAGCCCTCTTTGGCCTGCTTTGGCCTGCTTTGGCCTGCTTTGGCCTGCTTTGGCCTGCTTTGCCCTGCTTTACCCTTCATTGGCCTGCTTCTGCATTCTGTTGCCTTCTGTGTCCTTCTGTGGCCTTCTTTTACCATCTCTAGCCGTCTTTGGCCTTCTTGGTACTTCTGTGGCCTTCTGTGGCCTTCTCTGGAATTCTCTGGCCTTCTTTGGACTTCTTTGGCCTCTGTGGCCTTCTGTGGCCTTCTGTGGCCTTCTGTGAACTTCTGTGGCCTTCTGTAGCCTTCTTTATCCTTCTTCTTCTCTGGCCTTCTTTGGCCTCTTTGGCGTCTTTAGTCTTCTTTAGCCTTCTTTGGCCTTCTCTGGCCTCTATAGTATTCTGTGGCCTTCTTTGGAATTCTTTGGCCTGCTTTGGCCCTCTATGGCATTCTGTGGCCTTCTTTGGCCTACTTTGGCCTTCTCTGGCCTTCTGTGGCCTCTTTAGTCTTCTGTAGCTTTCTTTGGAATTCTTTGGCCTGCTTTGGCCTTCTTTGGCCTTCTCTGGCCTCTTTGGCATTCTGTGGCTGCTCTGACCCTCTCGAGCCCTCTTTGGCCATCTTTGGCCTGCTTTGGCCTTCTTTGGCCTACTTTGGCCTGCTTTGGCCTCCTTGGGCCTTCTGTGGCCTTCTCTGTAATTCTCTGGCCTTCTGTGGCCTTCTTTGTCCTTCTTTGTTCTTCTCTGGCCGTCTTTGCCCTCTTTGGACTTCTTTGGCCTCTTTGGCCTCTTTGGCCTCTTTAGCCTTCTTTGGCCTTGTTTAGCCTTCTATGGCCTTCTTTGGCCTCTTCAGTCTTCTGTGGCCTTCTTTGACTTTCTTTAACCTTCTTTGGCCTTCTCTGGCCATCTTTGGCCTTCTTGGCCTTCTCTGGCCTTTTTTGGCCTCTTTGGTTTGCTTTGGCATGCTTTGGCCTTCTTTGGCCTTCTGTCGTCTTCTTTGTCCTCTTTGGCCTTCTGTGGCATTCATTTTGTTCTTTGGCCAAATGTGGCCTTTCTGGCCTTCTTTGGCCTCTTTGGCATTCTGTGGCAGCTCTGACCCTCTCTAGCCCTCTTTGGCCTGCTTTGGCCTGCTTTGGCCTGCTTTGGCCTGCTTTCGCCTGCTTTCGCCTGCTTTGGCCTGCTTTCGCCTGCTTTGCCCTGCTTTACCCTGCTTTGGCCTGCTTCTGCATTCTGTTGCCTTCTGTGTCCTTCTGTGGCCTTCTTTTACCATCTCTAGCTGTCTTTGGCCTTCTTGGTACTTCTGTGGCCTTCTGTGGCCTTCTCTGGAATTCTCTGGCCTTCTTTGGCCTTCTTTGGCCTCTGTGGCCTTCTCTGGCATTCTCTGGCCTTCTCTGGCCTTCTGTGGCCTTCTTTGTCCTTCTTCTTTTCTGGCCTTCTTTGGCCTCTTTGGCTTTCTTTGGCCTCTTTGGCCACTTTAGCGTTCTGTAGTCTACTTTAGCCTTCTTTGGCCTTCTCTGGCCTCCTGTGGCCTCTTTAGTCTTCTGTGGCCTTCTTTGGAATTCTTTGGCGTGCTTTGGCCTTCTCTAGCCTCTTTGGCCTTCTTTGGAATTCTTTGGAATTCTTTGGCCTTCTGTGGCCTTCTCTGGCCTTCTTTGGACTTCTCTGGCCTTCTGTGGCCTTCTCTGGCCTTCTTTGTCCTTCTTTGTTCTTCTGTGGCCTTCTTTAACCATCTCTAGCCTTCTTTGGCCTTCTTTGTACTTCTGTGGCCTTCTCTGAAATTCTCTGGCCTTCTTTGGACTTCTTTGGCCTCTGTGGCCTTCTTTGGCCTGCTGTGGCCTTCTGTGAACTTCTGTGGCCTTCTGTAGCCTTCTTTATCCTTCTTCTTCTCTGGCCTTCTTTGGCCTCTTTGGCGTCTTTAGTCTTCTTTAGCCTTCTTTGGCCTTCTTTGGCCTTCTCTGGCCTCTTTAGTCTTCTGTGGCCTTCTTTGGAATTCTTTGGCCTGCTTTGGCCCTCTATGGCATTCTGTGGCCTTCTTTGGCCTACTTTGGCCTTCTCTGGCCTTCTGTGGCCTCTTTAGTCTTCTGTAGCTTTTTTGGAATTCTTTGGCCTTCTCTGGCCTTCTTTGGCCTCTTTGGCATTCTGTGGCTGCTCTGACCCTCTCGAGCCCTCTTTGGCCATCTTTGGCCTCCTTTGGCCTTCTTTGGCCTACTTTGGCCTGCTTTGGCCTCCTTTGGCCTTCTTTGGCCTTCTCTGTAATTCTCTGGCCTTCTTTGGCCTTCTTTGGTCTCTGTGGCCTTCTGTGGCCTTCTTTGTCCTTCTTTGTTCTTCTCTGGCCGTCTTTGCCCTCTTTGGACTTCTTTGGCCTCTTTGGCCTCTTTAGCCTTCTTTAGCCTTCTTTGGCCTTGTTTAGCCTTCTATGGCCTTCTTTGGCCTCTTCAGTCTTCTGTGGCCTTCTTTGACTTTCTTTAACCTTCTTTGGCCTTCTCTGGCCATCTTTGGCCTTCTTGGCCTTCTCTGGCCTTTTTTTTCCTCTTTGGTTTTCTTTGGCATGCTTTGGCCTTCTTTGGCCTTCTGTCGTCTTCTTTGTCCTCTTTAGCCTTCTGTGGCATTCATTTTGTTCTTTGGCCAAATGTGGCCTTTCTGGCCTTCTTTGGCCTCTTTGGCATTCTGTGGCAGCTCTGACCCTCTCTAGCCCTCTTTGGCCTGCTTTGGCCTGCTTTGGCCTGCTTTGGCCTGCTTTGGCCTGCTTTGACCTGCTTTGCCCTGCTTTACCCTGCTTTGGCCTGCTTCTGCTTTCTGTTGCCTTCTGTGTCCTTCTGTGGCCTTCTTTTACCATCTCTAGCCGTCTTTGGCCTTCTTGGTACTTCTGTGGCCTTCTGTGGCCTTCTCTGGTATTCTCTGGCCTTCTTTGGCCTCTGTGGCCTTCTCTGGCCTTCTGTGGCCTTCTTTGTCCTTCTTCTTTTCTGGCCTTCTTTGGCCTCTTTGGCTTTCTTTGGCCTCTTTGGCCACTTTAGCGTTCTGTAGCCTAATTTAGCCTTCTTTGGCCTTCTTTGGCCTTCTCTGGCCTCCTGTGGCCTCTTTAGTCTTCTTTGGCCTTCTTTGGAATTCTTTGGCCTGCTTTGGCCTTCTCTAGCCTCTTTGGCCTTCTTTGGAATTCTTTGGCCTTCTGTGGCCTTCTCTGGCCTTCTTTGGACTTCTCTGGCCTTCTGTGGCCTTCTCTGGCCTTCTCTGGCCTTCTCTGGCCTTCTTTGTCCTTCTTTGTTCTTCTGTGGCCTTCTTTAGCCTTCTTTAGCCTTCTTTGGCCTTTTTTGGCCTTCTGTGGCCTTCTTTGGCCTCTTCAGACTTCTGTGGCATTCTTTGAATTTCTTTAACATTCTTTGGACTTCTCTGGCCATCTTTGGACTTCTTGGCCTTCTCTGGCCTTCTCTGGCCTTCTTTGGCCTCTTTGGCATTCTGTGGCTGCTCTGACCCTCTCGAGCCCTCTTTGGCCATCTTTGGCCTGCTTTGGCCTTCTTTGGCCTGCTTTGGCCTGCTTTGGCCTGCTTTGGCCTCCTTTGGCCGTCTGCGGCCTTCTTTTACAATCTCTAGCCTTCTTTGTACTTCTGTGGCCTTCTGTGGCCTTCTCTGTAATTCTCTGGCCTTCTTTGGCCTTCTTTGGTCTCTGTGGCCTTCTGTGGCCTTCTTTGTCCTTCTTTGTTCTTCTCTGGCCGTCTTTGCCCTCTTTGGACTTCTTTGGCCTCTTTGGCCTCTTTGGCCTCTTTAGCCTTCTTTGGCCTTGTTTAGCCTTCTATGGCCTTCTTTGGCCTCTTCAGTCTTCTGTGGCCTTCTTTGACTTTCTTTAACCTTCTTTGGCCTTCTCTGGCCATCTTTGGCCTTCTTGGCCTTCTTGGCCTTCTCTGGCCTTTTTTGGCCTCTTTGGTTTGCTTTGGCATGCTTTGGCCTTCTTTGGCCTTCTGTCGCCTTCTTTGTCCTCTTTGGCCTTCTGTGGCATTCATTTTGTTCTTTGGCCAAATGTGGCCTTTCTGGCCTTCTTTGGCCTCTTTGGCATTCTGTGGCAGCTCTGACCCTCTCTAGCCCTCTTTGGCCTGCTTTGGCCTGCTTTGGCCTGCTTTCGCCTGCTTTCGCCTGCTTTGACCTGCTTTGCCCTGCTTTACCCTGCTTTACCCTGCTTCTGCATTCTGTTGCCTTCTTTGGCCTTCTGTGTCCTTCTGTGGCCTTCTTTTACCATCTCTAGCCGTCTTTGGCCTTCTTGGTACTTCTGTGGCCTTCTCTGGAATTCTCTGGCCTTCTTTGGCCTCTGTGGCCTTCTCTGGCATTCTCTGGCCTTCTCTGGCCTTCTGTGGCCTTCTTTGTCTTTCTTCTGATTTTCTGGCCTTCTTTGGCCTCTTTGGCCTTCTTTGGCCTCTTTGGCTTTCTTTGGCCTCTTTGGCCTCTTTAGCGTTCTGTAGTCTACTTTAGCCTTCTTTGGCCTTCTTTGGCCTTCTTTGGCCTTCTCTGGCCTCCTGTGGCCTCTTTAGTCTTCTGTGGCCTTCTTTGGAATTCTTTGGCGTGCTTTGGCCTTCTCTAGCCTCTTTGGCCTTCTTTGGAATTCTTTGGATTTCTTTGGCCTTCTGTGGCCTTCTCTGGCCTTCTTTGGACTTCTCTGGCCTTCTGTGGCCTTCTCTGGCCTCTTTGGCATTCTGTGGCTGCTCTGACCCTCTCGAGCCCTCTTTGGCCATCTTTGGCCTGCTTTGGCCTTCTTTGGCCTACTTTGGCCTGCTTTGGCCTCCTTTGGCCTTCTGTGGCCTTCTCTGTAATTCTCTGGCCTTCTTTGGCCTTCTTTGGTCTCTGTGGCCTTCTGTGGCCTTCTTTGACTTTCTTTAACCTTCTTTGGCCTTCTCTGGCCATCTTTGGCCTTCTTGGCCTTCTCTGGCCTTTTTTGGCCTCTTTGGTTTGCTTTGGCATGCTTTGGCCTTCTTTGGCCTTCTGTCGTCTTCTTTGTCCTCTTTGGCCTTCTGTGGCATTCATTTTGTTCTTTGGCCAAATGTGGCCTTTCTGGCCTTCTTTGGCCTCTTTGGCATTCTGTGGCAGCTCTGACCCTCTCTAGCCCTCTTTGGCCTGCTTTGGCCTGCTTTGGCCTGCTTCTGCATTCTGTTGCCTTCTGTGTCCTTCTGTGGCCTTCTTTTACCATCTCTAGCCGTCTTTGGCCTTCTTGGTACTTCTGTGGCCTTCTGTGGCCTTCTCTGGAATTCTCTGGCCTTCTTTGGCCTCTGTGGCCTTCTCTGGCCCTCTGTGGCCTTCTTTGTCCTTCTTCTTTTCTGGCCTTCTTTGGCCTCTTTGGCTTTCTTTGGCCTCTTTGGCCACTTTAGCGTTCTGTAGCCTAATTTAGCCTTCTTTGGCCTTCTTTGGCCTTCTCTGGCCTCCTGTGGCCTCTTTAGTCTTCTTTGGCCTTCTTTGGAATTCTTTGGCCTTCTGTGGCCTTCTCTGGCCTTCTTTGGACTTCTCTGGCCTTCTGTGGCCTTCTCTGGCCTTCTTTGTCCTTCTTTGTTCTTCTGTGGCCTTCTTTAGCCTTCTTTAGCCTTCTTTGGCCTTGTTTGGCCTTCTGTGGCCTTCTTTGGCCTCTTCAGACTTCTGTGGCATTCTTTGAATTTCTTTAACATTCTTTGGACTTCTCTGGCCATCTTTGGACTTCTTGGCCTTCTCTGGCCTTCTCTGGCCTTCTTTGGCCTCTTTGGCATTCTGTGGCTGCTCTGACCCTCTCGAGCCCTCTTTGGCCATCTTTGGCCTGCTTTGGCCTTCTTTGGCCTGCTTTGGCCTGCTTTGGCCTGCTTTGGCCTGCTTTGGCCGTCTGCGGCCTTCTTTTACCATCTCTAGCCTTCTTTGTACTTCTGTGGCCTTCTGTGGCCTTCTCTGTAATTCTCTGGCCTTCTTTGGCCTTCTTTGGTCTCTGTGGCCTTCTGTGGCCTTCTTTGTCCTTCTTTGTTCTTCTCTGGCCGTCTTTGCCCTCTTTGGACTTCTTTGGCCTCTTTAGCCTTCTTTAGCCTTCTTTAGCCTTCTTTGGCCTTGTTTAGCCTTCTATGGCCTTCTTTGGCCTCTTCAGTCTTCTGTGGCCTTCTTTGACTTTCTTTAACCTTCTTTGGCCTTCTCTGGCCATCTTTGGCCTTCTTGGCCTTCTTGGCCTTCTCTGGCCTTTTTTGGCCTCTTTGGTTTGCTTTGGCATGCTTTGGCCTTCTTTGGCCTTCTGTCGTCTTCTTTGTCCTCTTTGGCCTTCTGTGGCATTCATTTTGTTCTTTGGCCAAATGTGGCCTTTCTGGCCTTCTTTGGCCTCTTTGGCATTCTGTGGCAGCTCTGACCCTCTCTAGCCCTCTCTAGCCCTCTTTGGCCTGCTTTGGCCTGCTTTCGCCTGCTTTGGCCTGCTTTGGCCTGCTTTCGCCTGCTTTGGCCTTCTTTGACCTGCTTTGCCCTGCTTTACCCTGCTTTGGCCTGCTTCTGCATTCTGTTGCCTTCTTTGGCCTTCTGTGTCCTTCTGTGGCCTTCTTTTACCATCTCTAGCCGTCTTTGGCCTTCTTGGTACTTCTGTGGCCTTCTCTGGAATTCTCTGGCCTTCTTTGGCCTCTGTGGCCTTCTCTGGCATTCTCTGGCCTTCTCTGGCCTTCTGTGGCCTTCTTTGTCTTTCTTCTGATTTTCTGGCCTTCTTTGGCCTCTTTGGCCTTCTTTGGCCTCTTTGGCTTTCTTTGGCCTCTTTGGCCTCTTTAGCGTTCTGTAGTCTACTTTAGCCTTCTTTGGCCTTCTTTGGCCTTCTCTGGCCTCCTGTGGCCTCTTTAGTCCTCTGTGGCATTCTTTGGAATTCTTTGGCGTGCTTTGGCCTTCTCTAGCCTCTTTGGCCTTCTTTGGAATTCTTTGGAATTCTTTGGCCTTCTGTGGCCTTCTCTGGCCTTCTGTGGCCTTCTCTGGCCTTCTGTGGCCTTCTCTGGCCTTCTTTGGCCTTCTCTGGCCTTCTTTGGCCTTCTTTGGCCTTCTCTGGCCTGCTTTCGACTGCTTTCGCCTCCTTTGGCCTCCTTTGGCCTGCTTTGGAGTTCTGTTGCCTTTTTTGTTTTTCTGTGGCCTTCTTTAACCATCTCTAGCCTTCTTTGGCCTTCTTTGTACTTCTGTGGCCTTCTCTGAAATTCTCTGGCCTTCTTTGGCCTTCTTTGGCCTCTGTGGCCTTCTTTGGCCTTCTGTGGCCTTCTGTGAACTTCTGTGGCCTTCTGTGGCCTTCTTTATCCTTCTTCTTCTCTGGCCTTCTTTGGCCTCTTTGGCGTCTTTAGTCTTCTTTAGCCTTCTTTGGCCTTCTTTGGCCTTCTCTGGCCTCTTTAGTCTTCTGTGGCATTCTTTGGAATTCTTTGGCCTGCTTTGGCCCTCTATGGCATTCTGTGGCCTTCTTTGGCCTACTTTGGCCTTCTCTGGCCTTCTGTGGCCTCTTTAGTCTTCTGTAGCTTTCTTTGGAATTCTTTGGCCTGCTTTGGCCTTCTTTGGCCTTCTCTGGCCTTCTTTGGCCTCCTTGGGCCTTCTGTGGCCTTCTCTGTAATTCTCTGGCCTTCTTTGGCCTTCTTTGGTCTCTGTGGCCTTCTGTGGCCTTCTTTGTCCTTCTTTGTTCTTCTCCGGCCGTCTTTGCCCTCTTTGGACTTCTTTGGCCTCTTTGGCCTCTTTGGCCTCTTTAGCCTTCTTTGGCCTTGTTTAGCCTTCTATGGCCTTCTTTGGCCTCTTCAGTCTTCTGTGGCCTTCTTTGACTTTCTTTAACCTTCTTTGGCCTTCTCTGGCCATCTTTGGCCTTCTTGGCCTTCTTGGCCTTCTCTGGCCTTTTTTGGCCTCTTTGGTTTTCTTTGGCATGCTTTGGCCTTTTTTGGCCTTCTGTCGTCTTCTTTGTCCTCTTTGGCCTTCTGTGGCATTCATTTTGTTCTTTGGCCAAATGTGGCCTTTCTGGCCTTCTTTGGCCTCTTTGGCATTCTGTGGCAGCTCTGACCCTCTCTAGCCCTCTTTGGCCTGCTTTGGCCTGCTTTGGCCTGCTTTGGCCTGCTTTGGCCTGCTTTCGCCTGCTTTGGCCTTCTTTGACCTGCTTTGCCCTGCTTTGGCCTGCTTCTGCATTCTGTTGCCTTCTTTGGCCTTCTGTGGCCTTCTGTGGCCTTCTTTTACCATCTCTAGCCGTTTTTGGCCTTCTTGGTACTTCTGTGGCCTTCTGTGGCCTTCTCTGGAATTCTCTGGCCTTCTTTGGCCTTCTTTGGCCTCTGTGGCCTTCTCTGGAATTCTCTGGCCTTCTCTGGCCTTCTGTGGCCTTCTTTGTCCTTCTTCTTTTCTGGCCTTCTTTGGCCTCTTTGGCTTTCTTTGGCCTCTTTGGCCACTTTAGCGTTCTGTAGTCTACTTTAGCCTTCTTTGGCCTTCTTTGGCCTTCTCTGGCCTCCTGTGGCCTCTTTAGTCTTCTGTGGCCTTCTTTGGAATTCTTTGGCGTGCTTTGGCCTTCTCTAGCCTCTTTGGCCTTCTTTGGAATTCTTTGGAATTCTTTGGCCTTCTCTGGCCTTCTTTGGACTTCTCTGGCCTTCTTTGGACTTCTCTGGCCTTCTTTGGACTTCTCTGGCCTTCTTTGGCCTTCTCTAGCCTTCTTTGTTTTTCTTTGGCCTGCTTTGGCCTTATTTGGACTTCTTTGGCCTTCTCTGGCCTGGTTTGGCCTGCTTTGGCCTCCTTTGGCCTCCTTTGGCCTCCTTTGGCCTCCTTTGGTCTCCTTTGGCCTGCTTTGGCCTGCTTTGGCCTGCTTTGTCCTTATTTGGCCTGCTTTGACTTGCTTTCGACTGCTTTCGCCTCCTTTTGCCTGCTTTGGAGTTCTGTTGCCTTTTTTTGCCTTCTGTGGCCTTCTTTAACCATCTCTAGCCTTCTTTGGCCTTCTTTGTACTTCTGTGGCCTTCTCTGAAATTCTCTGGCCTTCTTTGGACTTCTTTGGCCTCTGTGGCCTTCTTTGGCCTTCTGTGGCCTCCTGTGGCCTCTTTAGTCTTCTGTGGCCTTCTTTGGAATTCTTTGGCGTGCTTTGGCCTTCTCTAGCCTCTTTGGCCTTCTTTGGAATTCTTTGGAATTCTTTGGCCTTCTCTGGCCTTCTTTGGACTTCTCTGGCCTTCTTTGGACTTCTCTGGCCTTCTTTGGACTTCTCTGGCCTTCTTTGGCCTTCTCTAGCCTTCTTTGTTTTTCTTTGGCCTGCTTTGGCCTTATTTGGACTTCTTTGGCCTTCTCTGGCCTGGTTTGGCCTGCTTTGGCCTCCTTTGGCCTCCTTTGGCCTCCTTTGGCCTCCTTTGGCCTGCTTTGGCCTGCTTTGGCCTGCTTTGGCCTGCTTTGACTTGCTTTCGACTGCTTTCGCCTCCTTTTGCCTGCTTTGGAGTTCTGTTGCCTTTTTTTGCCTTCTGTGGCCTTCTTTAACCATCTCTAGCCTTCTTTGGCCTTCTTTGTACTTCTGTGGCCTTCTCTGAAATTCTCTGGCCTTCTTTGGACTTCTTTGGCCTCTGTGGCCTTCTTTGGCCTTCTGTGGCCTTCTGTGAACTTCTGTGGCCTTCTGTAGCCTTCTTTATCCTTCTTCTTCTCTGGCCTTCTTTGGCCTCTTTGGCGTCTTTAGTCTTCTTTAGCCTTCTTTGGCCTTCTTTGGCCTTCTCTGGCCTCTTTAGTCTTCTGTGGCCTTCTTTGGAATTCTTTGGCCTGCTTTGGCCCTCTATGGCATTCTGTGGCCTTCTTTGGCCTACTTTGGCCTTCTCTGGCCTTCTGTGGCCTCTTTAGTCTTCTGTAGCTTTCTTTGGAATTCTTTGGAATTCTTTGGCCTTCTTTGGCCTTCTCTGGCCTTCTTTGGCCTTCTTTGGCCTCTTTGGCATTCTGTGGCTGCTCTGACCCTCTCGAGCCCTCTTTGGCCATCTTTGGCCTGCTTTGGCCTTCTTTGGCCTACTTTGGCCTGCTTTGGCCTCCTTTGGCCTTCTTTGGCCTTCTCTGTAATTCTCTGGCCTTCTTTGGCCTTCTTTGGTCTCTGTGGCCTTCTGTGGCCTTCTTTGTCCTTCTTTGTTCTTCTCTGGCCGTCTTTGCCCTCTTTGGACTTCTTTGGCCTCTTTGGCCTCTTTGGCCTCTTTGGCCTCTTTAGCCTTCTTTGGCCTTGTTTAGCCTTCTATGGCCTTCTTTAGCCTCTTCAGTCTTCTGTGGCCTTCTTTGACTTTATTTAACCTTCTTTGGCCTTCTCTGGCCATCTTTGGCCTTCTTGGCCTTCTTGGCCTTCTCTGGCCTTTTTTGGCCTCTTTGGTTTGCTTTGGCATGCTTTGGCCTTCTTTGGCCTTCTGTCGTCTTCTTTGTCCTCTTTGGCCTTCTGTGGCATTCATTTTGTTCTTTGGCCAAATGTGGCCTTTCTGGCCTTCTTTGGCCTCTTTGGCATTCTGTGGCAGCTCTGACCCTCTCTAGCCCTCTTTGGCCTGCTTTGGCCTGCTTTGGCCTGCTTTGGCCTGCTTTGGCCTGCTTTGGCCTGCTTTGGCCTGCTTTGCCCTGCTTTGGCCTGCTTCTGCATTCTGTTGCCTTCTGTGTCCTTCTGTGGCCTTCTTTTACCATCTCTAGCCGTCTTTGGCCTTCTTGGTACTTCTGTGGCCTTCTGTGGCCTTCTCTGGAATTCTCTGGCCTTCTTTGGCCTCTGTGGCCTTCTCTGGCATTCTCTGGCCTTCTTTGTCCTTCTTCTTTTCTGGCCTTCTTTGGCATCTTTGGCTTTCTTTGGCCTCTTTGGCCACTTTAGCGTTCTGTAGTCTACTTTAGCCTTCTTTGGCCTTCTTTGGCCTTCTCTGGCCTCCTGTGGCCTCTTTAGTCTTCTGTGGCCTTCTTTGGAATTCTTTGGCCTGCTTTGGCCTTCTCTAGCCTCTTTGGCCTTCTTTGGAATTCTTTGGAATTCTTTGGCCTTCTGTGGCCTTCTCTGGCCTTCTTTGGACTTCTCTGGCCTTCTGTGGCCTTCTCTGGCCTTCTTTGTCCTTCTTTGTTGTTCTGTGGCCTTCTTTAGCCTTCTTTAGCCTTCTTTGGCCTTGTTTGGCCTTCTGTGGCCTTCTTTGGCCTCTTCAGACTTCTGTGGCATTCTTTGAATTTCTTTAACGTTCTTTGGACTTCTCTGGCCATCTTTGGACTTCTTGGCCTTCTCTGGCCTTCTCTGGCCTTCTTTGACCTCTTTGGCATTCTGTGGCTGCTCTGACCCTCTCGAGCCCTCTTTGGCCATCTTTGGCCTGCTTTGGCCTGCTTTGGCCTGCTTTGGCCTGCTTTGGCCTGCTTTGGCCTGCTTTGGCCTGCTTTGGCCTGCTTTTACCATCTCTAGCCTTCTTTGTACTTCTGTGGCCTTCTGTGGCCTTCTGTGGCCTTCTCTGAAATTCTCTGGCCTTCTTTGGCCTTCTTTGGTCTCTGTGGCCTTCTGTGGCCTTCTTTGTCCTTCTTTGTTCTTCTCTGGCCGTCTTTGCCCTCTTTGGCCTTCTTTGGACTCTTTGGCCTCTTTAGCCTTCTTTAGCCTTCTTTGGCCTTGTTTAGCCTTCTATGGCCTTCTTTGGCCTCTTCAGTCTTCTGTGGCCTTCTTTGACTTTCTTTAACCTTCTTTGGCCTTCTCTGGCCATCTTTGGCCTTCTTGGCCTTCTCTGGCCTTTTTTGGCCTCTTTGGTTTTCTTTGGCATGCTTTGGCCTTCTTTGGCCTTCTGTCGTCTTCTTTGTCCTCTTTGGCCTTCTGTGGCATTCATTTTGTTCTTTGGCCAAATGTGGCCTTTCTGGCCTTCTTTGGACTTCTCTGGCCTTCTTTGGCCTTCTCTAGCCTTCTTTGTTTTTCTTTGGCCTGCTTTGGCCTTATTTGGCCTTCTTTGGCCTCTTTGGCATTCTGTGGCAGCTCTGACCCTCTGTAGCCCTCTTTGGCCTGCTTTGGCCTGCTTTCGCCTGCTTTGGCCTGCTTTGGCTTGCTTTGCCCTGCTTTACCCTGCTTTGGCCTGCTTCTGCATTCTGTTGCCTTCTTTGGCCTTCTGTGGCCTTCTTTTACCATCTCTAGCCGTCTTTGTCCTTCTTGGTACTTCTGTGGCCTTCTGTGGCCTTCTCTGGAATTCTCTGGCCTTCTTTGGCCTTCTTTGGCCTCTGTGGCCTTCTCTGGCATTCTCTGGCCTTCTCTGGCCTTCTGTGGCCTTCTTTGTCCTTCTTCTTTTCTGGCCTTCTTTGGCCTCTTTGGCCTTCTTTGGCCTCTTTGGCTTTCTTTGGCCTCTTTGGCCACTTTAGCGTTCTGTAGTCTACTTTACCCTTCTTTGGCCTTCTTTGGCCTTCTCTGTCCTCCTGTGGCCTCTTTAGTCTTCTGTGGCCTTCTTTGGAATTCTTTGGCCTGCTTTGGCCTTCTCTAGCCTGTTTGGCCTTCTTTGGAATTCTTTGGCCTTCTGTGGCCTTCTCTGGCCTTCTTTGGACTTCTCTGGCCTTCTTTGGCCTTCTCTAGCCTTCTTTGTTTTTCTTTGGCCTGCTTTGGCCTTATTTGGCCTTCTTTGGCCTTCTTTGGCCTTCTTCGGCCTCCTTTGGCCTTCTTCGGCCTTCTTTGGCCTTCTGTGGCCTTCTGTGAACTTCTGTGGCCTTCTGTAGCCTTCTTTATCCTTCTTCTTCTCTGGCCTTCTTTGACCTCTTTGGCCTTCTTTGGCCTATTTGGCTTTCTTTGGCCTGTTTGGCCTCTTTGGCCTTCTGTGGCCTCTTTGGCTTTCTTTGGCTTCTTTAGCCTCTTTAGCGTTCTGTAGCCTACTTTAGCCTACTTTGGCCTTCTCTGGCCTCCTGTGGCCTGTTTAGACTTCTGTGGCCTTCTTTGGAATTCTTTGGCCTGCTTTGGCCTGCTTTGGCCCTCTCTGGCCTTCTGTGGCCTTCTCTGGCCTTCTTTGGCCTCTTTGGTTTTCTATCACATGCTTTGGCCTTCTTTGGCCTTCTGTCGCCTTTTTTGTCCTCTTTGGCATTCTCTTTTGTTTTATGGCCAAATGTGGCCTTCTCTGGCCTCTTTGGAATTCTGTGGCAGCTCTGACCCTCTCTAGCCCTCTTTGGCCTGCTTTGGCCTCCTTTGGCCTTCTTTCGCGTGCTTTGGCCTCCTTTGGCCTTCTTTCGCGTGCTTTGCCCTTTTTTGGCCTGCTTCTGCATTCTGTTGCCTTCTTTGGACTTCTGTGGCCTTCTGTGGCCTTCTTTAAGCATCTCTAGCCGTCTTTGGACTTCTTGGTACTTCTGTGGCCTTTTGTGGCCTTCCCTGGAATTCTCTGGCCTTCTTTGGCCTTCTTTGGCCTTCTCTGGCCTTCTGTGGCCTTCTTTGTCCTTCTTCTTCTATGGCCTTCTTTGGCCTCTTTGGCTTTCTTTGGCCTTCTTTGTTCTTCTGTGGCCTTCTTTAGCCTTCTTTAGCTTTCTTTGGCCTTGTTTGGCCTTCTGTGGCCTTCTTTGGCCTCTTCAGACTTCTGTGGCGTTCTTTGATTTCTTTAACGTTCTTTGGCCTTCTCTGGCCTTCTTTGGCCTCTTTGGCATTCTGTGGCTTCTCTGACCCTCTCGAGCCCTCTTTGGACATCTTTGGCCTGCTTTGGCCTTCTTTGGCCTGCTTTGGCCTGCTTTGTCCTCCTTTGGCCTTCTGTGGCCTTCTGTAGCCTTCTTTTACCATCTCTAGCCTTCTTTGTACTTCTTTGTACTTCTGTCTCCTTCTCTGTAATTCTCTGGCCTTCTTTGGTCTCTGTGGCCTTCTGTGGCCTTCTTTGTCCTTCTTTGTTCTTCTCTGGCAGTCTTTGCCCTCTTTGGACTTCTTTGGCCTCTTTGGCCTCTTTAGCCTTCTTTAGCCTTCTTTGGCCTTGTTTAGCCTTCTATGGCCTTCTTTGGCCTCTTCAGTCTTCTGTGGCCTTCTTTGACTTTCTTTAACCTTCTTTGGCCTTCTCTGGCCATCTTTGGCCTTCTTGGCCTTCTCTGGCCTTTTTTTTCCTCTTTGGATTTCTTTGGCATGCTTTGGCCTTCTTTGGCCTTCTGTCGTCTTCTTTGTCCTCTTTAGCCTTCTGTGGCATTCATTTTGTTCTTTGGCCAAATGTGGCCTTTCTGGCCTTCTTTGGCCTCTTTGGCATTCTGTGGCAGCTCTGACCCTCTCTAGCCCTCTTTGGCCTGCTTTGGCCTGCTTTGGCCTGCTTTGGCCTGCTTTGGCCTGCTTTGGCCTGCTTTGGCCTGCTTTCGCCTGCTTTGGCCTTCTTTGACCTGCTTTGCCCTGCTTCTGCATTCTGTTGCCTTCTTTGGCCTTCTGTGTCCTTCTGTGGCCTTCTTTTACCATCTCTAGCCGTCTTTGGCCTTCTTGGTACTTCTGTGGCCTTCTGTGGCCTTCTCTGGAATTCTCTGGCCTTCTTTGGCCTTCTTTGGCCTCTGTGGCCTTCTCTGGCATTCTCTGGCCTTCTCTGGCCTTCTTTGTCCTTCTTCTTTTCTGGCCTTCTTTGGCCTCTTTGGCCTTCTTTGGCCTCTTTGGCTTTCTTTGGCCTTCTTTGGCCTCTTTGGCCACTTTAGCGTTCTGTAGCCTACTTTAGCCTTCTTTCGCCTTCTTTGGCCTTCTCTGGCCTGCTGTGGCCTCTTTAGTCTTCTGTGGCCTTCTTTGGAATTCTTTGGCCTGCTTTGGCCTTCTCTAGCCTGTTTGGCCTTCTTTGGAATTCTTTGGAATTCTTTGGCCTTCTGTGGCCTTCTCTGGCCTTCTTTGGACTTCTCTGGCCTTCTTTGGACTTCTCTGGCCTTCTTTGTTTTTCTTTGGCCTGCTTTGGCCTTCTTTGGCCTTCTTTGGCCTTCTTCGGCCTTCTTTCGCCTTCTCTGGCCTGCTTTGGCCTGCTTTGGCCTCCTTTGGCCTCCTTTGGACTCCTTTGGACTCCTTTGGACTCCTTTGGCCTCCTTTGGCCTCCTTTGGCCTGCTTCACCTGCTTTCGCCTCCTTTGGCCTCCTTTGGCCTGCTTTGGAGTTCTGTTGCCTTTTTTGGCCTTCTGTGGCCTTCTTTAACCATCTCTAGCCTTCTTTGGCCTTCTTTGTACTTCTGTGGCCTTCTCTGAAATTCTCTGGCCTTCTTTGGACTTCTTTGGCCTCTGTGGCCTTCTTTGGCCTTCTGTGGCCTTCTGTGAACTTCTGTGGCCTTCTGTAGCCTTCTTTATCCTTCTTCTTCTCTGGCCTTCTTTGGCCTCTTTGGCGTCTTTAGTCTTCTTTAGCCTTCTTTGGCCTTCTCTGGCCTCTTTAGTCTTCTGTGGCCTTCTTTGGAATTCTTTGGCCTGCTTTGGCCCTCTATGGCATTCTGTGGCCTTCTTTGGCCTACTTTGGCCTTTTCTGGCCTTCTGTGGCCTCTTTAGTCTTCTGTAGCTTTCTTTGGAATTCTTTGGCCTGCTTTGGCCTTCTTTGGCCTTCTCTAGCCTCTTTGGCCTTCTTTGGAATTCTTTGGCCTTCTGTGGTCTTCTTTGGCCTTCTGTGGCCTTCTCTGGCCTTCTCATGCTTTCTTTGGCCTTCTCTGGCTTTCTTTGGCTTCTTTGGTTTTCTTTGGCATGCTTTGGCCTTTGGCCTTCTGTCGCCTTCTTTTTCCTTTTTGGCCTTCTGTGGCATTCTCTTTTTTTCTATGGCCAAATGTGGCCTTCTCTGGCCTTCTTTGTCCTCTTTGGTATTCTGTGGCCGCTCTGACCCTCTCTAGCCTTCTTTGGCCTTCTTTGGCCTGCTTTGGCCTGCTTTGGCCTGCTTTGGCCTGCTTTGGCCTCCTTTGGCCTGCTTTGGCCTCCTTTGGCCTCCTTTGGCCTCCTTTGGCCTCCTTTGGCCTCCTTTGGACTCCTTTGGCTTGCTTTTACCTGCTTTCGCCTGCTTTCGCCTCCTTTGGCATGCTTTGGAGTTCTGTTGCCTTTTTTGGCCTTCTGTGGCCTTCTTTAACCATCTCTAGCCTTCTTTAGCCTTCTTTGTACTTCTGTGGCCTTCTGTTGCCTTCTATGAAATTCTCTGGCCTTCTTTGGACTTCTTTGGCCTCTGTGGCCTTCTGTGGCCTACTTTGGCCTTCTGTGGCCTTCTGTGGCCTTTTGTGGCCTTCTGTAGCCTTCTTTATCATTCTTCTTCTCTGGCCTTCTTTGGCCTCTTTGGCGTCTTTAGTCTTCTTTAGCCTTCTTTGGCCTTTTTTGGCCTGCTTTGGCCTGCTTTGGCCTGCTTTGGCCTTCTTTGGCCTTCTTTGGAAGTCTTTGGCCTTCTGTGGTCTTCTTTGGCCTTCTGTGGCCTTCTCTGGCCTTCTGTGACTTTCTGTGGCCTTCTTTGTCCTTCTTTGTTCTTCTCTGGCCATCTTTAGCCTTCTTTAGACTTCTTTGGTCTTGTTTGGCTTTCTGTGGCCTTCTTTGGCCTCTTCAGTCTTCTGTGGCCTTCTTTGACTTTCTTTAACCTTCTTTGGCCTTCTTGGCCTTCTCTGGCCTTCTCTGGCCTTCTTTGGCCTCTTTGGTATTCTGTGGCCGCTCTGACCCTCTTTGGCCTTCTTTGGCCTTCTTTGGCCTGCTTTGGCCTGCTTTGGCCTGCTTTGGCCTGCTTTGGCCTGCTTTGGCCTCCTTTGGCCTCCTTTGGCCTCCTTTGGCCTCCTTTGGCCTGCTTTGGCCTGCTTTGGCCTTCTCTGGCCTTCTCTGGCCTTCTTTGGCCTCTTTGGTATTCTGTGGCCGCTCTGACCCTCTCTAGCCTTCTTTGGCCTTCTTTGTACTTCTGTGGCCTTCTGTGGCCTTCTCTGAAATTCTCTGGCCTTCTTTGGACTTCTTTGGCCTGTGTGGCCTTCTGTGGCCTTCTGTGGCCTTCTGTGGCCTTCTTTATCCTTCTTCTTCTCTGGCCTTCTTGGGCCTCTTTGGCCTTCTTTGGCCTCGTTGGCCTCCTTAGTCTTCTTTAGCCTTCTTTGGCCTTCTTTGGCCTTCTCTGGCCTCCTGTGGCCTCTTTAGTCTTCTGTGGAATTCTTTGGCCTGCTTTGGCCTGCTTTGGCCCTCTCTGGCATTCTGTGGCCTTCTTTGGCCTTCTGTGGCCTTCTCTGGCCTTCTGTATCCTTCTTTGTCCTTCTTTGTTCTTCTCTGGCCGTCTTTATCTTTTTTTGGTCTTCTTTGGCCTTCTTTGGCCTTCTGTGGCCATCTTTGTCCTTCTTTGTTCTTCTCTGGCCATCTTTGGCCTCTTTGGCCTCTTTGGCCTTCTTTGCCCTTCTTTGGCCTCTTTGGCCTCTTTAGCCTTCTTACCCTTCTTTGGCCTTTTTTGCCCTTCTGTGGCCTTCTTTGGCCTCTTCAGTCTTCTGTGGCCTTCTTTGACTTTCTTTAACCTTCTTTGGCCTTCTCTGCTCTTCTCTAGTCTTTTTTGGCCTTCTCTGGCCTTCTTTGGCCTTCTCTGGCCTTCTTTGGCCTCTTTGGTTTTCTTTGGCATTCTTTGGCCTTCTTTGGCCTTCTGTCGCCTTCTTTGTCCTCTTTGGCCTTTTGTGGCATTCTCTTTTGTTTTATGGCCAAATGTGGCCTTCTCTGGCCTTCTTTGGCCTTCTTTGGCCTCCTTTGGCCTGCTTTCGCCTGCTTTGGCCTTCTTTGGCCTGCTTTGCCCTGCTTTGGCCTGCTTTGGCATTCTGTTGCCTTCTTTGGCCTTCTGTGGTATTCTGGGGCCTTCTTTATCCATCTCTAGCCTTCTTTGGCCTTCTTGGTACTTCTGTGGCCTTCTGTGGCCTTCTCTGGCATTCTCTGGCCTTCTTTGGCCTTCTGTGGCCTTCTTCTTCTCTGGCCTTCTTTGGCCTCTTTAGCTTTCTTTGGCCTCTTTGGCCACTTTAGCGTTCTGTAGCCTACTTTAGCCTTCTTTGGCCTTCTATGGCCTCCTGTGGCCTCTTTAGTCTTCTGTGGCCTTCTTTGGTATTCTTTGGAATTCTTTGGTCTGCTTTGGCCTTCTTTGGCCTTCTCTAGCCTCTTTGGCCTTCTCTGGCCTTCTGTGGCCTTCTTTGTTCTTCTGTGGCCTTCTTTAGCCTTCTTTAGCCTTCTTTGGCTTTGTTTGGCCTTCTGTGGCCTTCTTTGGCCTCTTCAGACTTCTGTGGCGTTCTTTGACTTCCTATAATGTTCTTTGGCCTTCTCTGGCCATCTTTGGCCTTCTCGGCTTTCTCTGGCCTTCTTTGGCCTTCTTTGGCCTTCTTTGGCCTTCTTTGGCCTTCTCTGGCCTTCTTTGGCCTTCTTTGGCCTCTTTGGCATTCTGTGGCTGCTCTGACCCTCTCTAGTCCTCTTTGGCCTGCTTTGGCCTGCTTTGGCCTTCTTTGGCCTCCTTTGACCACCTTTGGCCTGCTTTGGCCTCCTTTGGCCTGCTTTGGCGTTCTGTTGCCTTCTTTGACCTTCTGTGGCCTTCTTTGGCCTTCTTTAACCATCTCTAGCCTTCTTTGGCCTTCTTTTACTTCTGTGGCCTTCTGTGGACTTCTCTGAAATTCTATGGCCTTCTCTGGCATTCTCTGGCCTTCTCTGGCCTTCTTTGGCCTCTTTAGCCTTCTTTGTCGTATTTGGCTTTCTTTGGCCACTTTAGCGTTCTGTAGACTACTTTAGCCTTCTTTGGCCTTCTTTGGACTTCTCTGGCCTCCTGTGGCCTCTTTAGTCTTCTGTGGCCTTCTTTGGAATTTTTTGGCCTGCTTTGGCCTGCTTTGGCCTTCTCTGGCATTCTGTGGCCTTCTTTGGCCTTCTCTGGCCTTCGGTGGCCTCCTTTGTCCTTCTTTGTTCTTCTCTGGCCGTCTTTAGCCTTCTTTACCCTTCTTTGGCCTTGTTTGGCCTTCTGTGGCCTTCTTTGGCCTCTTCAGACTTTTGTGGCCTTCTTTGACTTTCTTTAACGTTCTTTGGCCTTCTCTGGCCTCTTTGGTCTTTTTTGGCCTGCTTTGGCCTTCTCTGGCCTTCTTTGGCCTCTTTGGCCTTCTTTTGCCTCTTTGACCTCTTTAGCCTCCTTTAGCCTTCTTTGGCATGCTTTGGCCTTCTTTGACCTCTTGGGACTTCTGTGACATTCTCTTTCGTTCTATGGCCTTCTTTGGCCACCTCAGGGTTCTTTGGCCTTCTTTGGCCTCTTTGGCATTCTCTGGCCGCTCAGAACCTCTCTAGCCCTCTTTGGCCTCCTTTGGCCTGCTTTGGCCTCCTTTGGCGTCCTTTGGCCTGCTTTGGCATTCTGTTGCCTTCTTTGGCCTTCTGTGGCCTTCTTTGGCCTTCTTTAACCATCTCTAGCCTTCTTTGGCCTTCTTTGTACTTCTGTGGCCTTCTCTGGAATTCTGTGGCCTTCTTTGGACTTCTTTGGCCTCTGTGGCCTTCTTTGGCCTTCTGTGGCCTTCTGTGAACTTCTGTGGCCTTCTGTAGCCTTCTTTATCTTTCTTCTCTGGCCTTCTTTGGCCTCTTTGGCGTCTTTAGTCTTCTTTAGCCTTCTTTGGCCTTCTTTGGCCTTCTCTGGCCTCTTTAGTCTTCTGTGGCCTTCTCTGGAATTCTGTGGCCTTCTTTGGCCTTCTTTGGCCTTCTGTGGCACTCCCTGTATTCTTCTTCTCTGGCCTTCTTTGGCCTTATTGGCCTTCTTTGTCCTCTTCGGCTTTCTTTGGCCTCTTTGGCCTCTTTAGCCTTCTTTGGCCTTCTCTGGCCTTCTGTGGCCTCTTTAGTCTTCTGTGGACTTCTTTGGAATTCTTTGGCCTGCTTTGGCCTTCTGTGGCCTTCTCTGGCCTTCTGTGGCCTTCTTTGTACTTCTTTGTTCTTCTCTGGCCGTCTTTCCCCTTTTTGGCCTTCTTTGGCCTCTTTAGCTTTCTTTAGCCTTCTTTAGCCCTCTTTGGCCTTGTTTGGCCTTCTGTGGCCTTCTTTGGCCTCTTCAGTCTTCTGTGGCTTTCTTTGACTTTCTTTAACTTTCTTTTCCTTCTTGGCCTTCTTTGGCCTTCTTTGGCCTTCTCTGGCCTTCTTGGGCTCTTTGGTTTACTTTGGCATGCGTTGGCCTTCTGTCGCCTTCTGTCGCCTTCTTTGTCCTCTTTGGCCTTCTGTGGCATTCTCTTTTGTTCTATGGGCAAACTTGGCCTTCTCTTGCCTTCTTTGGCCGTCTTTGGCCTCTTTGGCCTTCTTAGCCTTCTGTGGCCTTCTCTTTCCTTCTTTGGCCTCTTTGGTCTTCTGTGGGCTTCTTTGACCTTCTTTCGACTTCTGTGGCCTTCTCTGGCCTTTTTTGGCCTTCTTTGGCCCTCTTTGGCCTTCTCTGGCCTCTTTGGCCTCTTTAGTCTTCTTTAGCCTTCTTTGGCCTCTGTGGCCTTCTCTGGCATTCTGTGGCCTTCTTTGGCCTTCTGTGGCCTTCTCTGGCCTTCTTTGATCTTCTCTGGCCGTCTTTATCTTTCTTTGGCCTTCTTTGGCCTTGTTTGGCCTTCTGTGGCCTTCTTTGGCCTCTTCAGACTTTTGTGGCCTTCTTTGACTTTCTTTAACGTTCTTTGGCCTTCTCTGGTCTCTTTGGTTATTTTTGGCCTGCTTTGGCCTTCTCTGGCCTTCTTTGGCCTTCTTTGGCCTCTTTGGCCTTCTTTTGCCTCTTTGGCCTCTTTAGCCTTCTTTGGCATGCTTTGGCCTTCTTTGACCTCTTGGGACTTCTGTGACATTCTCTTTCGTTCTATGGCCTTCTTTGGCCACCTCAGGCTTCTTTGGCCTTCTTTGGCCTCTTTGGCATTCTCTGGCTGCTCAGAACCTCTCTAGCCCTCTTTGGCCTGCGTTTGCCTTCTTTGGCCTCCTTTGGCCTGATTTGGCCTGCTTTCGCCTGCTTTGGCCTTCTTTGGCCTGCTTTGGCATTCTGTTGCCTTCTTTGGCCTTCTGTGTTATTCTGGGGCCTTCTTTAACCATCTCTAGCCGTCTTTGGCCTTTTTGGTACATCTGTGGCCTTCTGTGGCCTTCTCTGGCCTTCTTTGGCCTTCTGTGGCCTTCTTTGTCCTTCTTCTTCTCTGGCCTTCTTTGGCCTCTTTGGCCACTTTAGCGTTCTGTAGCCTACTTTAGCCTTCTTTGGCCTTCTCTGGCCTCCTGTGGCCTCTTTAGTCTTCTGTGGCCTTCTTTGGAATTCTTTGGTCTGCTTTGGCCTTCTTTGGCCTTCTCTAGCCTCTTTGGACTTCTATGGCCTTCTGTGGCCTTCTCTGTCCTTCTTTGGCCTTCTCTGGCCTTCTGTGGCCTTCTTTGTTCTTCTGTGGCCTTCTTTAGCCTTCTTTAGCCTTCTTTGGCTTTGTTTGGCTTTCTGTGGCCTTCTTTGGCCTCTTCAGACTTCTGTGGCGTTCTTTGACTTTCTTTAACGTTCTTTGGCCTTCTCTGGTCATCTTTGGCCTTCTCGGCCTTCTCTGGCCTTCTTTGGCCTTCTTTGGCCTTCTTTGGCTTCTTTGGCATTCTGTGGCTGCTCTGACCCTCTCTAGTCCTCTTTGGCCTGCTTTGGCCTGCTTTGGCCTTCTTTGGCCTCCTTTGGCCACCTTTGGCCTGCTTTGGCCTCCTTTGGCCTGCTTTGGCGTTCTGTTGCCTTCTTTGGCCTTCTGTGGCCTTCTTTGGCCTTCTTTAACCATCTCTAGCCTTCTTTGGCCTTCTTTGTACTTCTGTGGCCTTCTGTGGCCTTCTCTGAAATTCTATGGCCTTCTCTGGCCTTCTTTGGCCTCTGTGGCCTTCTCTGGCATTCTCTGGCCTTCTTTGGCCTTCTGTGGCCTTCTCTGGCCTTCTTTGGCCTCTTTGGCCTTCTTTGTCCTATTTGGCTTTCTTTGGCCTCTTTGACCTCTTTAGCCTTCTTTAGCCTTCTTTGGCCTGTTTGGCCTCTTTGGCCTTCTTTGGCCTTCTTTGGCTTTCTTTGGCTTCTTTGGCCTCTTTAGCGTTCTGTAGCCTACTTTAGCCTTCTTTAGCCTTCTCTGGCCTCCTGTGGCCTCTTTAGTCTTCTGTGGCCTTCTTTGGAATTCTTTGGCCTGTTTTGGCCTTCTTTGGCCTTCTTTGGCCTTCTCTAGCCTCTTTGGCCTTCTTTGGAATTCTTTGGACTTCTTTGGCCTTCTGTGGCCTTCTATGGCCTTCTCTGGCCTTCTTTGGCCTTCTTTGTTCTTCTGTGGCCTTCTTTAGTCTTCTGTGGCCTTCTTTGGCCTTCTGTGGCCTTCTTATGCCTCTTGAGATTTCTGTGGCCTTTATTGACTTTCTTTAACCTTCTTTGGCCTTCTTTGGCCTTCTCTGCCTCCTGTGGCCTCTTTAGTCTTCTGTGGCCTTCTTTGGAATTCTTTGGCCTGCTTTGGCCTTCTTTGGCCTTCTCTAGCCTCTTTGGAATTCTTTGGAATTCTTTGGCCTTCTGTGGCCTTCTCTGGCCTTCTTTGTTCTTCTGTGGCCTTCTTTAGCCTTCTTTGGCCTTGTTTGGCCTTCTGTGGCCTTCTTTGGCCTCTTCAGACTTCTGTGGCGTTCTTTGAATTTCTTTAATTTTCTTTGGCCTTCTCTGGCCATCTTTGGCCTTCTTGGCCTTCTCTGGCCTTCTTTGGCCTTCTCTGGCCTCTTTGGCATTCTGTGGCTGCTCTGACCCTCTCGAGCCCTCTTTGGCCATCTTTGGCCTGCTTTGGCCTCCTTTGGCCTGCTATGGCCTGCTTTGGCCTCTTTTGGCCTTCTGTGGCCTTCTCTGTAATTCTCTGGCCATCTTTGGCCTTCTTTGGTCTCTGTGGCCTTCTCTGGCCTTCTGTGGCCTTCTGTGGCCTTCTTTGTCCTTCTTTGTTCTTCTCTGGCCGTCTTTGCCCTCTTTGGACTTCTTTGGCCTCTTTGGCCTCTTTAGCCTTCTTTAGCCTTCTATGGTCTTCTTTGGCCTCTTCAGTCTTCTGTGGCCTTCTTTGACTTTCTTTAACCTTCTTTGGCCTTCTCTGGCCATCTTTGGCCTTCTTGGCCTTCTCTGGCCTTTTTTGGCCTCTTTGGTTTTCTTTGGCATGCTTTGGCCTTCTTTGGCCTTCTGTCGTCTTCTTTGTCCTCTTTGGCCTTCTGTGGCATTCATTTTGTTCTTTGGCCAAATGTGGCCTTTCTGGCCTTCTTTGGCCTCTTTGGCATTCTGTGGCAGCTCTGACCCTCTCTAGCCCTCTTTGGCCTGCTTTGGCCTTCTTTGACCTGCTTTGCCCTGCTTTGTCCTGCTTTGACCTGCTTTGGCCTGCTTCGGCATTCTGTTGCCTTCTTTGGCCTTCTGTGTCCTTCTGTGGCCTTCTTTAACCATCTCAAGCCGTCTTTGGCCTTCTTGGTACTTCTGTGGCCTTCTCTGGAATTCTCTGGCCTTCTTTGTCCTTCTTCTTTTCTGGCCTTCTTTGGCCTCTTTGGCTTTCTTTGGCCTCTTCGGCCACTTTAGCGTTCTGTAGCCTTCTTTAGCCTTCTTTGGCCTTCTTTGGCCTTCTCTGGCCTCCTGTGGCATCTTTAGTCTTCTGTGGCCTTCTTTGGACTTCTTCGGGCTGCTTTGGCCTTCTTTGGCCTGCTTTGGCCTTCTTTGGCCGTCTTTGGAATTATTTGGAATTCTTTGGCCTTCTGTGGCCTTCTATGGCCTTCTTTGGACTTCTCTGGCCTTCTTTGTCCTTCTTTGTTCTTCTGTGGCCTTCTTTAGTCTTCTTTAGCCTTCTTTAACCTTCTTTGGCCTTCTTTGGCCTTCTCTGGCCTCTTTAGTCTTCTGTGGCCTTCTTTGGAATTCTTTGGCCTGCTTTGGCCTGCTTTGACCTGCTTTCGCCTCCTTTGTCCTCCTTTGGCCTCCTTTGGCCTCCTTTGGAGTTCTGTTGCCTTTTTTGGCCTTCTGTGGCCTTTTTTAACCATCTCTAGCCTTCTTTGGCCTTCTTTGTACTTCTGTGGCCTTCTGTGGCCTTCTCTGAAATTCTCTGGCCTTCTTTGGACTTCTTTGGCCTGTGTGGCATTTTGTGGCCTTCTGTGGTCTTCTGTGGCCTTCTGTGGCCTTCTGTGGCCTTCTTTATCCTTCTTCTTCTCTGGCCTTCTTGGGCCTCTTTGGCCTTCTTTGGCCTCTTTGGCCTCTTTAGTCTTCTTTAGCCTTCTTTGGCCTTCTTTAGCCTTCTCTGGCTTCTTTAGTCTTCTGTGGCCTTCTTTGGAATTCTTTGGCCTGCTTTGGCCTTCTCTGGCATTCTGTGGCCTTCTTTGGCCTTCTGTGGCCTTCTCTGGCCTTCTGTGACCTTATTTGTCCTACTTTGTTCTTCTCTGGCCGTCTTTATCTTTCTTTGGCGTTGTTTGGCCTTCTGTGGCCTTCTTTGGCCTCTTCAGACTTTTGTGGCCTTCTTTGACTTTCTTTAACGTTCTTTGGCCTTCTCTGGTCTCTTTGGTTATTTTTGGCCTGCTTTGGCCTTCTCTGGCCTTCTTTGGCCTCTTTGGCCTTCTTTTGCCTCTTTGGCCTCTTTAGCCTTCTTTAGCCTTCTTTGGCATGCTTTGGCCTTCTTTGACCTCTTGGGACTTCTGTGACATTCTCTTTCGTTCTATGGCCTTCTCTGGCCACCTCAGGCTTCTTTGGCCTTCTTTGGCCTCTTTGGCATTCTCTGGCCGCTCAGAAACTCTCTAGCCCTCTTTGGCCTGCTTCTGCCTTCTTTGGCCTCCTTTGGCCTGATTTGGCCTGCTTTGGCCTGCTTTGGCCTTTTTTGGCCTCCTTTGGCATTCTTTTACCTTCTTTGGCCTTCTGCGGCCTTCTTTGGCCTTCTTTAACCATCTCTAGCCTTCTTTGGCCTTCTTTGTACTTCTGTGGCCTTCTCTGGAATTCTTTGGCTTTCTTTGGCCTTCTTTGGCCTTCTGTGGCCTTCTTTGTATTCTTCTTCTCTGGCCTTCTTTGGCCTCTTTGGCCTTCTTTGTTCTTAGTTTCTTTCTTTGCCCTCTTTGGCCTCTTTAGCCTTCTTTGCCCTTCTTTGGCCTTCTCTGGCCTTCTGTGGCCTCTTTAGTCTTCTGTGGCCTTCTTTGGAATTCTTTGGCCTGCTTTGGCCTTCTGTGGCCTTCTCTGGCCTTCTGTCGCCTTCTTTGTCCTTCTTTGTTCTTCTCTGGCCGTCTTTGTCCTCTTTGGCCTTCTTTGGCCTCTTTGGCCTCTTTAGCCTTCTTTAGCCTTCTTTGGCCTTATTTGCCCTTCTGTGGCCTTCTTTGGCCTCTTCAGTCTTCTGTGGCCTTCTTTGACTTTATTTAACGTTCTTTGGCCTTCTCTGACCTCATTTGGCTCTTTGGCTTTCTGTGGCCTTCTGCTCTTCTCTAGTCTTTTTTGGCCTTCTCTGGCCTTCTTTGGCCTTCTCTGGCCTTCTTTGGCATGCTTTGGCCTTCTTTGGCATGCTTTGGCCTTCTTTGGCATGCTTTGGCCTTTTGTGGCATTCTCTTTTGTTTTATGGCCAAATGTGGCCTTCTCTGGCCTTCTTTGGCCTCTTTGGCATTCTGTGGCCGCTCTGACCCTCTCTAACCCTCCTTCGCCTGCTTTGGCATTCTGGTGCCTTCTTTGGCCTTCTGTGTTATTCTGGGGCCTTCTTTATCCATCTCTAGCCGTCTTTGGCCTTCTTGGTACTTCTGTGGCCTTCTGTGGCCTTCTCTGTCATTCTCTGGCCTTCTTTGGCCTTCTGTGGCCTTCTTCTTCTCTGGCCTTCTTTGGCCTCTTTAGCTTTCTTTGGCCTCTTTGGCCACTTTAGCGTTCTGTAGCCTACTTTAGCCTTCTTTGGCCTTCTCTGGCCTCCTGTGGCCTCTTTAGTCTTCTGTGGCCTTCTTTGGCCTTCTTTGGCCTCTTTGGCATTCTGTGGCTGCTCTGACCCTCTCTAGTCCTCTGTGGCCTGCTTTTCTTTAATGTTCTTTGGCCTTCTCTGGCCACCTTTGGCCTTCTCGGCCTTCTCTGGCCTTCTCTGGCCTTCTCTGGCCTTCTTTGGCCTTCTTTGGCCTTCTTTGGTTTTCTTTGGCCTTCTTTGGCCTTCTGTGGCTGCTCTGACCCTCTCTAGTCCTCTTTGGCCTGCTTTGGCCTGCTTTGGCCTTCTTTGGCCTCCTGTGGCCACCTTTGGCCTGCTTTGGCCTCCTTTGGCCTGCTTTGGCGTTCTGTTGCCTTCTTTGGCCTTCTGTGGCCTTCTTTGGCCTTCTTTAACCATCTCCAGCCTTCTTTGGCCTTCTTTGTACTTCTGTGGCCTTCTCTGAAATTCTATGGCCTTCTCTGGCCTTCTTTGGCCTCTGTGGCCTTCTCTGGCATTCTCTGGCCTTCTTTGGCCTTCTGTGGCCTTCTGTGGCCTTATGTGGCCTCTTTGGCCTTCTTTGTCGTATTTGGCTTTCTTTGGCCTCTTTAGCCTTCTTTAGCCTTCTTTGGCCTGTTTGGCCTCTTTGGCCTTCTTTGGCTTCTTTGGCCACTTTAGCGTTCTGTAAACTACTTTAGCCTTCTTTGGCCTTCTTTGGCCTTCTCTGGCCTCCTGTGGCCTCTTTAGTGTTCTGTGGCCTTCTTTGGAATTCTTTGGCCTGCTTTGGCCTGCTTTGGCCTTCTCTGGCCTTCTTTGGCCTTCTTTGGCCTTCTGTGGCCTTCTCTGGCCTTCGGTGGCCTTCTTTGTCCTTCTTTGTTCTTCTCTGGCGTCTTTAGCCTTCTTTAGCCTTCTTTGGCCTTGATTGGCCTTCTGTGGCCTTCTTTGGCCTCTTCAGACTTTTGTGGCCTTCTTTGACTTTCTTTAACGTTCTTTGGCCTTCTCTGACCTCATTTGGCTCTTTGGCTTTCTGTGGCCTTCTTTGACCTTCTCCAGCCTTCCGTGGCCTTCTGTGACCTTCTTTAGCCTCTTTGGCCTTCTCTGGCCTTCTGTGGCCTTCTTTGGCCTTCATTCTCCTTCTATGGCCTTCTGTGGCCTTCTCTGGCCTTCTTTGGCCTTCTGTGGCCTTCTTTGGTCTTCCCTGGCCGTCTTTGGCCTCTTTGGCCTGCTTTGGCATGCTTTGGCCTTCTTTGGCATTCTGTTGCCTTCTTTGGCCTTCTTTGGCCTACTTGGCCTTCTTTGGCCTTCTATGGCCTTATGTGGCCTTCTGTGGCCTTCTGTGGCCTCTTTGGCCTGCTTTGGCCTTCTTTGGCCTGCTTTGGCATTCTGTTGCCTTCTTTTGCCTTTTGTGGCCTTCTTTAACCATCTCTAGCCTTCTTTGGTCTACTTGGCCTTCTTTGGCCTTTTTTGGCCTACTTAGCCTTCTTTGGACTTCTTTGGACTTCTGTGGCCTTCTCTGGCCTTCTTTGAACTTCTGTGGCCTTCTTTGGCCTTCTCTATCCTTCTTTGGGCTCTCTGGCCTTCTTTGGACTTCTGTGGCCTTCTTTGGCCTTCTTTGGAATTCTCTGGCCTTCTCTGGCCTTCTGTGTTCTTCCTTGTTCTTCTCGGGCCTTCTCTGGCCTTCTTTGGCCGTCTTTGGCCTCTTTGGCCCTCTCTTGCTCTTATTGACATTCTTTGGCCTTCTCTGGCCTTCTTTGGCCTCTTTGGCTCTCTCTGGCCCTCTTTGGCTTTCTTTGCCTCTTTGGCATTTTTTGGGCTCTTTGGCTTTCTCTGGCCTTGTTTGGCCTCTTTAGCCTTCTTTGGCCTACTTTGTCTTTCTCTGGCCTTTTGTGGCCTTCTGTGTCCTTCTCTGGCCTTCTTTGGCCTTCTCTGGCCTTCTTTGGCACACTTTGTCCTTCTCTGGCCTTCTTTAATCTTCTGTGGCCTTCTTTGGCCTTCTTTGACCTTCTTTGTTCTCTTTGGCCTTCTCTGGCCTTCTCTGGCCTCTTTGGCCTTCTTTGGCCTTCTATGGCATTCTCTGGCCTTATTTGGCCTTCTGTGGCATTCTGTGGACTTCTCTGGCCTTCTTTGAACATCTGTGGCCTTCTTTGGCCTTCTTTATCCTTCTTTGGAATTCTCTGGCCTTCTTTGGACTTCTCTGGCCTTCCTTGGCCTTCTCTGGCCTTCTGTGTCCTTCCTTGTTCTTCTTGGGCCTTCTCTGGCCTTCTTTCGCCTTCTTTGGCCTTCTGTGGCCTTCTATGGCCTTCTTTGTCCTTATTTGGTCTTCTCTGGCCTTCTTTGGCCTTTTGTGGCCTTCTTTGGCCTTCTGTGGCCTTCTTTGGCCTCTTTAGCCTTCTTTAGCCTTCTTTGGCATGCTTTGGCCTTTTTTGGCCTCATTGGACTTCTGTGACCTTCTGTGCCCCTCTGTGGCTTCTCAGGCCTTCTCTGGCCTCCTTTGGCCTTCTCTGACCTCCTATGGTGTTCTTTGGCCTACTTGGCCTACTTTGGTCTTCTTTGGACTTCTCTGGCCTTCATTGGCCTCTTTGGTCTTCTGTGGCCTTCTTTGACCTTCTTTCGACTTCTGTGGCCTTCTGTTGCATTCTTTGCTCTCTTTGGCCTTCTTTGGCACTCTCTGGCCTTCTTTGGCCTTCTGTGGACTTCTTTGGCCTTCTTTGACCTTCTTTGGTCTCTTTGGGCTTCTTTGGTTTATTGGGCATTCTTTGGCCTTCTTTAGCCTCCTTGGCCTCCTCCGGCCTTCTTTGGCCTTCGCTGTCCTTCCTTGTCTTTCTGTGGCCTTCTCCAGTATTCTTTGGCCTTCTGTGGGCTCTTTGGCCTTTTTTGGCATTCTCTGGCTTTCTTTGGCCTTCTTTGGCCTTCTTTGGCCTTCTCTGGCCTTCTTTAGCCTCTTTGGCCTTCTCTGGCCTTCTCTGGCCTTTTTGGTCTTCTTTGGCCTTCTTTGGCCTTCTGTGGACTTCTTTGGCCTTCTTTGACCTTCTTTGGTCTCTTTGGGCTTCTTTGTTTTTTTGGGCATTCTCTGGCCTTCTTTAGCCTTCTTTGGCCTTCTTTGGCCTTCTTTAGCCTCTCTGGCCTTCTCTAGCCTTCTTTGGCCCTCTCTGGCCTTCTTTGGCCCTCTCTGGCCTTCTTTGGCCTTGTTGGCCTCTTTGATCTTCTCTGGACTTCTTTGGCTTCTTTGGCCTTCTTTAGACTTCTCTGGCCTTCTGTGGCCTTCTTTGGCATTCTCTGTCCTTCCTTGCCCTTCTGAGGCCTTCTCCGGCCTACTTTGGCCTTCTTTGGCCTCTTTGGCCTTCTCCATCCTTCTTTGGCCTTCTTGGTCCTTCTTTGTCCTCTTTGGACTCTTTAGCCTTCATTGGCATTCTTTGGCCTTCTCTGGCCTTCTTTGACCTTCTGTGATCTCTTTGGCCTTCTTTGGTTTATTGGGCATTCTTTGGCCTTCTTTAGCCTCCTTGGCCTCCTCCGGCCTTCTTTGGCCTTCGCTGTCCTTCCTTGTCTTTCTGTGGCCTTCTCCAGTATTCTTTGGCCTTCTGTGGGCTCTTTGGCCTTCTTTGGCATTCTCTGGCTTTCTTTGGCCTTCTTTGGCCTTCTTTGGCCTTCTCTGGCCTTCTTTAGCCTCTTTGGCCTTCTCTGGCCTTCTCTGGCCTTTTTGGTCTTCTTTGGCCTTCTTTGGCCTTTTCCAGCCTTCTTTGGCCTCTCGGGCCCTCTTTGGCCTTCTGTGGCCTCTTTGGCCTTTTTTTTCGTTTTTTAGCCTCTTTGGCCTTCTCTGGCCTTCCTTGGCCTACTGTGGCTTCGTTGGCCTTCTTTGGCCTTCTGTGGCCTTCTTTGGAATCCTTTGGCCTTCTCTGGCCTTATTTGGCTCTTTGGCTTTCTGTGGCCTTCTTTGACCTTCTCCAGCCTTCCGTGGCCTTCTCTGGCCTCTTAGGACTTCTTTGGCCTTCTGTGGCCTTCATTAGCCTTCATTCGCCTTCTATGGCCTTCTGTGGCCTTCTCTGGCCTTCTTTGGCCTTCTTTGGTCTTCCCTGGCCGTCTTTGGCCTCTTTAGCCTGCTTTGGCATGCTTGGCATTCTTTGGCATTCTGTTGCCTTCTTTGGCCTACTTGGCCTTCTTTGGCCTTCTTTGGCCTTCATTCGCCTTCTATGGCCTTCTGTGGCCTTCTCTAGACTTTTTCGGCCCTCTTGGCCTTCTTTGGCTTTCTGTGGCATTCTTTGGCCTTCTGTGGCCTTCTCTTTCCTTCTTTGGCCTCTTTAGTCTTCTGTGGCCTTCTTTGACCTTCTTTGGTTTTCTCTGGTCTTCTCTGGCCATCTTTGGCCTTCTTGGGCCTTCTTTGGCCTTCTTTGGCCTTCTCTGGTCTTCTTTGGCCTTCTTTGGCATTCTCTGGCTTTCTTTGGCCGTCTCTGGCCTTCTTTGGCCTTCTCTATCCTTCTTTGGTCTCTTTGTTCTTCTTTGGCCTCTTTGGTCCTCTCTGTCCCTCTTTCGCCTTCTCTGGCCTCTCTGGTCTCCTTGGCCTCATTGCCCTTCTTTGGCCTCTTTGGCCTCATTGTCCTTCTCTGGACTTCTTTGGCCTCTTTGGGTTGCTTTGGCCTTCTGTTACCTTCTTTGGCCTTCTTTAGCATTTTCTGGCCTTCTCTGGCTTTCTGTGGCCTTCCTTGTCCTTCTCTGGCCTTCCTTGGCCTTCTCTGGCCTTCTCTGAATTTCTTCGACCTTCTCTGATGTTCACCGACCTTCTTCAGCCTTCTCCGTCCTTCTCCAGATTTCTCCAGGCTTCCTCTAGCTTCTTCGAACTTCTTTGGCTTTCTCTGACCTTCTTTGAAATTCTCTGATCTTCTTTGGCCTTCTTTGGCATTCTTCGACCTTCTTCGACCTTCTCTGGCCCTCTTTGGCCTTCTTTGTCCTTCTCCAGCCCTCCTTGGCCTTCTTTGGACTTCTATGAATTTCTTTGACCTCCTTCAACCTTCTTCGGCCTTCTCCGAGCTTCTCTGGCCTTGTTTGACCTTTTTTGACCTTCTTCAACCTTCTCTGATATTCTTTGAGCTTCTTTGACATTCTCCGACCTTCTCCCACCTGCTCCCTCCGCCTCCCAACGCCTCCCACTGTCTCCCACCTTCTCCGACCTTCTTTGACCTTCTTTGACTTTCTCCGACTTCTCCGATATTTTTTGACCTTTGGCCTTCAACTTCCGAACTTCAGCGAACTTCTCCAATTTTCTTCCGCCTTCTTTCGCCTTCTTCCACCTTCTCTGACCTTCTTCGTAATTCTTTGAACTTCTTCAGCCTTCTCGGGCCTTCTTTGGCCTTCTCTGACCTTCTTCGTCATTCTTTGAACTTCTTCGGCCTTCCCGGGCCTTCTCTGACCTTCTTTGACCCTCTTCAAACTTCTTCGGCCTTCTTTGGCCTTCTCTGACCTTCTCTGACCTTCTCCGACCTTCTTCAAACTTCTTTGAACTTCTTCAGCCTTCGCTGGCCTTCTTTGGCCTTCTCTGGCTTTTTATGGCCTTCTTTGGACTTCTCTGGCATTCTTTGACCTTCTCGACCATCTACTATGTACTTTGACCTTCTTTGGCTTTCTCCGAACTTCTCCCACATTCTCCCACATTCTCCCACATTCTCCCACCTTCTCCCACCTCCTTCCACCTCCGTCTACCTTCTTCCACTTTCTCTGAACTTCTCTGAACTTCTCTGACCTTCTCCTGCCTTCTTTGGCATTCTTTGGCCTTCTTTCGCCTTCTTTGGACTTCTATGACCTTCTCTGACATTTTCTGACCTTCTTCGAACTTCTCTGAACTTCTTCGACCTTCTCTGACCTTCTTTGACCTTTTTTGACCTTCTTTGACATTCTCTGGCCTTCTTTGGCCTTCTCCGACCTTCTCCAACCTTCTGTCAACTTCTTTGACTTTCTCCGGCCTACTTTGGCCTACTTTGGCCTTCTTTGGACTTCTCCGAATTTCTTTGACCTTCTCTGATATTCACCGAACTTCTCCGGCCTTCTTTGGCTTTCTTTGGCCTTATTTTGCCTTCTTCACCTTCTTTGAACTTCTCTGACCTTCTCTGATCTTCACCGACCTTCTTTGACATTCTTCGACCCTCTCTGATCTTCTCTGACCTTCTTTGACTTTCTCCATCCTTCTTTGGCTTTCTCTGGCCTTCTATGTCCATCTCCTGCCTTCTTTGGCCTTCTCTGACCTTTGGCCTTCTTTGGCCTTCTCTGACCTTCTCTGAGCTTCTTTGACCTTCTCCGAACTTCTTCAAAATTCCCTGATCTTCATTAAACTTCTCAGGCCTTCTTTGAACTTTTCCGGCCTTCTTTGACCTTCTCCGGTCTTCTTTGACCTTATTTGGCCTACTTTGGCCTAGTATGGCCTTCTTTGGCCTTCTTTAACCTTCTTTGACTTTCTTCGTCTTTCTCCGACCTTCTTCGACCTTCTTCAACCGTCTTTGACCTTCTCTGACTTTCTCCGATATTCTTTGACCTTCTTTTACCTTCTCCGACTTCCTCTGACTTTCTCCAACCTTCTTCGTCGTTCTCCCACCTGCTCCCACCGTCTCCCACCTTCTTCCCCATACTTCTCTGTCTGCTCAGTTAAGACTAATAAAGTTTTAATAATTGTAAGTTGCAACATGGTTGGGTGGTTTAGGTTTATGACATAATTACTGTACCTTGAGAGAAATGAGCTCAAATGCCAAAGGTCAAGGAGTCGATTATCCCAGGATACGGGTATTTCAACATTTAAGAGAACACCGGTAGTTTTTTTTCCCAAAGGATTATACTTGCGCTCGCCATCTTCCTCTGTTAGCTACTAAAACTTTTCTACTCTGCATGTGGACAGGTTTTCAAAAACTGCTCATCCCAATTTCTTCAAATATGGCTTTAGCAAAGTTTACCGCGTCTTTCTGCCTTGTCAGCTCAGCTAATATATACACTTATTTTCTTACCTTCAAATTCATCTGGAGTAAAAAAAAATGCTGTTTCGTCTCTTTGAGAACTTAAATTCAATGAAGATTTCAGTGGCTTTTGCATCTCGAGAAGGATAATTTCCATATGCTCTCAATATGGGTTGGATGCCCCCTTCTTTGTTAGCTTGGACAGATCGACCGCTTGTATGAAGCTTTAGTGCAACTGTTTGGACTTAGACTAACTTCTGTATGCTTTTCGGGTAAGGTGATTTTTATCCCTTGGGCATATAGCAGAGTTAACTGAAAGAAGCAACTCGATAGCTTAGCAGAAGGAAAAATAGAAAGCCTTATCTGGCTGTAAGCAAAGCATCCTCTGGCAGCAGAGGAAAACTTTTTCTGCAATAGCTAAGTAACTAATTGGGCAATTTTTATGTAAGTAGCTCGGCTAGGCTTGATTTAAATTATATACGTTAACTGCATATACATTATTTATCCATTAAGTATCGATAATCCTTGTTAAAATCTTGTCCAGAGTACAGTGAATATTTTACTCTCTCTCACAGCATCCTGGTTCAGAAACTGTCACCTCTGGATTGCACAGGTGCACACTCTCCAGGGTGGAAAACTGGTTGGATGGTCGGGCCTAGAGAGTGGTGGTAAATGGAGTTAGCTCCAGCTGGGGGCCAGTTCCAAGTGGGGTTCCCCAGGGCTCAGTCCTGGGTCCAGTCCTGTTTAATGTCTTTATCAACAACCTGGATGAAGGCATCGAGTTTGAGGATGACACCAAGCTGGGAGGAAGTGTCGATCTGCTGGAGGGTCGGGAGGCTCTGCAAAGGGATCTGAACAGGCTGGACCGCTGGGCAGAGTCCAGTGGCATGAGGCTTAACAAGGCCAAATGCCGAGTCCTGCACTTGGGGCACAACAACCCTAAGCAGAAATACAGACTAGGAGAAGCCTGGCTGGAAAGCTGCCAGGAGGAGAAGGACCTGGGGGTGCTGGTTGACAACCGACTGAACATGAGCCGGCAGTGGCCCAGGTGGCCAAAAAGGCCAATGGTATCCTGGCTTGTATCAGGAACGGCGTGACCAGCAGGTCCAGGGAGGTTATTCTCCCCCTGTACTCGGCACTGGTGAGACCGCACCTCGAGTCCTGTGTTCAGTTCTGGGCCCCTCACCACAAGAAGGATGTTGAGGCTCTGGAGCGAGTCCAGAGAAGGGCAACAAAGCTGGTGAAGGGGCTGGAGAACAGGCCTTATGAGGAGCGGCTGAGAGAGCTGGGGGTGTTTAGCCTGGAGAAGAGGAGGCTGAGGGGAGACCTCATTGCTCTCTACAACTACCTGAAGGGAGGTTGTGGAGAGGAGGGAGCTGGGCTCTTCTGCCAAGTGACAGGACAAGAGGGAATGGCCTCAAGCTCCACCAGGGGAGGTTCAGGCTGAACATTAGGAAAAAAATGTTGACAGAAAGGGTCATTGTGCACTGGCAGAGGCTGCCCAGGGAGGGGTTGAGTCCCCTTCCCTGGAGGGGTTTAAGGGACAGGTGGATGAGGTGCTGAGGGACACAGTTTAGTATTTGATAGGAATGGTTGGACTCGATGATCCAATGGGTCTTTTCCAACCTGGTGATTCTATGATTCTGTGCATTATGTAATCATATTCTCATGCACCATTTAGATAGAATTGAGCATTGATTAAGCACCTTTGATATGTTTCATACAGTAGCAAAATCACAGAAACTGTGCTATTTCTCAGCAGCCAACGAAGCAGCAAACTCAAAAGGGCATTTTCAACTCCTTGTTATTGATCCTCTTCATGCCCATCTCCCAACAGCCTTACCATCGCATACAGCCACACCTTTTGCATAGTCATCAGGCTAAAATGTCCAGGCTGAGAAGAACAATATAGCCGTCACAGAGAAGCTGTAATAGCAAACCCCAGACATAAGAGGAAAGGCTCCAAAACTCCTATATTTACATCAGAGACAGAGACAGCCTGTGCTTTTATCAACTGAATTGTGGCTCTTCCTCTCACAGAACTAACTCAATACAATTACTGCCCCAACATCATTAGGCAGGCTCCAGTTTCAGGAGCCTGTGACTCCCAGGCACGTCCACAAAGTCAGCCAGCTAGGGTCCCATTTCTCTAAGTTACAGAGCGCTGGGGAAGGGAGGGGGAAAGAGGAAGAAAATACCCTAAAGCTCTCCTACTTCAGACATCTTGTAGATATCAACACACGGATCTTTGCAGCAGCAGTTCAGCAGAACATTTCAGCCTAGGGATCTTATAAAGCCATATGTGTACATAAAAAAGATTTGACTTGTTTGAGAGGAACTAGGAGCCCTACAGACAGAAGATTATAGAAAAGGGCAGGGACTAGCACAAAAATTCTGAAACAGCAAAATGAGCAAAGGAGAGCATCAAGATGCAGAGTGAATTTAAAAGCTAGAACAGCAACAGTGAACAATACAGAAGGAGAGAGAAAGCAAGAGAGAGAGAAAGCAAGAGAGAGAGAAAGAAAAGCAAGGCATTTGCAGAGAAAAAACAAACTGCAAGGATCAAGCCAGTGAAATTGCAGGGGAAAAGAATAAGGAATGCAGATTGGGACAATGATGGAAAAGGGAAAAAGAAGTATAGGCAGAGAACAGATGCTGAAGCCTGGGAAAAAAAGGAGGAGAGAAAAGAGCACAAAAAAATAAAAGAATAGGGATATAGGGATACCAGTGGACAAAAATTATAGCAACACAATAAATGAAAGGAACCAAAAAGTCCAGTTCTAAAATGTTTCCTACCTAGTCCCATCACTGTCATAACAAGTAACATTGCAGTGAAAGCACACAGACTGTTATTTTTCATAAGGATACTTTCAGACATATAGTAGTGTTGCTCTAACTTGAGAATGAAAAGCAGAGTTAATAAAACCCAGCTGCTCCCCAGGCCCTATTTATACCTGTGAGGAGGTTCACCACACCCCATTCACAGGTGGTGGGTGGGAAGGCCCAGGAGGTATATAAGCCACTGGCCTTGCCTCAGGAGGTCATTTAGTTTTTTCTTGAGTTTAGGGCTTTGTTGCTGTTTCAATTCATCCTAGCTTTAAAGCAGGTTAAGGTAGTTTGGGTGAGGTGGTGAGGGACACAGTTTAGTGACTGATAGAAATGGTTGGACCCAATGATTCAGTAGATCTTTTCCAACCTAGTGATTCTATAAAAATCAGAGGCCTTGCTACTTAAAGGTATGGACTTGCTACCTATCTACAGTGCAGGATTCTGCTCCTTCTTTCCCTTGCATTCCTTGGGGAAGAGACGGGATGTTATTTTGGCTTGTAACAGTTAGTAGCCGAGCAACTCTTCTTCTCTGTGGGTATGCAAGCCTCCCTTATTTAGTAGAGTTCTGGATTTTTCCTGAACTTACCAGTGAGGTTTGCTCGATTATTGCTCACAGCAGTTGTTACCTTGTCCATATTATCCGTTGTGATTTTCCAGTTTAGGTCTTAGAGTAGTCAAATCCCACTGTTGTGAGAGTTCATTGGCTGACTGCATCTGTAATTCCAGTCTCCATTGCTGGGTGGTGAGTGTACTGTGTTTTTAGGTCTTCCGTGTTAATAATATTTACTGGTTTTCAATAAGAATGTTTTCTCAAGTTCTTTTTGTTCACTCGTGGGACTGAAGTCTGGTAGCTTCCAAGAGTTTGGATCTCCATGGCTCATCTTTCTTTTGTCCTGGGTATCGCCACTACCAGTCCTACAACTTAAGCAGTGAGGAGGAGAGGCAAGCAGACAGCATGGAATTTTGGGGCACAGGTGAGGTAGACAGGCTTATTCTTATTATTGTGGGGCTGACTGTGAGGAGGAAATTAAGTATGTCTAGAAAAGCAAAGTATTATTTGGCAACATAGTATTTACTTTTGGCTTGGTAGTCACTGTGCGGGCCACCTTGGCAATGGGAGGAGCAGTTGAGATGAGCTGGGTAGTAGGGAGAAGGAGCATGGGACAGATTTCTTACAGGTGTGACAGGAATTCTCTTAATTTAATTACTCTGGGTGAAAACAGCTGCAGCATCTGACATTAGAACTGCTGTGGAGCAAGTGAGTGGAAGAACATGGCAGTTAGGCAGAGCTGTAAGGTCACGTGAGGTGCTGACTTTGATCAGTGCAATGCTGACCGTTGGCACTATTTTAGTTTTCTCTTTGGTTTTCTTGCCGATGGCAAAGCAGAACCTGGCAACTGTAGGATCCTCCTAGGGAGCTGATGCTCTTGGAGTGTGTTTCTGCCGAGGAAGTCTCCCGGTGGTCTGAAAGTTAAGTTGAGGGCCGGGGGCAGGGGTGGGGTGTGACAGAGGGGAGAAGGCTGAGAATGGCAGGGAGGGGTTTTAAAAGTAGCCTAGGGGAGAGGGCTGTGCAGGGAGTGTTCCCTTTGGGCAGGGAGAGCTAGAGGGTGTTACTTCCCAGCCCAAAGCTAGCATGTTCCAGGCAGGGCCATTCCAGCTTGTCTGTGCTTTATATTCTGTTTCTCTTTCGTGTTTCTTAACCCTTGATGTCTCCTTTGCTTTAAAGGAATGCAGCATATGACTCGAGCAGCATCTCGAGGGTCTTGAATGCCTGTACTCACAGATACAATACCAATTAGGCACCGTTCTTATTGCATCACAACCTAAGTGGGGATTAACTTCACATTTTCAAAACTTCTAATCAGCCGTCTTTTCCTGAAGCCTTGCAGCCCATATTGGAGGCCAAAATCGCTAAGTCATACAGGTTCAAGGATCCCTGTTAACCTGATACATCTTCCATGCATCTTGTGTCTTTAGGCATTTAAAAGGAGATTCTTTAACGTACATCCTCTCAGTTTTGGCCACATACCGTTGTAATAAAGGATCCTTTACAGCATGACGGAGAGGCCTCGAGTGCCATATCTAGGGTCCTGAATGCTCGTACTTATAAATGCACTGTTGATTGGGCACTACTTTTCTTGCATCGTGCTCCTAAAGCCTGGGTCGATATTGGGATTTGGCACTGTGGTTTTCTGTTTGATTTTTTTACTTGCAGATGCTGAAGAGGAACCCAGTGACTGCAGGATTATTTCCATTAGCCGATGTGATCTGAGCTGCTACGGCCAAGGACTGCTTCAGTGGTGGCCCTCTGAAAACTAAGTTGAGGGACCAGAGTTGGGGAGCGGGAGGTGGGTTGGGGATAGAAGGGAGGGGTTTTGTGGGTAGCCTAGAGGAGAGAGAGCTGTGCTGGGAGAGTGCACTGTGGGCAGGTGAAGGCAGAGGGGCCTACTTTGGAGCCCAAACCCTGCATGGGCAGGGCAGTTCCAGCCTGTATCTGTTGTTGTCTAGTATGTGTAGACCTCATGCCGTGTCGGTCTGAAATCTTCTGAAGGTCTCGATGTCCTCTTTTGTGCTCAAGGTATGCTAGAAATGCCTTGGGAGCAATGTCCATGGTCCCGAAAGCTCGTACTGATCAAGGCAGTGTCGATGGGGCATGGCTTTCCTTTCTTTGCATTCCTAAACCTAAGAGTGGATCACTCTTGAAGCATCTGGTCAGTCATCTTTTGCTCTGTGTCCTTGCGGCCTGCCTCACCATCCAGGATAGCCGTCTTCCGTTTACTTGGATCCTTGTTCTGGGACATGTTCCGTGCATCCTCCGCATCTTTATGTCTTTAGAAGGGGCTTCTTGCCCCTTCATCTTGCCCGTTGAGTCCACGTATCTTGGGAACCATGCACGGTTCTTTGCTTTTCCAGGGCTGCCGTAGGTTCTCCCTCGGAGCCCTGTCCGTTGCCTTGCCCATTGGCATACGTGATCCAGGAGTCCTCCTGGTTGACCGCGAATTTTCTGTTGTCCCCGGTTCACTATGTGGGTCTTGCGTGTTGGTGTTGTAAGTGTATTTGTGTCTGGTTGGAGCTGCTCTGCCCGGTGCGTAGAGGAGGTGATGAGAGTCCGCAGAGGTATAGTGGCCCGATTGTGTGCTTTACGTTTTCACGTGACTAGATGTTGCAGTCTAGGTGCGTGCATTACTTTGCAGAAGTAGGAGCCCTAGGTGTGGTGGGTGCGGAGGGTAGTTTCTGCTAGTCCCTGTAGCCACGATGGGGGACGACCAAAACTGTGTCGCAGAGCCAGTGGGAGCAGTAGCGAAGGAGTTGGAACGGCAAGGAAGTGGTACTTAACGTTCAGGTTTGGTTGTGGAGTAGCTTTGCCTGACTGTAATACGCAGTAGAGGTGGTCTCAGTTAAAGTAGGCCAGGGGCTTGGAATTCTCAGGTGGTTGCCGAGCGTCTGGGTGACTTCTTTGCTGTTGTGTTTTTCAGATGTAGAGGACTGAACTGCGCGCTGAGGGGCACGGATGGAGCTGCGTGCAGGTAGAGTGCCCTGGTGAGGTGGGTCCGCTGTGGTGCAGGTGGGAAGGGGGGACCGGTGGCTATACGACTAGGTAATGGGTTTTGGTTTTGCTTTGAAGGCACGGGGCAATGGGCAGAGCGGTAGAGTGTCAGAGGAGCTGGCTTGGGTGAGGAGAGCGCCGGTGGTGACTTGTGTGAAGCAACGGTTGTCGTGCCCGTGTCTTCAAGTCAGTGAAGGTACGGCTGTGCTTTACCACTTGTGGTTTCCAGGTGGAGCGCGTCCTCGACGTGGCGGCCCAAGGTGATGGAGGAGGCTCGGTGGCCGAGCGGTCAAGGTAAGGTAGCGGGAGATGGGATTTGCTGGGAGCTGCCTGTGTATTTGAATTGTGTCTAAGCACATCTCTTCTTGCAGGTTCGGCATGCGGACTCCGGGAGGCCAAGGTTCTTGTCAACAAACGGTGTGAGAAGGTGAGGTGGTTGTCCAAGAGCCAAGTACTCTGTAGCGACTCAGCTGGGTGTTTTTTGTTTTGGCAGGTGCTGGTCGGGGAGCCTCTGGAACAGGGTGATGGTCTGAGGAGAGACTGGCTCATCATGAGGAGGAGCGTGTGGGACGCCCAATTTGTCGTTGGCACAAGAGCAATTCTGCCTCTTGGCACTGCTGGTGCTCCAGGCCGTGAAAGCTGCCGCTCCTGATGTTTGAGCGAGCGAGGGGCAGGTGAGCAGGATGCACTGGCAGTTTTGCAGTGGGTGAGGTGGCATAGTCCAAGATGTCGGCAGCGAGCAGTGTGGTGCCTCGGGTTGGCACGGTGTTTTTCTGTTTGGTTTTTCTCTTGCAGATGCTGAAGAGGAAGCCGGTGACTGCCGCATTATTTCCGTGGTCCGATGTGATTTGAGCTGCTTTGGCCAAGGACGGCTTCAATGGTGGCCCTCTGAAAGCTAAGTTGAGGGGCCAGAGTTGGGAAGCGGGAGGTGAGTTGGGGATAGCAGGGAGGGATTTTGAGGGTAGCCTAGGCTGTGCGGAGAGAGTCCTCCTTGGGCGGGTGAAGGCAGAGGGGCCTACTTCGGAGCCCAAACCCTGCGTGGGCAGGGCAGTTCCAGCCTGTATCTGTTGTTGCCTAGTTTGTGCAGTCCCCGTGCCGAATCTGAAATGTTCTGCGGGTCTTGATGTCCTCTTTTGTTCTCAGGGCATGCCAGAAGCTCCTATTGCACCATGTCTAGGGTGCCGAATGCTCGTACTGATCAAGGCAGTGTCGACGGGGTGCAGCTTTTCTTTCTTAGCTTTTCTGAAGTGTGGATATCTCTTGTGTTTTGGAAGCATGCAGTCAGTCATCTTTTGATGTGGCCTTGCAGCCTGCCTCGCCGTCCAGGATAGCCATCTTCCATTTTCTTGGCTCCCTGTTCCGGGACTTGTTCTGCGCATCCTCCTGATCCCACCGTCTCCCACCTTCTTTGACCTTCTCCTATTTCTCTGATATTTTTTCTCCTTTTTTGGCTTTCACCGGCCTTCTTTGGCCTTCTTTGTCCCGCCCGTCTCTCCGCCCGTCTCTCCGCCCGTCTCTCCGCCCGTCTCTCCGCCCGTCTCTCCGCCCGTCTCTCCGCCCGTCTCTCCGCCCGTCTCTCCGCCCGTCTCTCCGCCCGTCTCTCCGCCCGTCTCTCCGCCCGTCTCTCCGCCCGTCTCAACCTTCTTCGACCTTCTTTGGTCTTTTTTGACCTTTGCCGACCTTCTTCGACCTTCTTTGGTCTTTTTTGACCTTTGCCGACCTTCTTCGACCTTCTTTGGTCTTTTTTGACCTTTGCCGACCTTGTTTGACCTTCTTTGGTCTTTTTTGACCTTTGCCGACCTTGTTTGACCTTCTTTGGTCTTCTTTGACCTTTGCCGACCTTGTTTGACCTTCTTTGGTCTTCTTTGACCTTTGCCGACCTTGTTTGACCTTCTTTGGTCTTCTTTGACCTTTGCCGACCTTGTTTGACCTTCTTTGGTCTTCTTTGACCTTTGCCGACCTTGTTTGACCTTCTTTGGTCTTCTTTGACCTTTGCCGACCTTGTTTGACCTTCTTTGGTCTTCTTTGACCTTTGCCGACCTTGTTTGACCTTCTTCGACCTTCTTAGAATTTTTTGACCTTCTACTATACTCTCCCGCCGTCTCCTGCCTTCTCCGGCCTTATTTGGCCTTCTTCGTCTCCCACCATCAGTCTCCCACCGTCTTTGACCTCTCCGGACCTCTCCAGACCTGCTTTGGCCTTCTGCGGCCTGCTTTGGCCTTCTGCGGCCTGCTTTGGCCTTCTGCGGCCTGCTTTGGCCTTCTGCGGCCTGCTTTGGCCTTCTGCGGCCTGCTTTGGCCTTCTGCGGCCTGCTTTGGCCTTCTGCGGCCTGCTTTGGCCTTCTGCGGCCTGCTTTGGCCTTCTGCGGCCTTCTTTCCTTTTCTGCGGCCTTCTTTCCTTTTCTGCGGCCTTCTTTCCTTTTCTGCGGCCTTCTTTCCTTTTCTGCGGCCTTCTTTCCTTTTCTGCGGCCTTCTTTCCTTTTCTGCGACTTTCACCGGCCTTCTCCGGCCTTCTTTCCTTTTCTGCGACTTTCACCGGCCTTCTCCGGCCTTCTTTCCTTTTCTGCGACTTTCTCCGGCCTTCTCCGGCCTTCTTTCCTTTTCTGCGACTTTCTCCGGCCTTCTCCAGCCTTCTTTCCTTTTCTGCGACTTTCTCCAGCCTTCTCCAGCCTTCTTTGGCAACTTTGGCATTCTGTGGCTGCTCTGAACCTCTCTAGCCTGCTTTGGCCTCCTGTGGCCTGCTTTGGCCTGCTTTGGCCTGCTTTGGCCTCCTTTGGCCTCCTGTGGACTTCTTTAACCATCTCTAGCCTGCTGTGGACTTCTTTAACCTTCTCTAGCCTTCTCTGGTCTTTTTTGGCCTTCTGTGGCCTTCTTTGGCCTCTTTGGACTTCTGTGGCCTTCTTTGGCCTTTTTTTTGCCCTCTCTGGCCTCCTATGGCCTTCTCTGGTTTTCGTTGTCATTCGTTGTCATTCTCTGTCATTCGTTGTCATTCTCTGTCATTCGTTGTCATTCTCTGTCATTCGTTGTCATTCTCTGGCCTGCTGTGGCCGCTCTGACCCTCTCTAGCCTCCTGTGGCCTCCTGTGGCCTCCTGTGGCCTCCTGTGGCCTCCTGTGGCCTCCTGTGGCCTCCTGTGGCCTCCTGTGGCCTTCTGTGGCCTTCTGTGGCCTTCTGTGGCCTTCTGTGGCCTTCTGTGGCCTCTTTAGTTTTCTGTGGCCTTCTTAGACTTTCTTTAACCTTCTCTGGTCTTCTGTGGCCTTCTTAGACTTTCTTTAACCTTCTGTGGCCTTCTGTGGCATTCTATTTTGTTCTATTGCCAAATGGGGCCTTCTTTGGCCTCTTTGGTATTCTGTGGCCGCTCTGACTCTCTCTAGCCTTTTTTGGCCTCCTCTGGCCTTCTCTGGCATTCCTTGGCCTTCTCTGTACTCCTTTCACCTTCTTTAGCCTTCTTTGGCCTTCTTTGCCTTTCATTGGCCTGCTTTGGCCTTCTGTGGCCCTCTTTATACTTCTGTGGCCCTCTTTATACTTCTGTGGCCCTCTTTATACTTCTGTGGCCCTCTTTATACTTCTGTGGCCCTCTTTATACTTCTGTGGCCCTCTTTATACTTCTGTGGCCCTCTTTATACTTCTGTGGCCCTCTTTATACTTCTGTGGCCTTCTGTCTCCTCTTTAGTATTCTGTGGACTTTCTGTGGACTTTCTGTGGACTTTCTGTGGACTTTCTGTGGACTTTCTGTGGACTTTCTTTAACCTTCTGTGGCCTTCCGTGGCATTCTCTTTTGTTCTATGGCCAAATGTGGCCTTCTTTGGCCTTCTTTGGCCTCTTTGGCCTTCTTTGGCCTCTTTGGCCTTCTTTGGCCTCTTTGGTTTTCTTTGGCCTCTTTGGCCTTCTTTGGCCTTTTTTGGCCTTCTTTGGACTTCTATGGCCTTCTGTGGCCTTCTATGGCCTTCTTTGAAAATCTATGGCCTTCTTTGTCCTCCTTTCGCCCTCTTTGGCCTGCTTTGGCCTGCTTTGGCCTGCTTTGGCCTGCTTTGGCCTGCTTTGGCCTGCTTTGGCCTGCTTTGGCCTGCTTTGGCCTTCTGTGGCCTTCTGTGGCCTTCTGTGGCCTTCTGTGGCCTTCTGTGGCCTTCTGTGGCCTTCTGTGGCCTTCTGTGGCCTTCTTTATACTTCTGTGGCCTTCTTTATACTTCTGTGGCCTTCTTTATACTTCTGTGGCCTTCTTTATACTTCTGTGGCCTTCTTTATACTTCTGTGGCCTTCTTTATACTTCTGTGGCCTTCTGTCTCCTCTTTAGTATTCTGTGGCCTTCTTTAAACTTCCTTGGCCTTCTTTGGCTTTCTTGGCCTTCTTTGGCCTACTTTGGCCTTCTCTGGCCTTCTTTGGCTTCTTTGGTTTTCTTTGGCATGCTTTGGCCTTTTTTGGCCTTCTTTCACCTTCTTTGTCTTCTGTGGCCTTCTCTTTTGTTCTATGGCCATATGTGGCCCTTTTTGGCCTTTTTTTGGCCTTTTTTTGGCCTTTTTTTGGCCTTTTTTTGGCCTTTTTTTGGCCTTCTTAGACTTCTGTGGTCTTCTCTTTCCTTCTTTAGCCTCTTTGGTCTTCTGTATCCTTCTCTTTCCTGCTTTGGCCTGCTTTGGCCTGCTTTGGCCTGCTTTGGAATTCTGTTACCTTCTTTAGCCTTCTGTGGCCTTCTCTGGAATTCTCTGGCCTTCTTTGGCCTCTGTAGCCTTCTTTGGCCTTCTCTGGTCTTCTCTGGCATTCTCTGGCCTTCTTTGGCCTTCTCTGGTCTTCTCTAGTCTTTTTTGGCCTTCTTTGGCCCTCTGAAGCCTTCTTTGGCCTTCTCTGGTCTTCTCTGGCATTCTCTGGTCTTCTCTAGTCTTTTTTGGCCTTCTTTGGCCCTCTGTGGCCTTCTTTGGCCTCTTTGGACTTCTGTGGCCTTCTGTGGCCTTCTTTCGCCTTCTTTGGACTCTGTGGCCTTCTGTGGCATTCGCTTTCGTTCTATGGCCTTCTTTGGTATGCTTTGGCCTTCTTTGGCATGCTTTGGCCTTTTTGGCCTTCTGTGCCCTTCTCTGGCCTTTTCTGGCATTCTTTGGCCTTCCCTTGCCTCCTATGGCCTTCTTTGGTTTCCTTTGTCATTCTTTGGCCTTCTTGGCCTACTTTGGTCTTCTTTGGATTTCTTGGCCTTCTCTGGCCTTCATTGTCCTTCATTGACTTCTGTGGCCTTCTTTGGCCTCTTTTGGCTTCTGTGGCCTTCTTTGGCCTCTTTTGGCTTCTGTGGCCTTCTTTGGCCTCTTTGGCATTCTGTGGCTGCTTTGAACCTCTCTGGCGTGCTTTGGCGTGCTTTGGCGTGCTTTGGCGTGCTTTGGCGTGCTTTGGCCTGCTTTGGCCTGCTTTGGCCTGCTTTGGCCTGCTTTGGCCTGCTGTGTAACTCTCTGGCCTGCTTTGGCCTGCTTTGACCCGCTTTGGCCTGCTTTGGAATTCTGTTACCTTCTGTGGCCTTCTCTGGAATTCTCTGGCCTTCTTTGTCCTTCATTGGCCTCTTTGGCCTTCTGTGGCCTTCTCTGGTCTTCTGTGGCCTTCTTTGGCCTCTTTTGGCTTCTGTGGCCTTCTTTGGCCTCTTTTGGCTTCTGTGGCCTTCTGTGGCCTTCTGTGGCCTTCTTTGGCCTCTTTTGGCTTCTGTGGCCTTCTTTGGCCTCTTTTGGCTTCTTTGGCCTCTTTTGGCTTCTGTGGCCTTCTTTGGCCTCTTTGGCATTCTGTGGCCGCTTTGGCCCTCTTTGGCCCTCTTTGGCCCGCTGTGGCCTGCTTTGGCCTGCTGTGTAATTCTCTGGCCTGCTTTGGCCTGCTTTGACCTGCTTTGACCTGCTTTGGCATTCTGTTACGTTCTGTGGCCTTCTCTGGAATTCTCTGGCCTTCTGTGGCCTTATTTGACCTCTTTGGCCTTCTCTAGCCTTCTTTCACCTTCTGAGGCATTCTTTGGCCTGCTTTGGCCTTCTGCGGCCTGCTTTGGCCTTCTGCGGCCTTCTCTCCTATTCTGCGGCCTTCTTTCCTTTTCTGCGGCCTTCTTTCCTTTTCTGCGGCCTTCTTTCCTTTTCTGTGACTTTCACTGGCCTTCTGCGGCCTTCTTTCCTTTTCTGCGACTTTCACCGGCCTTCTCCGGCCTTCTTTCTTTTTCTGCGACTTTCACTGGCCTTCTCCGGCCTTCTTTCCTTTTCTGCGACTTTCTCCGGCCTTCTCCGGCCTTCTTCGGCAACTTTGGCATTCTGAGGCTGCTCTGAACCTCTTTAGCCTGCTTTGGCCTCCTGTGGCCTGCTTTGGCCTCCTGTGGACTGCTTTGGCCTGCTTTGGCCTTCTGTGGCCTGCTTTGTCCTGCTTTGGCCTCCTTTGGCATCCTGTGGCCTTCTTTAACCATCTCTAGCCTGCTGTGGACTTCTTTAACCTTCTCTGGCCTTCTCTGGTCTTTTTTGGCCTTCTGTGGCCTTCTTTTGGCCTCTTTGGACTTCTGTAGCCTTCTTTGGCCTTTTTTTGCCCTCTCTGGCCTCCTATGGCCTTCTTTGTCATTCGCTGTCATTCGCTGTCATTCGCTGTCATTCGCTGTCATTCGCTGTCATTCTCTGGCCTGCTGTGGCCGCTCTGACCCTCTCTAGCCCTCTTTGGCCTGCATTGGCCTCCTGTGGCCTTCTGTGGCCTTCTTTGGCCTTCTGTAGCCTTCTTTGGCCTTCTGTAGCCTTCTTTGGCCTTCTGTAGCCTTCTTTGGCCTTCTTCTTCTCTGGCCTTCTTTGGCCTCTTTGGCCTTCTTTGGCCTCTTTGGCATTCTGTGGCTGCTCTGACCCTCTCGAGCCATCTTTGGCCTGCTTTGGCCTGCTTTGGCCTCCTTTGGCTTTCTGTGGCCTTCTTTTACCTTCTCTAGCCTTCTTTGTAATTCTTTGTACTTCTGTGGCCTTCTGTGGCCTTCTCTGTAATTCTCTGGCCTTCTTTGGCCTTCTTTGGTCTCTGTGGCCTTCTGTGGCCTTCTTTGTCCTTCTTTGTTCTTCTCTGGCCGTCTTTGCCCTCTTTGGACTTCTTTGGCCTCTTTGGCTTCTTTAGCCTTCTTTGGCCTTGTTTAGCCTTCTATGGCCTTCTTTGGCCTCTTCAGTCTTCTGTGGCCTTCTTTGACCTTCTTTAACCTTCTTTGGCCTTCTCTGGCCATCTTTGGCCTTCTTGGCCTTCTCTGGCCTTTATTGGCCTCTTTGGTTTTCTTTGGCATGCTTTGGCCTTCTTTGGCCTTCTGTCGTCTTCTTTGTCCTCTTTGGCCTTCTGTGGCATTCATTTTGTTCTTTGGCCAAATGTGGCCTTTCTGGCCTTCTTTGGCCTCTTTGGCATTCTGTGGCAGCTCTGACCCTCTCTAGCCCTCTTTGGCCTGCTTTGGCCTGCTTTGGCCTGCTTTGGCCTGCTTTGGCCTGCTTTGGCCTGCTTTGGCCTGCTTTGGCCTGCTTTGGCCTGCTTTGGCCTGCTTTGGCCTGCTTTGGCCTGCTTTACCCTGCTTTACCCTGCTTTACCCTGCTTTGGCCTGCTTTACCCTGCTTTGGCCTGCTTTACCCTGCTTTGGCCTGCTTTACCCTGCTTTGGCCTGCTTTGGCCTGCTTTGGCCTGCTTTGGCCTGCTTCTGCATTCTGTTGCCTTCTTTGGCCTTCTGTGGCCTTCTTTTACCATCTCTAGCCGTCTTTGGCCTTCTTGGTCCTTCTGTGGCCTTCTCTGGAATTCTCTGGCCTTCTTTGGCCTCTGTGGCCTTCTCTGGCCTTCTCTGGCCTTCTGTGGCCTTCTTTGGCCTTCTTCTTCTCTGGCCTTCTTTGGCCTCTTTGGCCTTCTTTGGCCTCTTTGGCTTTCTTTGGCCTCTTTGGCCACTTTAGCGTTCTGTAGCCTACTTTAGCCTTCTTTGGCCTTCTTTGGCCTTCTCTGGCCTCCTGTGGCCTGTTTAGTCTTCTGTGGCCTTCCTTGGAATTCTTTGGCCTGCTTTGACCTTCTCTAGCCTGTTTGGCCTTCTTTGGACTTCTCTGGCCTTCTTTGGACTTCTCTGGCCTTCTTTGGACTTCTCTGGCCTTCTTTGGACTTCTCTGGCCTTCTTTGGACTTCTCTGGCCTTCTTTGGCCTTCTCTAGCCTTCTTTGTTTTTCTTTGTTTTTCTTTGGCCTGCTTTGGCCTTCTTTGGCCTGCTTTGGCCTTCTTTGGCCTGCTTTGGCCTTCTTTGGCCTCCTTTGGAGTTCTGTTGCCTTTTTTGGCCTTCTGTGGCCTTCTTTAACCATCTCTAGCCTTCTTTGGCCTTCTTTGTACTTCTGTGGCCTTCTCTGAAATTCTCTGGCCTTCTTTGGACTTCTTTGGCCTCTGTGGCCTTCTTTGGCCTTCTGTGGCCTTCTGTGAACTTCTGTGGCCTTCTGTAGCCTTCTTTATCTTTCTTCTTCTCTGGCCTTCTTTGGCCTCTTTGGACTCTTTAGTCTTCTTTAGCCTTCTTTGGCCTTCTTTGGCCTTCTCTGGCCTCTTTAGTCTTCTGTGGCCTTCTTTGGAATTCTTTGGCCTGCTTTGGCCCTCTATGGCATTCTGTGGCCTTCTTTGGCCTACTTTGGCCTTCTCTGGCCTTCTGTGGCCTCTTTAGTCTTCTGTAGCTTTCTTTGGAATTCTTTGGCCTGCTTTGGCCTTCTTTGGCCTTCTCTGGCCTTCTTTGGCCTTCTTTGGCCTCTTTGGCATTCTGTGGCTGCTCTGACCCTCTCGAGATCTCTTTGGCCTGCTTTGGCCTGCTTTGGCCTTCTTTGGCCTACTTTGGCCTGCTTTGGCCTCCTTTGGCCTTCTGTGGCCTTCTCTGTAATTCTCTGGCCTTCTTTGGCCTTCTTTGGCGTCTTTGGCCTTCTTTGGCCTTCTCTGGCCTTCTGTGGCCTTCTTTGTCCTTCTTCTTCTATGGCCTTCTTTGGCCTCTTTGGTCTCTTTAGCGTTCTGTAGCCTACTTTAGTCTTCTTTGGCCTTCTCTGGCCTCCTGTGGCTTCTTTAGTCTTCTGTGGCCTTCTGTGGCCTTCTGTGGCCTTCTGTGGCCTTCTGTGGCCTTCTCTGGCCTTCTGTGGCCTTCTCTGGCCTTCTCTGGCCTTCTCTGGCCTTCTTTGTTCTTCTGTAGCCTTCTTTGTTCTTCTGTAGCCTTCTTTAGCCTTCTTTGGCCTTGTTTGGCCTTCTGTGGCCTTCTTTGGCCTCTTCAGACTTCTCTGGCGTTCTTTGAATTTCGTTAACATTCTTTGGACTTCTCTGGCCATCTTTGGCCTTCTTGGCCTTCTTTGGCCTTCTCTGGCCTTCTTTGGCCTCTTTGGCGTTCTGTGGCTGCTCTGACCCTCTCGAGCCATCTTTGGCCTTCTTTGGCCTACTTTGGCCTTCTGTGGCCTTCTTTTACCATCTCTAGCCTTCTTTGTACTTCTGTGGCCTTCTGTGGCCTTCTCTGTAATTCTCTGGCCTTCTTTGGCCTTCTTTGGTCTCTGTGGCCTTCTGTGGCCTTCTTTGTCCTTCTTTGTTCTTCTCTGGCCGTCTTTGCCCTCTTTGGACTTCTTTGGCCTCTTTGGCTTCTTTAGCCTTCTTTGGCCTTGTTTAGCCTTCTATGGCCTTCTTTGGCCTCTTCAGTCTTCTGTGGCCTTCTTTGACCTTCTTTAACCTTCTTTGGCCTTCTCTGGCCATCTTTGGCCTTCTTGGCCTTCTCTGGCCTTTATTGGCCTCTTTGGTTTTCTTTGGCATGCTTTGGCCTTCTTTGGCCTTCTGTCGTCTTCTTTGTCCTCTTTGGCCTTCTGTGGCATTCATTTTGTTCTTTGGCCAAATGTGGCCTTTCTGGCCTTCTTTGGCCTCTTTGGCATTCTGTGGCAGCTCTGACCCTCTCTAGCCCTCTTTGGCCTGCTTTGGCCTGCTTTGGCCTGCTTTGGCCTGCTTTGGCCTGCTTTGGCCTGCTTTGGCCTGCTTTGGCCTGCTTTGGCCTTCTTTGACCTGCTTTACCCTGCTTTACCCTGCTTTGGCCTGCTTCTGCATTCTGTTGCCTTCTTTGGCCTTCTGTGTCCTTCTGTGGCCTTCTTTTACCATCTCTAGCCGTCTTTGGCCTTCTTGGTCCTTCTGTGGCCTTCTCTGGAATTCTCTGGCCTTCTTTGGCCTCTGTGGCCTTCTCTGGCATTCTCTGGCCTTCTGTGGCCTTCTTTGTCCTTCTTCTTCTCTGGCCTTCTTTGGCCTCTTTGGCCTTCTTTGGCCTCTTTGGCCTTCTTTGGCCTTCTTTGGCCTGCTTTGGCCTTCTTTGGCCTGCTTTGGCCTTCTTTGGCCTGCTTTGGCCTTCTTTGGCCTCCTTTGGAGTTCTGTTGCCTTTTTTGGCCTTCTGTGGCCTTCTTTAACCATCTCTAGCCTTCTTTGGCCTTCTTTGTACTTCTGTGGCCTTCTCTGAAATTCTCTGGCCTTCTTTGGACTTCTTTGGCCTCTGTGGCCTTCTTTGGCCTTCTGTGGCCTTCTGTAGCCTTCTTTATCCTTCTTCTTCTCTGGCCTTCTTTGGCCTCTTTGGACTCTTTAGTCTTCTTTAGCCTTCTTTGGCCTTCTCTGGCCTTCTCTGGCCTCTTTAGTCTTCTGTGGCCTTCTTTGGAATTCTTTGGCCTGCTTTGGCCCTCTATGGCATTCTGTGGCCTTCTTTAGCCTACTTTGGCCTTCTCTGGCCTTCTGTGGCCTCTTTAGTCTTCTGTAGCTTTCTTTGGAATTCTTTGGCCTGCTTTGGCCTTCTTTGGCCTTCTCTGGCCTTCTTTGGCCTTCTTTGGCCTCTTTGGCATTCTGTGGCTGCTCTGACCCTCTCGAGCCCTCTTTGGCCATCTTTGGCCTGCTTTGGCCTGCTTTGGCCTTCTTTGGCCTACTTTGGCCTGCTTTGGCCTCCTTTGGCCTTCTGTGGCCTTCTCTGTAATTCTCTGGCCTTCTTTGGCCTTCTTTGGCGTCTTTGGCCTTCTGTGGCCTTCTGTGGCCTTCTTTGGCCTTCTTTAACCATCTCTAGCCTTCTTTGGCCTTCTTTGGCCTACTTGGAGTTCTTTGGCCTACTTGGAGTTCTTTGGCCTACTTGGAGTTCTTTGGCCTACTTGGAGTTCTTTGGCCTACTTGGAGTTCTTTGGCCTACTTAGCTTTCTTTTGACTTCTTTGGACTTCTGTGGCCTTCTTTGGCCTTCTGTGGCCTTCTGTGGTATTCTTTGGACTTCTTTAGCTTTCTCTGGCCTTCTCTGGCCTTCCTTGGCCTTTTCTGGCATTCCTTGTTCTTCTGTAGCCTTCTCCGGCCTTCTTTGGCGTTCTTTTTTGCCTCTTTGGCCTTCTTTGGCCTTCTTATGCATTCTCTGGCCTTCTCTGGCCTTCTTTGTCCTTTTTGGCCTTCTTGTTCTTCTTTGGCCTTCTTTGGCCTTCTTTGTCTTCTCTGACATTCTCTGATCTTCTCTGACCCTCTTCGACCGTCTCAAGACTTCTCCAACCTTCTTTGACATTCTCCGACATTCTGCAAACTTCTTCAATTTTCTACGACCTTGTTCTACCTTGTTCCACCTTGTTCCGACCTTCTCCTTACTTCTTTGGCCTTCTATGACCTTCTTTGACATTTTCTGAACTTCTTTGAGCTTCTCTGATCTTCTCTGACCTTCTTCAGCCTTCTTTGACCCGTTTCAATATTCTGTGGCCTTCTTTGGCCTTCTGTGGCCTTTTGCCTTCTTTGGCCTTATCTGGCTTTCTATGGCCTTCTTCGGCCTTCTCTGGCCTTCTTTCACCTTCTTTCGCCTTCTTTGGTGTTCCTTGGCTTTCTCAGACCTTCTCCGATCTTCTTTGACCCTCTCTGACCTTCTTTGACCTTCTCCGGCCTTCCTCGGCCTTTTCCAACCTTCTTCGATCTTCTTTGGTCTTCTTTGACCTTTCCCTACCTTGTTTGACCTTCTTCGACCTTCTTCAAATTTTTTGACCTTCTACGACCTTCTACTATGTTCTCCCGCCGTCTCCGGCCTTCTTTGGCCTTCTCCAACCATCTTTGTCCTTCCCTGTCCTTCTTTGTCCTTCCCTGTCCTTCTTTGTCCTTCCCTGTCCTTCTTTGTCCTTCCCTGTCCTTCTTTGTCCTTCCCTGTCCTTCTTTGTCCTTCCCTGTCCTTCTTTGTCCTTCCCTGTCCTTCTTTGTCCTTCTTTGTACTTCTTTGTCCTTACCTGTCTTTCCCTGTCCTTCCCTGTCCTTCTTTGTACTTCTCCGACATTCTCCGATATTCTCCGACCTTCTTTGACCTTCTCTGACCTTCTCCGACCTTCTTTGATCTTCTCTGACCTTCTTTGACCTTCTCCGAACTTCTTTGACCTTCTCCGACCTTCTTTGACCTTCTCCGACCTTCTCTGACCTTCTCCGACCTTCTCTGACCTTCTCCGACCTTCTCTGACCTTCTTTGACCTTCTCCGACCTTCTTTGACCTTCTCCGACCTTCTTTGACCTTCTTTGACCTTCTCCGACCTTCTCCGACCTTCTCCGACCTTCTCCGACCTTCTCTGACCTTCTCTGACCTTCTCTGACCTTCTCTGACCTTCTCTGACCTTCTCTGACCTTCTCTGACCTTCTCCGACCTTCTCCGACCTTCTCCGACCTTCTCTGACCTTCTCCGACCTTCTCCGACCTTCTCCGACCTTCTTTGACCTTCTCTGACCTTCTTTGACCTTCTCTGACCTTTTCTGACCTTCTTTGGCTTTCTCTGACCTTCTTTCATTTTCTCCGACTTTCACTGACTTTCTTCGGCCTTCTTTGGCCTTTCCCGACCTTGTTTGACCTTCTTCGACCTTCTTTGACCTTCTCTGACCGTCTACGATATTCTTTGACTTTCTCTGACCTGCTCCCACCTGCTCCGTCTCCCACCGTCTCCCACCTTCTTCCACATTATCCAACCTTGTTTGACCTTCTTTGAACTTCTCTGACTTTTCCGATATTTTTTGAACTTCTCTCGCCTTCTCCGATCATCTCTGATCTGTTTTGACATTCTCTGCCTTCTCTGGCCTTCCTTGGCTTCTCTGACCTTCTCTGATTTTCTTCCGCCTTCTTCCGCCTTCTTCCGCCTTCTCTTGCCTTCTCTTGCCATCTTTGACCTTCTCTTGGCCTTCTGTGGCCTTTTGCCTTCTTTGGCCTTATCTGGCTTTCTATGGCCTTCTTCGGCCTTCTCTGGCCTTCTTTCACCTTCTTTCGCCTTCTTTGGTGTTCCTTGGCTTTCTCAGACCTTCTCCGACCTTCTTTGACCCTCTCTGACCTTCTTTGACCTTTTCCGGCCTTCCTCGGCCTTTTCCAACCTTCTTCGATCTTCTTTGGTCTTCTTTGACCTTTCCCTACCTTGTTTGACCTTCTTCGACCTTCTTCAAATTTTTTCACCTTCTACGACCTTCTACTATGTTCTCCCGCCGTCTCCGGCCTTCTTTGGCCTTCTCCAACCATCTTTGTCCTTCCCTGTCCTTCTTTGTCCTTCTTTGTCCTTCTTTGTCCTTACCTGTCTTTCCCTGTCCTTCCCTGTCCTTCTTTGTCCTTCTCCGACATTCTCCGACCTTCTTTGACCTTCTCTGACCTTCTCTGACCTTCTCCGACCTTCTTTGACCTTCTTTGACCTTCTTTGACCTTCTCCGACCTTCTTTGACCTTCTCCGACCTTCTTTGACCTTCTCCGACCTTCTTTGACCTTCTCCGACCTTCTCTGACCTTCTCCGACCTTCTTTGACCTTCTCCGACCTTCTTTGACAGTCTCCGACCTTTTCTGACCTTCTTTGGCTTTCTCTGACCTTCTTTCATTTTCTCCGACTTTCATTGACTTTCTTCGGCCTTCTTTGGCCTTTCCCGACCTTGTTTGACCTTCTTCGACCTTCTTTGACCTTCTCTGACCGTCTACGATATTCTTTGACTTTCTCTGACTTTCTCTGACCTGCTCCCACCTGCTCCGTCTCCCACCGTCTCCCACCTTCTTCCACATTATCCAACCTTGTTTGACCTTCTTTGAACTTCTCTGACTTTTCCGATATTTTTTGAACTTCTCTCGCCTTCTCCGATCATCTCTGATCTGTTTTGACATTCTCTGCCTTCTCTGGCCTTCCTTGGCTTCTCAGACCTTCTCTGATTTTCTTCCGCCTTCTTCCGCCTTCTTCTGCCTTCTTCCGCCTTCTTCTGCCTTCTCTTGCCATCTTTGACCTTCTCTTGCCATCTTTGACCTCCTCTTGCCATCTTTGACCTTCTTCGTCTTCCATCGTCTTTGTTTGATGTTCTCCGATATTCTTTGAACTTCTTTGACCTTCTCCGACCTTCTCCCACCGCCTCCCACCATCTCCCACATTCTTCCACCTTCTCCAACCTTGTTTGACCTTCTTTCACCTTCTTTGACCTTCTCTGACTTCTCCAATACTTTTTGATCTTCTGCGACCTTCTCTGACCTTCTCTGACCTTTTTTGACCTTCTTTGACCTTCTTCGTCCTTCTCTGACCTTCATCGAACTTCTTTGGCCTTCTCCGACCATCTACGATAATCTTTGACTTTCTCCAACTTTCTCCAACCTGCTCCCACCTGCTCCGACCGTCTCCCACATTCTTCCAACTTCTCCGACCTTGTTTGACCTTGTTTGATCTTCTCCGACTTCTCCGATAGATTTTGACCTTCTTCCACCTTCTTCCACCTTCTTCAACCATCTCTGATCTTCTCTGACCTTTTTTGCCTTCTTTGGCCTTCTCTGGCCTTCTTTGGCCTTCTCTGGCCTTCTTTGGCCTTCTTTGGCCTTCTTTGGTCTTCTCTGGCTTTTTTTGGCCTTCTTTGGACTTCTCTGGCATTCTTTGGCATTCTGTTGCATTCTCTGGTCTTCTTTGGCCTTCTTTGGCCTCTTTGGCCTTCTCTAGCCTTTTGTGGCCTTCTTTGGCCTTCTTTAGCTTTCTGTGGCCTTCTTTGGCCTTCTGTGGCCTTCTTCGGCGTCCTCTGGCCTTCTGTGGCCTTCTTTGGCCTTCTATGGCCTCTTTGGCATTCTGTGGCCGCTCTAGCCCTCTTTGGCCTCCTTTGGCCTGCTTTGGCCTGCTTTGGCCTTCTTTGGCCTCTTTGGCCTTCTGTGGCCTTATTTGGCCATCTGTGGCCTTCTATGGCCTTCTCTGGCCTTCATTCGCCTTCTGAGGCCTTCTTTGTCCTTCTCTGGATTTCTTTGGCGTCTTTGGCCTTCTTTGGCCTTCTTTGGCCTTCTTTGGCCTTCTTTGGCCTTCTTTGGCCTTCTTTGGCCTCTTTGGCCTTCTGTGGCCTTCTTTGGACTTCTTTGGCCTGCTTTGGCCTTCTTTGGCCTTCTTTGGCCTTCTGTGGCCTTCTTTGACCATCTTTGGCCTTCTTTGGCATTCTCTGGCCTCCTGTGGCCTCTTTAGTCTTCTGTGGCCTTCTTTGGAATTCTTTGGCGTGCTTTGGCCTTCTCTAGCCTCTTTGGTCTTCTTTGGAATTCTTTGGAATTCTTTGGCCTTCTGTGGCCTTCTCTGGCCTTCTTTGGACTTCTCTGGCCTTCTTTGGACTTCTCTGGCCTTCTGTGGCCTTCTCTGGCCTTCTTTGTCCTTCTTTGTTCTTCTGTGGCCTTCTTTAACCATCTCTAGCCTTCTTTGGCCTTCTTTGTACTTCTGTGGCCTTCTCTGAAATTCTCTGACCTTCTTTGGACTTCTTTGGCCTCTGTGGCCTTCTTTGGCCTTCTGTGGCCTTCTGTGAACTTCTGTGGCCTTCTGTAGCCTTCTTTATCCTTCTTCTTCTCTGGCCTTCTTTGGCCTCTTTAGCGTCTTTAGTCTTCTTTAGCCTTCTTTGGCCTTCTCTGGCCTCTTTAGTCTTCTGTGGCCTTCTTTGGAATTCTTTGGCCTGCTTTGGCCCTCTATGGCATTCTGTGGCCTTCTTTGGCCTACTTTGGCCTTCTCTGGCCTTCTGTGGCCTCTTTAGTCTTCTGTAGCTTTCTTTGGAATTCTTTGGCCTGCTTTGGCCTTCTTTGGACTTCTCTGGCCTTCTTTGGCCTTCTTTGGCCTCTTTGGCATTCTGTGGCTGCTCTGACCCTCTCGAGCCCTCTTTGGCCATCTTTGGCCTGCTTTGGCCTTCTTTGGCCTACTTTGGCCTGCTTTGGCCTCCTTTGGCCTTCTGTGGCCTTCTCTGTAATTCTCTGGCCTTCTTTGGCCTTCTTTGGTCTCTGTGGCCTTCTGTGGCCTTCTTTGTCCTTCTTTGTTCTTCTCTGGCCGTCTTTGCCCTCTTTGGACTTCTTTGGCCTCTTTGGCCTCTTTGGCCTCTTTAGCCTTCTTTGGCCTTGTTTAGCCTTCTATGGCCTTCTTTGGCCTCTTCAGTCTTCTGTGGCCTTCTTTGACTTTATTTAACCTTCTTTGGCCTTCTCTGGCCATCTTTGGCCTTCTTGGCCTTCTTGGCCTTCTCTGGCCTTTTTTGGCCTCTTTGGTTTTCTTTGGCATGCTTTGGCCTTCTTTGGCCTTCTGTCGTCTTCTTTGTCCTCTTTGGCCTTCTGTGGCATTCATTTTGTTCTTTGGCCAAATGTGGCCTTTCTGGCCTTCTTTGGCCTCTTTGGCATTCTGTGGCAGCTCTGACCCTCTCTAGCCCTCTTTGGCCTGCTTTGGCCTGCTTTGGCCTGCTTTGGCCTGCTTTGGCCTGCTTTGGCCTGCTTTGGCCTGCTTTGGCCTGCTTTGGCCTGCTTTGGCCTGCTTTGGCCTGCTTTGGCCTGCTTTGGCCTGCTTTCGCCTGCTTTCGCCTGCTTTCGCCTGCTTTGGCCTGCTTTGACCTGCTTTACCCTGCTTTGGCCTGCTTCTGCTTTCTGTTGCCTTCTGTGTCCTTCTATGGCCTTCTTTTACCATCTCTAGCCGTCTTTGGCCTTCTTGGTACTTCTGTGGCCTTCTCTGGCCTTCTCTGGAATTCTCTGGCCTTCTTTGGCCTTCTTTGGCCTCTGTGGCCTTCTCTGGCATTCTCTGGCCTTCTCTGGCCTTCTGTGGCCTTCTTTGTCCTTCTTCTTTTCTGGCCTTCTTTGGCCTCTTTGGCTTTCTTTGGCCTCTTTGGCCACTTTAGCGTTCTGTATCCTAATTTAGCCTTCTTTGGCCTTCTTTGGCCTTCTCTGGCCTCCTGTGGCCTCTTTAGTCTTCTGTGGCCTTCTTTGGAATTCTTTGGCGTGCTTTGGCCTTCTCTAGCCTCTTTGGCCTTCTTTGGAATTCTTTGGAATTCTTTGGCCTTCTGTGGCCTTCTCTGGCCTTCTTTGGACTTCTCTGGCCTTCTGTGGCCTTCTCTGGCCTTCTTTGTTTTTCTTTGGCCTGCTTTGGCCTTATTTGGCTTTCTTTGGCCTTGTTTGGCCTTCTTCGGCCTTCTCTGGCCTTCTCTGGCCTTCTTTGGCCTTCTCTGGCCTTCTTTGGCCTTCTTTGGCCTTCTCTGGCCTGCTTTCGACTGCTTTCGCCTCCTTTGGCCTGCTTTGGAGTTCTGTTGCCTTTTTTGTTTTTCTGTGGCCTTCTTTAACCATCTCTAGCCTTCTTTGGCCTTCTTTGTACTTCTGTGGCCTTCTCTGAAATTCTCTGGCCTTCTTTGGACTTCTTTGGCCTCTGTGGCCTTCTTTGGCCTTCTGTGGCCTTCTGTGAACTTCTGTGGCCTTCTGTAGCCTTCTTTATCCTTCTTCTTCTCTGGCCTTCTTTGGCCTCTTTGGCGTCTTTAGTCTTCTTTAGCCTTCTTTGGCCTTCTTTGGCCTTCTCTGGTATCTTTAGTCTTCTGTGGCCTTCTTTGGAATTCTTTGGCCTGCTTTGGCCCTCTATGGCATTCTGTGGCCTTCTTTGGCCTACTTTGGCCTTCTCTGGCCTTCTGTGGCCTGTTTAGTCTTCTGTAGCTTTCTTTGGAATTCTTTGGCCTGCTTTGGCCTTCTTTGGCCTTCTCTGGCCTTCTTTGGCCTTCTTTGGCCTCTTTGGCATTCTGTGGCTGCTCTGACCCTCTCGAGCCCTCTTTGGCCATCTTTGGCCTGCTTTGGCCTTCTTTGGCCTACTTTGGCCTGCTTTGGCCTCCTTTGGCCTTCTGTGGCCTTCTCTGTAATTCTCTGGCCTTCTTTGGCCTTCTTTGGTCTCTGTGGCCTTCTGTGGCCTTCTTTGTCCTTCTTTGTTCTTCTCTGGCCGTCTTTGCCCTCTTTGGACTTCTTTGGCCTCTTTGGCTTCTTTAGCCTTCTTTGGCCTTGTTTAGCCTTCTATGGCCTTCTTTGGTCTCTGTGGCCTTCTGTGGCCTTCTTTGTCCTTCTTTGTTCTTCTCTGGCCGTCTTTGCCCTCTTTGGACTTCTTTGGCCTCTTTGGCCTCTTTAGCCTTCTTTGGCCTTGTTTAGCCTTCTATGGCCTTCTTTGGCCTCTTCAGTCTTCTGTGGCCTTCTTTGACTTTATTTAACCTTCTTTGGCCTTCTCTGGCCATCTTTGGCCTTCTTGGCCTTCTCTGGCTTTTTTTGGTCTCTTTGGTTTGCTTTGGCATGCTTTGGCCTTCTTTGGCCTTCTGTCGTCTTCTTTGTCCTCTTTGGCCTTCTGTGGCATTCATTTTGTTCTTTGGCCAAATGTGGCCTTTCTGGCCTTCTTTGGCCTCTTTGGCATTCTGTGGCAGCTCTGACCCTCTCTAGCCCTCTTTGGCCTGCTTTGGCCTGCTTTGGCCTGCTTTGACCTGCTTTGGCCTGCTTTGGCCTGCTTTCGCCTTCTTTGACCTGCTTTGCCCTGCTTCTGCATTCTGTTGCCTTCTGTGTCCTTCTGTGGCCTTCTTTTACCATCTCTAGCCGTCTTTGGCCTTCTTGGTACTTCTGTGGCCTTCTGTGGCCTTCTCTGGAATTCTCTGGCCTTCTTTGGCCTTCTTTGGCCTCTGTGGCCTTCTCTGGCATTCTCTGGCCTTCTCTGGCCTTCTCTGGCCTTCTTTGTCATTCTTCTTTTCTGGCCTTCTTTGGCCTCTTTGGCTTTCTTTGGCCTCTTTGGCCACTTTAGCGTTCTGTAGTCTACTTTAGCCTTCTTTGGCCTTCTTTGGCCTTCTCTGGCCTTCTCTGGCCTTCTGTGGCCTTCTTTGTCCTTCTTCTTTTCTGGCCTTCTTTGGCCTCTTTGGCTTTCTTTGGCCTCTTTGGCCACTTTAGCGTTCTGTAGCCTACTTTACCCTTCTTTGGCCTTCTTTGGCCTTCTCTGGCCTCCTGTGGCCTCTTTAGTCTTCTGTGGCCTTCTTTGGAATTCTTTGGCGTGCTTTGGCCTTCTCTAGCCTCTTTGGCCTTCTTTGGAATTCTTTGGAATTCTTTCGCCTTCTGTGGCCTTCTCTAGCCTTCTTTGGACTTCTCTGGCCTTCTGTGGCCTTCTCTGGCCTTCTTTGTCCTTCTTTGTTCTTCTGTGGCCTTCTTTAACCATCTCTAGCCTTCTTTGGCCTTCTTTGTACTTCTGTGGCCTTCTCTGAAATTCTCTGGCCTTCTTTGGACTTCTTTGGCCTCTGTGGCCTTCTTTGGCCTTCTGTGGCCTTCTGTGAACTTCTGTGGCCTTCTGTAGCCTTCTTTATCCTTCTTCTTCTCTGGCCTTCTTTGGCCTCTTTGGCGTCTTTAGTCTTCTTTAGCCTTCTATGGCCTTCTTTGGCCTTCTCTGGCCTCTTTAGTCTTCTGTGGCCTTCTTTGGAATTCTTTGGCCTGCTTTGGCCCTCTATGGCATTCTGTGGCCTTCTTTGGCCTACTTTGGCCTTCTCTGGCCTTCTGTGGCCTCTTTAGTCTTCTGTAGCTTTCTTTGGAATTCTTTGGCCTGCTTTGGCCTTCTCTGGCCTTCTTTGGCCTTCTTTGGCCTCTTTGGCATTCTGTGGCTGCTCTGACCCTCTCGAGCCCTCTTTGGCCATCTTTGGCCTGCTTTGGCCTTCTTTTGCCTACTTTGGCCTGCTTTGGCGTCCTTTGGCCTTCTGTGGCCTTCTCTGTAATTCTCTGGCCTTCTTTGGCCTTCTTTGGTCTCTGTGGCCTTCTGTGGCCTTCTTTGTCATTCTTTGTTCTTCTCTGGCCGTCTTTGCCCTCTATGGACTTCTTTGGCCGCTTTGGCCTTCTTTGGCCTTCTGTCGTCTTCTTTGTCCTCTTTGGCCTTCTGTGGCATTCATTTTGTTCTTTGGCCAAATGTGGCCTTTCTGGCCTTCTTTGGCCTCTTTGGCATTCTGTGGCAGCTCTGACCCTCTCTAGCCCTCTTTGGCCTGCTTTGGCCTGCTTTGGCCTGCTTTCGCCTGCTTTGCCCTGCTTTCGCCTGCTTTCGCCTTCTTTGACCTGCTTTGCCCTGCTTTACCCTGCTTTGGCCTGCTTCTGCATTCTGTTGCCTTCTTTGGCCTTCTGTGTCCTTCTGTGGCCTTCTTTTACCATCTCTAGCCGTCTTTGGCCTTCTTGGTACTTCTGTGGCCTTCTCTGGAATTCTCTGGCCTTCTTTGGCCTCTGTGGCCTTCTCTGGCATTCTCTGGCCTTCTCTGGCCTTCTGTGGCCTTCTTTGTCTTTCTTCTGATTTTCTGGCCTTCTTTGGCCTCTTTGGCCTTCTTTGGCCTCTTTGGCTTTCTTTGGCCTCTTTGGCCTCTTTAGCGTTCTGTAGTCTACTTTAGCCTTCTTTGGCCTTCTTTGGCCTTCTCTGGCTTTCTGTGGCCTCTTTAGTCTTCTGTGGCCTTCTTTGGAATTCTTTGGCGTGCTTTGGCCTTCTCTAGCCTCTTTGGCCTTCTTTGGAATTCTTTGGAATTCTTTGGCCTTCTGTGGCCTTCTATGGCCTTCTTTGGACTTCTCTGGCCTTCTGTGGCCTTCTCTGGCCTTCTTTGTTTTTCTTTGGCCTGCTTTGGCCTTATTTGGCCTTCTTTGGCCTTGTTTGGCCTTGTTTGGCCTTCTTCGGCCTTCTTTGGCCTTCTCTGGCCTTCTCTGGCCTTCTTTGGCCTTCTTTGGCCTTCTCTGGCCTGCTTTCGACTGCTTTCACCTCCTTTGGCCTCCTTTGGCCTGCTTTGGAGTTCTGTTGCCTTTTTTGGCCTTCTGTGGCCTTCTTTAACCATCTCTAGCCTTCTTTGGCCTTCTTTGTACTTCTGTGGCCTTCTCTGAAATTCTCTGGCCTTCTTTGGACTTCTTTGGCCTCTGTGGCCTTCTTTGGCCTTCTGTGGCCTTCTGTGAACTTCTGTGGCCTTCTGTAGCCTTCTTTATCCTTCTTCTCTGGCCTTCTTTGGCCTCTTTGGCGTCTTTAGTCTTCTTTAGCCTTCTTTGGCCTTCTTTGGCCTTCTCTGGCCTCTTTAGTCTTCTGTGGCCTTCTTTGGAATTCTTTGGCCTGCTTTGGCCCTCTATGGCATTCTGTGGCCTTCTTTGGCCTACTTTGGCCTTCTCTGGCCTTCTGTGGCCTCTTTAGTCTTCTGTAGCTTTCTTTGGAATTCTTTGGCCTGCTTTGGCCTTCTTTGGCCTTCTCTGGCCTTCTTTGGCCTTCTTTGGCCTCTTTGGCATTCTGTGGCTGCTCTGACCCTCTCGAGCCCTCTTTGGCCATCTTTGGCCTGCTTTGGCCTTCTTTGGCCTTCTGTGGCCTTCTCTGTAATTCTCTGGCCTTCTTTGGCCTTCTTTGGTCTCTGTGGCCTTCTGTGGCCTTCTTTGTTCTTCTCTGGCCGTCTTTGCCCTCTTTGGACTTCTTTGGACTTCTTTGGCCTCTTTGGCTTCTTTAGCCTTCTTTGGCCTTGTTTAGCCTTCTATGGCCTTCTTTGGCCTCTTCAGTCTTCTGTGGCCTTCTTTGACTTTCTTTAACCTTCTTTGGCCTTCTCTGGCCATCTTTGGCCTTCTTGGCCTTCTCTGGCCTTTTTTGGCCTCTTTGGTTTGCTTTGGCATGCTTTGGCCTTCTTTGGCCTTCTGTCGTCTTCTTTGTCCTCTTTGGCCTTCTGTGGCATTCATTTTGTTCTTTGGCCAAATGTGGCCTTTCTGGCCTTCTCTGGCCTCTTTGGCATTCTGTGGCAGCTCTGACCCTCTCTAGCCCTCTTTGGCCTGCTTTGGCCTGCTTTGGCCTGCTTTGGCCTGCTTTGGCCTGCTTTGACCTGCTTTACCCTGCTTTGGCCTGCTTCTGCATTCTTTGGCCTTCTGTGTCCTTCTGTGGCCTTCTTTTACCATCTCTAGCCGTCTTTGGCCTTCTTGGTACTTCTGTGGCCTTCTGTGGCCTTCTCTGGAATTCTCTGGCCTTCTTTGGCCTTCTTTGGCCTCTGTGGCCTTCTCTGGCATTCTCTGGCCTTCTCTGGCCTTCTCTGGCCTTCTTTGTCCTTCTTCTTTTCTGGCCTTCTTTGGCCTCTTTGGCTTTCTTTGGCCTCTTTGGCCACTTTAGCGTTCTGTAGTCTACTTTAGCCTTCTTTGGCCTTCTTTGGCCTTCTCTGGCCTCCTGTGGCCTCTTTAGTCTTCTGTGGCCTTCTGTGGAATTCTTTGGCGTGCTTTGGCCTTCTCTAGCCTCTTTGGCCTTCTTTGGAATTCTTTGGAATTCTTTGGCCTTCTGTGGCCTTCTCTGGCCTTCTTTGGACTTCTCTGGCCTTCTGTGGCCTTCTCTGGCCTTCTTTGTCCTTCTTTGTTCTTCTGTGGCCTTCTTTAGCCTTTTTTAGCCTTCTTTGGCCTTGTTTGGCCTTCTGTGGCCTTCTTTGGCCTCTTTGGCCTCTTTGGCCTTCTTTTGCCTCTTTGACCTCTTTAGCCTTCTTTAGCCTTCTTTGGCATGCTTTGGCCTTCTTTGACCTCTTGGGACTTCTGTGACATTCTCTTTCGTTCTATGCCCTTCTTTGGCCACCTCAGGCTTCTTTGGCCTTCTTTGGCCTCTTTGGCATTCTCTGGCCGCTCAGAACCTCTCTAGCCCTCTTTGGCCTGCTTTGGCCTGCTTTGGCCTGCTTTGGCCTCCTTTGGCCTCCTTTGGCCTCCTTTGGCCATCTTTGGCCTTCTTTGCCCTTCTCTGGCCTTCTCTGGCCTTCTTTGGCCTCTTTGGTTTTCTTTGGCATGCTTTGTCCTTCTTTGGCCTTCTGTCGCCTTTTTTGTCCTCTTTGGCCTTCTGTGGCATTCTCTTTTGTTTTATGGCCAAATGTGGCCTTCTCTGGCATTCTGTGGCAGCTCTGACCCTCTCTAGCCCTCTTTGGCCTGCTTTGGCCTCCTTTGGCCTTCTTTCACGTGCTTTGGCCTTCTTTGGCCTGCTTTGCCCTGCTTTGCCCTTCTTTTGGCCTGCTTCTGCATTCTGTTGCCTTCTTTGGCCTTCTGTGTCCTTCTGTGGCCTTCTTTTACCATCTCTAGCCGTCTTTGGCCTTCTTGGTACTTCTGTGGACTTTTGTGGCCTTCCCTGGAATTCTCTGGCCTTCTTTGGCCTTCTCTGGCCTTCTGTGGCCTTCTTTGTCCTTCTTCTTCTATGGCCTTCTTTGGCCTCTTTGGTCTCTTTAGCGTTCTGTAGCCTACTTTAGCCTTCTTTGGCCTTCTTTGGCCTTCTCTGGCCTCCTGTGGCTTCTTTAGTCTTCTGTGGCCTTCTTTGGACTGCTTTGGCCTTCTGTGGCCTTCTATGGCCTTGTTTGGCCTTCTGTGGCCTTCTGTGGCCTTCTCTGGCCTTCTCTGGCCTTCTTTGTCCTTCTTTGTTCTTCTGTAGCCTTCTTTAGCCTTCTTTGGCCTTGTTTGGCCTTCTGTGGCCTTCTTTGGCCTCTTCAGACTTCTGTGGTGTTCTTTGAATTTCTTTAACATTCTTTGGACTTCTCTGGCCATCTTTGGCCTTCTTGGCCTTCTTTGGCCTTCTCTGGCCTTCTTTGGCCTCTTTGGCGTTCTGTGGCTGCTCTGACCCTCTCGAGCCATCTTTGGCCTTCTTTGGCCTACTTTGGCCTTCTGTGGCCTTCTTTTACCATCTCTAGCCTTCTTTGTACTTCTGTGGCCTTCTGTGGCCTTCTCTGTAATTCTCTGGCCTTCTTTGGCCTTCTTTGGTCTCTGTGGCCTTCTGTGGCCTTCTTTGTCCTTCTTTGTTCTTCTCTGGCCGTCTTTGCCCTCTTTGGACTTCTTTGGCCTCTTTGGCTTCTTTAGCCTTCTTTGGCCTTGTTTAGCCTTCTATGGCCTTCTTTGGCCTCTTCAGTCTTCTGTGGCCTTCTTTGACCTTCTTTAACCTTCTTTGGCCTTCTCTGGCCATCTTTGGCCTTCTTGGCCTTCTCTGGCCTTTATTGGCCTCTTTGGTTTTCTTTGGCATGCTTTGGCCTTCTTTGGCCTTCTGTCGTCTTCTTTGTCCTCTTTGGCCTTCTGTGGCATTCATTTTGTTCTTTGGCCAAATGTGGCCTTTCTGGCCTTCTTTGGCCTCTTTGGCATTCTGTGGCAGCTCTGACCCTCTCTAGCCCTCTTTGGCCTGCTTTGGCCTGCTTTGGCCTGCTTTGGCCTTCTTTGACCTGCTTTACCCTGCTTTACCCTGCTTTGGCCTGCTTCTGCATTCTGTTGCCTTCTTTGGCCTTCTGTGGCCTTCTGTGGCCTTCTTTTACCATCTCTAGCCGTCTTTGGCCTTCTTGGTCCTTCTGTGGCCTTCTCTGGAATTCTCTGGCCTTCTTTGGCCTTCTTTGGCCTCTGTGGCCTTCTCTGGCATTCTCTGGCCTTCTCTGGCCTTCTCTGGCCTTCTTTGTCCTTCTTCTTCTCTGGCCTTCTTTGGCCTCTTTGGCCTTCTTTGGCCTCTTTGGCTTTCTTTGGCCTCTTTGGCCACTTTAGCGTTCTGTAGCCTACTTTAGCCTTCTTTGGCCTTCTTTGGCCTTCTTTGGCCTTCTCTGGCCTCCTGTGGCCTGTTTAGTCTTCTGTGGCCTTCCTTGGAATTCTTTGGCCTGCTTTGACCTTCTCTAGCCTGTTTGGCCTTCTTTGGACTTCTCTGGCCTTCTTTGGACTTCTCTGGCCTTCTTTGGACTTCTCTGGCCTTCTTTGGACTTCTCTGGCCTTCTTTGGACTTCTCTGGCCTTCTTTGGACTTCTCTGGCCTTCTTTGGCCTTCTCTAGCCTTCTTTGTTTTTCTTTGTTTTTCTTTGGCCTGCTTTGGCCTTCTTTGGCCTTCTTTGGCCTGCTTTGGCCTTCTTTGGCCTGCTTTGGCCTTCTTTGGCCTCCTTTGGAGTTCTGTTGCCTTTTTTGGCCTTCTGTGGCCTTCTTTAACCATCTCTAGCCTTCTTTGGCCTTCTTTGTACTTCTGTGGCCTTCTCTGAAATTCTCTGGCCTTCTTTGGACTTCTTTGGCCTCTGTGGCCTTCTTTGGCCTTCTGTGGCCTTCTGTGAACTTCTGTGGCCTTCTGTAGCCTTCTTTATCCTTCTTCTTCTCTGGCCTTCTTTGGCCTCTTTGGTTTGCTTTGGCATGCTTTGGCCTTCTTTGGCCTTCTGTCGTCTTCTTTGTCCTCTTTGGCCTTCTGTGGCATTCATTTTGTTCTTTGGCCAAATGTGGCCTTTCTGGCCTTCTTTGGCCTCTTTGGCATTCTGTGGCAGCTCTGACCCTCTCTAGCACTCTTTGGCCTGCTTTGGCCTGCTTTGGCCTGCTTTGGCCTGCTTTGGCCTGCTTTGACCTGCTTTGCCCTGCTTTACCCTGCTTTGGCCTGCTTCTGCATTCTGTTGCCTTCTTTGGCCTTCTGTGTCCTTCTGTGGCCTTCTTTTACCATCTCTAGCCGTCTTTGGCCTTCTTGGTACTTCTGTGGCCTTCTCTGGAATTCTCTGGCCTTCTTTGGCCTCTGTGGCCTTCTCTGGCATTCTCTGGCCTTCTCTGGCCTTCTGTGGCCTTCTTTGTCTTTCTTCTGATTTTCTGGCCTTCTTTGGCCTCTTTGGCTTTCTTTGGCCTCTTTGGCCTCTTTAGCGTTCTGTAGTCTACTTTAGCCTTCTTTGGCCTTCTTTGGCCTTCTCTGGCCTCCTGTGGCCTCTTTAGTCTTCTGTGGCCTTCTTTGGAATTCTTTGGCGTGCTTTGGCCTTCTCTAGCCTGTTTGGCCTTCTTTGGAATTCTTTGGAATTCTTTGGCCTTCTGTGGCCTTCTCTGGCCTTCTTTGGACTTCTCTGGCCTTCTGTGGCCTTCTCTGGCCTTCTTTGTTTTTCTTTGGCCTGCTTTGGTCTTATTTGGCTTTCTTTGGCCTTGTTTGGCCTTCTTCGGCCTTCTCTGGCCTTCTCTGGCCTTCTTTGGCCTTCTCTGGCCTTCTTTGGCCTTCTTTGGCCTTCTCTGGCCTGCTTTCGACTGCTTTCGCCTCCTTTGGCCTGCTTTGGAGTTCTGTTGCCTTTTTTGTTTTTCTGTGGCCTTCTTTAACCATCTCTAGCCTTCTTTGGCCTTCTTTGTACTTCTGTGGCCTTCTCTGAAATTCTCTGGCCTTCTTTGGACTTCTTTGGCCTCTGTGGCCTTCTTTGGCCTTCTGTGGCCTTCTGTGAACTTCTGTGGCCTTCTGTAGCCTTCTTTATCCTTCTTCTTCTCTGGCCTTCTTTGGCCTCTTTGGCGTCTTTAGTCTTCTTTAGCCTTCTTTGGCCTTCTTTGGCCTTCTCTGGTATCTTTAGTCTTCTGTGGCCTTCTTTGGAATTCTTTGGCCTGCTTTGGCCCTCTATGGCATTCTGTGGCCTTCTTTGGCCTACTTTGGCCTTCTCTGGCCTTCTGTGGCCTCTTTAGTCTTCTGTAGCTTTCTTTGGAATTCTTTGGCCTGCTTTGGCCTTCTTTGGCCTTCTCTGGCCTTCTTTGGCCTTCTTTGGCCTCTTTGGCATTCTGTGGCTGCTCTGACCCTCTCGAGCCCTCTTTGGCCATCTTTGGCCTGCTTTGGCCTTCTTTGGCCTACTTTGGCCTGCTTTGGCCTCCTTTGGCCTTCTGTGGCCTTCTCTGTAATTCTCTGGCCTTCTTTGGCCTTCTTTGGTCTCTGTGGCCTTCTGTGGCCTTCTTTGTCCTTCTTTGTTCTTCTCTGGCCGTCTTTGCCCTCTTTGGCCTTCTTTGGCCTCTTTGGCCTCTTTAGCCTTCTTTGGCCTTGTTTAGCCTTCTATGGCCTTCTTTGGCCTCTTCAGTCTTCTGTGGCCTTCTTTGACTTTCTTTAACCTTCTTTGGCCTTCTCTGGCCATCTTTGGCCTTCTTGGCCTTCTCTGGCCTTTTTTGGCCTCTTTGGTTTGCTTTGGCATGCTTTGGCCTTCTTTGGCCTTCTGTCGTCTTCTTTGTCCTCTTTGGCCTTCTGTGGCATTCATTTTGTTCTTTGGCCAAATGTGGCCTTTCTGGCCTTCTTTGGCCTCTTTGGCATTCTGTGGCAGCTCTGACCCTCTCTAGCCCTCTTTGGCCTGCTTTGGCCTGCTTTGGCCTGCTTTGGCCTGCTTTGGCCTGCTTTGACCTGCTTTGACCTGCTTTGGCCTGCTTTGGCCTGCTTTCGCCTTCTTTGACCTGCTTTGCCCTGCTTCTGCATTCTGTTGCCTTCTGTGTCCTTCTGTGGCCTTCTTTTACCATCTCTAGCCGTCTTTGGCCTTCTTGGTACTTCTGTGGCCTTCTGTGGCCTTCTCTGGAATTCTCTGGCCTTCTTTGGCCTTCTTTGGCCTCTGTGGCCTTCTCTGGCATTCTCTGGCCTTCTCTGGCCTTCTGTGGCCTTCTTTGTCCTTCTTCTTTTCTGGCCTTCTTTGGCCTCTTTGGCTTTCTTTGGCCTCTTTGGCCACTTTAGCGTTCTGTAGTCTACTTTAGCCTTCTTTGGCCTTCTTTGGCCTTCTCTGGCCTTCTCTAGCCTTCTTTGGACTTCTCTGGCCTTCTGTGGCCTTCTCTGGCCTTCTTTGTCCTTCTTTGTTCTTCTGTGGCCTTCTTTAACCATCTCTAGCCTTCTTTGTCCTTCTTTGTACTTCTGTGGCCTTCTCTGAAATTCTCTGGCCTTCTTTGGACTTCTTTGGCCTCTGTGGCCTTCTTTGGCCTTCTGTGGCCTTCTGTGAACTTCTGTGGCCTTCTGTAGCCTTCTTTATCCTTCTTCTTCTCTGGCCTTCTTTGGCCTCTTTGGCGTCTTTAGTCTTCTTTAGCCTTCTATGGCCTTCTTTGGCCTTCTCTGGCCTCTTTAGTCTTCTGTGGCCTTCTTTGGAATTCTTTGGCCTGCTTTGGCCCTCTATGGCATTCTGTGGCCTTCTTTGGCCTACTTTGGCCTTCTCTGGCCTTCTGTGGCCTCTTTAGTCTTCTGTAGCTTTCTTTGGAATTCTTTGGCCTGCTTTGGCCTTCTTTGGCCTTCTCTGGCCTTCTTTGGCCTTCTTTGGCCTCTTTGGCATTCTGTGGCTGCTCTGACCCTCTCGAGCCCTCTTTGGCCATCTTTGGCCTGCTTTGGCCTTCTTTGGCCTACTTTGGCCTGCTTTGGCCTGCTTTGGCCTCCTTTGGCCTTCTGTGGCCTTCTCTGTAATTCTCTGGCCTTCTTTGGCCTTCTTTGGTCTCTGTGGCCTTCTGTGGCCTTCTTTGTCATTCTTTGTTCTTCTCTGGCCGTCTTTGCCCTCTATGGACTTCTTTGGCCGCTTTGGCCTTCTTTGGCCTTCTGTCGTCTTCTTTGTCCTCTTTGGCCTTCTGTGGCATTCATTTTGTTCTTTGGCCAAATGTGGCCTTTCTGGCCTTCTTTGGCCTCTTTGGCATTCTGTGGCAGCTCTGACCCTCTCTAGCCCTCTTTGGCCTGCTTTGGCCTGCTTTCGCCTGCTTTGCCCTGCTTTCGCCTGCTTTCGCCTTCTTTGACCTGCTTTGCCCTGCTTTACCCTGCTTTCGCCTGCTTCTGCATTCTGTTGCCTTCTTTGGCCTTCTGTGTCCTTCTGTGGCCTTCTTTTACCATCTCTAGCCGTCTTTGGCCTTCTTGGTACTTCTGTGGCCTTCTCTGGAATTCTCTGGCCTTCTTTGGCCTCTGTGGCCTTCTCTGGCATTCTCTGGCCTTCTGTGGCCTTCTGTGGCCTTCTTTGTCCTTCTTCTGATTTTCTGGCCTTCTTTGGCCTCTTTGGCCTTCTTTGGCCTCTTTGGCTTTCTTTGGCCTCTTTAGCGTTCTGTAGTCTACTTTAGCCTTCTTTGGCCTTCTCTGGCCTTCTGTGGCCTCTTTAGTCTTCTGTGGCCTTCTTTGGAATTCTTTGGCGTGCTTTGGCCTTCTCTAGCCTCTTTGGCCTTCTTTGGAATTCTTTGGAATTCTTTGGCCTTCTGTGGCCTTCTATGGCCTTCTTTGGACTTCTCTGGCCTTCTGTGGCCTTCTCTGGCCTTCTTTGTTTTTCTTTGGCCTGCTTTGGCCTTATTTGGCCTTCTTTGGCCTTGTTTGGCCTTGTTTGGCCTTCTTCGGCCTTCTTTGGCCTTCTCTGGCCTTCTTTGGCCTTGTTTGGCCTTCTTCGGCCTTCTTTGGCCTTCTCTGGCCTTCTTTGGCCTTCTTTGGCCTTCTCTGGCCTGCTTTCGACTGCTTTCACCTCCTTTGGCCTCCTTTGGCCTGCTTTGGAGTTCTGTTGCCTTTTTTGGCCTTCTGTGGCCTTCTTTAACCATCTCTAGCCTTCTTTGGCCTTCTTTGTACTTCTGTGGCCTTCTCTGAAATTCTCTGGCCTTCTTTGGACTTCTTTGGCCTCTGTGGCCTTCTTTGGCCTTCTGTGGCCTTCTGTGAACTTCTGTGGCCTTCTGTAGCCTTCTTTATCCTTCTTCTCTGGCCTTCTTTGGCCTCTTTGGCGTCTTTAGTCTTCTTTAGCCTTCTTTGGCCTTCTTTGGCCTTCTCTGGCCTCTTTAGTCTTCTGTGGCCTTCTTTGGAATTCTTTGGCCTGCTTTGGCCCTCTATGGCATTCTGTGGCCTTCTTTGGCCTACTTTGGCCTTCTCTGGCCTTCTGTGGCCTCTTTAGTCTTCTGTAGCTTTCTTTGGAATTCTTTGGCCTTCTTTGGCCTTCTCTGGCCTTCTTTGGCCTTCTTTGGCCTCTTTGGCATTCTGTGGCTGCTCTGACCCTCTCGAGCCCTCTTTGGCCATCTTTGGCCTGCTTTGGCCTTCTTTGGCCTACTTTGGCCTGCTTTGGCCTCCTTTGGCCTTCTGTGGCCTTCTCTGTAATTCTCTGGCCTTCTTTGGCCTTCTTTGGTCTCTGTGGCCTTCTGTGGCCTTCTTTGTCCTTCTTTGTTCTTCTCTGGCCGTCTTTGCCCTCTTTGGACTTCTTTGGCCTCTTTAGCCTCTTTAGCCTTCTTTGGCCTTGTTTAGCCTTCTATGGCCTTCTTTGGCCTCTTCAGTCTTCTGTGGCCTTCTTTGACTTTATTTAACCTTCTTTGGCCTTCTCTGGCCATCTTTGGCCTTCTTGGCCTTCTTGGCCTTCTCTGGCCTTTTTTGGCCTCTTTGGTTTGCTTTGGCATGCTTTGGCCTTCTTTGGCCTTCTGTCGTCTTCTTTGTCCTCTTTGGCCTTCTGTGGCATTCATTTTGTTCTTTGGCCAAATGTGGCCTTTCTGGCCTTCTCTGGCCTCTTTGGCATTCTGTGGCAGCTCTGACCCTCTCTAGCCCTCTTTGGCCTGCTTTGGCCTGCTTTGGCCTGCTTTGACCTGCTTTACCCTGCTTTGGCCTGCTTCTGCATTCTTTGGCCTTCTGTGTCCTTCTGTGGCCTTCTTTTACCATCTCTAGCCGTCTTTGGCCTTCTTGGTACTTCTGTGGCCTTCTGTGGCCTTCTCTGGAATTCTCTGGCCTTCTTTGGCCTTCTTTGGCCTCTGTGGCCTTCTCTGGCATTCTCTGGCCTTCTCTGGCCTTCTCTGGCCTTCTTTGTCCTTCTTCTTTTCTGGCCTTCTTTGGCCTCTTTGGCTTTCTTTGGCCTCTTTGGCCACTTTAGCGTTCTGTAGTCTACTTTAGCCTTCTTTGGCCTTCTTTGGCCTTCTCTGGCCTCCTGTGGCCTCTTTAGTCTTCTGTGGCCTTCTTTGGAATTCTTTGGCGTGCTTTGGCCTTCTCTAGCCTCTTTGGCCTTCTTTGGAATTCTTTGGAATTCTTTGGCCTTCTGTGGCCTTCTCTGGCCTTCTTTGGACTTCTCTGGCCTTCTGTGGCCTTCTCTGGCCTTCTTTGTCCTTCTTTGTTCTTCTGTGGCCTTCTTTAGCCTTCTTTAGCCTTCTTTGGCCTTGTTTGGCCTTCTGTGGCCTTCTTTGGCCTCTTTGGCCTCTTTGGCCTTCTTTTGCCTCTTTGACCTCTTTAGCCTTCTTTAGCCTTCTTTGGCATGCTTTGGCCTTCTTTGACCTCTTGGGACTTCTGTGACATTCTCTTTCGTTCTATGCCCTTCTTTGGCCACCTCAGGCTTCTTTGGCCTTCTTTGGCCTCTTTGGCATTCTCTGGCCGCTCAGAACCTCTCTAGCCCTCTTTGGCCTGCTTTGGCCTGCTTTGGCCTCCTTTGGCCTCCTTTGGCCTCCTTTGGCCATCTTTGGCCTTCTTTGCCCTTCTCTGGCCTTCTCTGGCCTTCTTTGGCCTCTTTGGTTTTCTTTGGCATGCTTTGTCCTTCTTTGGCCTTCTGTCGCCTTTTTTGTCCTCTTTGGCCTTCTGTGGCATTCTCTTTTGTTTTATGGCCAAATGTGGCCTTCTCTGGCATTCTGTGGCAGCTCTGACCCTCTCTAGCCCTCTTTGGCCTGCTTTGGCCTCCTTTGGCCTTCTTTCGCGTGCTTTGGCCTTCTTTGGCCTGCTTTGCCCTGCTTTGCCCTTCTTTTGGCCTGCTTCTGCATTCTGTTGCCTTCTTTGGCCTTCTGTGTCCTTCTGTGGCCTTCTTTTACCATCTCTAGCCGTCTTTGGCCTTCTTGGTACTTCTGTGGACTTTTGTGGCCTTCCCTGGAATTCTCTGGCCTTCTTTGGCCTTCTCTGGCCTTCTGTGGCCTTCTTTGTCCTTCTTCTTCTATGGCCTTCTTTGGCCTCTTTGGTCTCTTTAGCGTTCTGTAGCCTACTTTAGCCTTCTTTGGCCTTCTTTGGCCTTCTCTGGCCTCCTGTGGCTTCTTTAGTCTTCTGTGGCCTTCTTTGGACTGCTTTGGCCTTCTGTGGCCTTCTATGGCCTTGTTTGGCCTTCTGTGGCCTTCTGTGGCCTTCTCTGGCCTTCTCTGGCCTTCTTTGTCCTTCTTTGTTCTTCTGTAGCCTTCTTTAGCCTTCTTTGGCCTTGTTTGGCCTTCTGTGGCCTTCTTTGGCCTCTTCAGACTTCTGTGGCGTTCTTTGAATTTCTGTAACATTCTTTGGACTTCTCTGGCCATCTTTGGCCTTCTTGGCCTTCTTTGGCCTTCTCTGGCCTTCTTTGGCCTCTTTGGCGTTCTGTGGCTGCTCTGACCCTCTCGAGCCATCTTTGGCCTTCTTTGGCCTACTTTGGCCTTCTGTGGCCTTCTTTTACCATCTCTAGCCTTCTTTGTACTTCTGTGGCCTTCTGTGGCCTTCTCTGTAATTCTCTGGCCTTCTTTGGCCTTCTTTGGTCTCTGTGGCCTTCTGTGGCCTTCTTTGTCCTTCTTTGTTCTTCTCTGGCCGTCTTTGCCCTCTTTGGACTTCTTTGGCCTCTTTGGCTTCTTTAGCCTTCTTTGGCCTTGTTTAGCCTTCTATGGCCTTCTTTGGCCTCTTCAGTCTTCTGTGGCCTTCTTTGACCTTCTTTAACCTTCTTTGGCCTTCTCTGGCCATCTTTGGCCTTCTTGGCCTTCTCTGGCCTTTATTGACCTCTTTGGTTTTCTTTGGCATGCTTTGGCCTTCTTTGGCCTTCTGTCGTCTTCTTTGTCCTCTTTGGCCTTCTGTGGCATTCATTTTGTTCTTTGGCCAAATGTGGCCTTTCTGGCCTTCTTTGGCCTCTTTGGCATTCTGTGGCAGCTCTGACCCTCTCTAGCCCTCTTTGGCCTGCTTTGGCCTGCTTTGGCCTTCTTTGACCTGCTTTACCCTGCTTTACCCTGCTTTGGCCTGCTTCTGCATTCTGTTGCCTTCTTTGGCCTTCTGTGGCCTTCTGTGGCCTTCTTTTACCATCTCTAGCCGTCTTTGGCCTTCTTGGTCCTTCTGTGGCCTTCTCTGGAATTCTCTGGCCTTCTTTGGCCTTCTTTGGCCTCTGTGGCCTTCTCTGGCATTCTCTGGCCTTCTCTGGCCTTCTCTGGCCTTCTTTGTCCTTCTTCTTCTCTGGCCTTCTTTGGCCTCTTTGCCCTTCTTTGGCCTCTTTGGCTTTCTTTGGCCTCTTTGGCCACTTTAGCGTTCTGTAGCCTACTTTAGCCTTCTTTGGCCTTCTTTGGCCTTCTCTGGCCTCCTGTGGCCTGTTTAGTCTTCTGTGGCCTTCCTTGGAATTCTTTGGCCTGCTTTGACCTTCTCTAGCCTGTTTGGCCTTCTTTGGAATTCTTTGGCCTTCTTTGGACTTCTCTGGCCTTCTTTGGACTTCTCTGGCCTTCTTTGGCCTTCTCTAGCCTTCTTTGTTTTTCTTTCTTTTTCTTTGGCCTGCTTTGGCCTTCTTTGGCCTTCTTTGGCCTGCTTTGGCCTTCTTTGGCCTGCTTTGGACTTCTGTTGCCTTTTTTGGCCTTCTGTGGCCTTCTTTAACCATCTCTAGCCTTCTTTGGCCTTCTTTGTACTTCTGTGGCCTTCTCTGAAATTCTCTGGCCTTCTTTGGACTTCTTTGGCCTCTGTGGCCTTCTTTGGCCTTCTGTGGCCTTCTGTGAACTTCTGTGGCCTTCTGTAGCCTTCTTTATCCTTCTTCTTCTCTGGCCTTCTTTGGCCTCTTTGGCGTCTTTAGTCTTCTTTAGCCTTCTTTGGCCTTCTTTGGCCTTCTCTGGCCTCTTTAGTCTTCTGTGGCCTTCTTTGGAATTCTTTGGCCTGCTTTGGCCCTCTATGGCATTCTGTGGCCTTCTTTGGCCTACTTTGGCCTTCTCTGGCCTTCTGTGGCCTCTTTAGTCTTCTGTAGCTTTCTTTGGAATTCTTTGGCCTGCTTTGGCCTTCTTTGGCCTTCTCTGGCCTTCTTTGGCCTTCTTTGGCCTCTTTGGCATTCTGTGGCTGCTCTGACCCTCTCGAGCCCTCTTTGGCCATCTTTGGCCTGCTTTGGCCTTCTTTGGCCTACTTTGGCCTGCTTTGGCCTCCTTTGGCCTTCTGTGGCCTTCTCTGTAATTCTCTGGCCTTCTTTGGCATGCTTTGGCTTCTGTGGCCTTCTGTGGCCTTCTTTGGCCTTCTTTAACCATCTCTAGCCTTCTTTGGCCTTCTTTGGCCTACTTGGAGTTCTTTGGCCTACTTGGAGTTCTTTGGCCTACTTGGAGTTCTTTGGCCTACTTAGCTTTCTTTTGACTTCTTTGGACTTCTGTGGCCTTCTTTGGCCTTCTGTGGCCTTCTGTGGTATTCTTTGGACTTCTTTAGCTTTCTCTGGCCTTCTCTGGCCTTCCTTGGCCTTTTCTGGCATTCCTTGTTCTTCTGTAGCCTTCTCCGGCCTTCTTTGGCGTTCTTTTTTGCCTCTTTGGCCTTCTTTGGCCTTCTTATGCATTCTCTGGCCTTCTCTGGCCTTCTTTGTCCTTTTTGGCCTTCTTGTTCTTCTTTGGCCTTCTTTGTCTTCTCTGACATTCTCTGATCTTCTCTGACCCTCTTCGACCGTCTCAAGACTTCTCCAACCTTCTTTGACATTCTCCGACATTCTGCAAACTTCTTCAATTTTCTACGACCTTGTTCTACCTTGTTCCACCTTGTTCCGACCTTCTCCTTACTTCTTTGGCCTTCTATGACCTTCTTTGACATTTTCTGAACTTCTTTGAGCTTCTCTGATCTTCTCTGACCTTCTTCAGCCTTCTTTGACCCGTTTCAATATTCTGTGGCCTTCTTTGGCCTTCTGTGGCCTTTTGCCTTCTTTGGCCTTATCTGGCTTTCTATGGCCTTCTTCGGCCTTCTCTGGCCTTCTTTCACCTTCTTTCGCCTTCTTTGGTGTTCCTTGGCTTTCTCAGACCTTCTCCGATCTTCTTTGACCCTCTCTGACCTTCTTTGACCTTCTCCGGCCTTCCTCGGCCTTTTCCAACCCTCTTCGATCTTCTTTGGTCTTCTTTGACCTTTCCCTACCTTGTTTGACCTTCTTCGACCTTCTTCAAATTTTTTGACCTTCTACGACCTTCTACTATGTTCTCCCGCCGTCTCCGGCCTTCTTTGGCCTTCTCCAACCATCTTTGTCCTTCCCTGTCCTTCTTTGTCCTTCCCTGTCCTTCCCTGTCCTTCTTTGTCCTTCTTTGTACTTCTTTGTCCTTACCTGTCTTTCCCTGTCCTTCCCTGTCCTTCTTTGTACTTCTCCGACATTCTCCGACCTTCTTTGACCTTCTCTGACCTTCTCCGACCTTCTTTGACCTTCTCTGAACTTCTTTGACCTTCTCTGACCTTCTTTGACCTTCTCTGACCTTCTTTGACCTTCTCCGACCTTCTCCGACCTTCTCTGACCTTCTCTGACCTTCTCCGACCTTCTCTGACCTTCTCCGACCTTCTTTGACCTTCTCCGACCTTCTTTGACCTTCTCCGACCTTCTTTGACCTTCTCTGACCTTCTTTGACCTTCTCCGACCTTCTTTGACCTTCTCTGACCTTCTTTGACCTTCTCCGACCTTCTTTGACCTTCTCTGACCTTCTTTGACCTTCTCTGACCTTCTCCGACCTTCTCTGACCTTCTCCGACCTTCTTTGACCTTCTCTGACCTTCTTTGACCTTCTCCGACCTTTTCTGACCTTCTTTGGCTTTCTCTGACCTTCTTTCATTTTCTCCGACTTTCACTGACTTTCTTCGGCCTTCTTTGGCCTTTCCCGACCTTGTTTGACCTTCTTCGACCTTCTTTGACCTTCTCTGACCGTCTACGATATTCTCTGACTTTCTCTGACCTGCTCCCACCTGCTCCGTCTCCCACCGTCTCCCACCTTCTTCCACATTATCCAACCTTGTTTGACCTTCTTTGAACTTCTCTGACTTTTCCGATATTTTTTGAACTTCTCTCGCCTTCTCCGATCATCTCTGATCTGTTTTGACATTCTCTGCCTTCTCTGGCCTTCCTTGGCTTCTCTGACCTTCTCTGATTTTCTTCCGCCTTCTTCCGCCTTCTTCCGCCTTCTTCCGCCTTCTTCTGCCTTCTTCTGCCTTCTTCCGCCTTCTTCTGCCTTCTCTTGCCTTCTCTTGCCATCTTTGACCTTCTCTTGCCATCTTTGACCTCCTCTTGCCATCTTTGACCTTCTTCGTCTTCCATCGTCTTTGTTTGATGTTCTCCGATATTCTTTGAACTTCTTTGACCTTCTCCGACCTTCTCCCACCGCCTCCCACCATCTCCCACATTCTTCCACCTTCTCCAACCTTGTTTGACCTTCTTTCACCTTCTTTGACCTTCTCTGACTTCTCCAATACTTTTTGATCTTCTGCGACCTTCTCTGACCTTCTCTGACCTTTTTTGACCTTCTTTGACCTTCTTCGTCCTTCTCTGACCTTCATCGAACTTCTTTGGCCTTCTCCGACCATCTACGATAATCTTTGACTTTCTCCAACTTTCTCCAACCTGCTCCCACCTGCTCCGACCGTCTCCCACATTCTTCCAACTTCTCCGACCTTGTTTGACCTTGTTTGATCTTCTCCGACTTCTCCGATAGATTTTGACCTTCTTCCACCTTCTTCCACCTTCTTCAACCATCTCTGATCTTCTCTGACCTTTTTTGCCTTCTTTGGCCTTCTTTGGCCTTCTCTGGCCTTCTTTGGCCTTCTTTGGCCTTCTTTGGTCTTCTCTGGCTTTTTTTGGCCTTCTTTGGACTTCTCTGGCATTCTTTGGCATTCTGTTGCATTCTCTGGTCTTCTTTGGCCTTCTTTGGCCTCTTTGGCCTTCTCTAGCCTTTTGTGGCCTTCTTTGGCCTTCTTTAGCTTTCTGTGGCCTTCTTTGGCCTTCTGTGGACTTCTCTGGCCTTCTCTGGCTTTCTCTGGTCTCCTTTTTACTTATTTGGCTTTCTCTGGCCTTTTTTGTCCTTCTTTGTCCTTCTTTGTCCTTCTATGGCCTTCTGTGGCCTTCTTTGGCCTTCTGTGGCCTTCTTCGGCGTCCTCTGGCCTTCTGTGGCCTTCTTTGGCCTTCTATGGCCTCTTTGGCATTCTGTGGCCGCTCTGACCCTCTCTAGCCCTCTTTGGCCTCCTTTGGCCTCCTTTGGCCTGCTTTGGTCTGCTTTGGCCTTCTGTGGCCTTATTTGGCCATCTGTGGCCTTCTATGGCCTTCTCTGGCCTTCATTCGCCTTCTGAGGCCTTCTTTGTCCTTCTCTGGATTTCTTTGGCGTCTTTGGCCTTCTTTGGCCTTCTTTGGCCTTCTTTGGCCTTCTTTGGCCTTCTGTGGCCTTCTGTGGCCTTCTTTGGACTTCTTTGGCCTGCTTTGGCCTGCTTTGGCCTTCTTTGGCCTTCTTTGGCCTTCTTTGGCCTTCTTTGGCCTTCTGTGGCCTTCTTTGACCATCTTTGGCCTTCTTTGGCCTTCTCTGGCCTCCTGTGGCCTCTTTAGTCTTCTGTGGCCTTCTTTGGAATTCTTTGGCGTGCTTTGGCCTTCTCTAGCCTCTTTGGCCTTCTTTGGAATTCTTTGGAATTCTTTGGCCTTCTGTGGCCTTCTCTGGCCTTCTTTGGACTTCTCTGGCCTTCTGTGGCCTTCTCTGGCCTTCTTTGTCCTTCTTTGTTCTTCTGTGGCCTTCTTTAACCATCTCTAGCCTTCTTTGGCCTTCTTTGTACTTCTGTGGCCTTCTCTGAAATTCTCTGGCCTTCTTTGGACTTCTTTGGCCTCTGTGGCCTTCTTTGGCCTTCTGTGGCCTTCTGTGAACTTCTGTGGCCTTCTGTAGCCTTCTTTATCCTTCTTCTTCTCTGGCCTTCTTTGGCCTCTTTGGCGTCTTTAGTCTTCTTTAGCCTTCTATGGCCTTCTTTGGCCTTCTCTGGCCTCTTTAGTCTTCTGTGGCCTTCTTTGGAATTCTTTGGCCTGCTTTGGCCCTCTATGGCATTCTGTGGCCTTCTTTGGCCTACTTTGGCCTTCTCTGGCCTTCTGTGGCCTCTTTAGTCTTCTGTAGCTTTCTTTGGAATTCTTTGGCCTGCTTTGGCCTTCTTTGGCCTTCTCTGGCCTTCTTTGGCCTTCTTTGGCCTCTTTGGCATTCTGTGGCTGCTCTGACCCTCTCGAGCCCTCTTTGGCCATCTTTGGCCTGCTTTGGCCTTCTTTTGCCTACTTTGGCCTGCTTTGGCGTCCTTTGGCCTTCTGTGGCCTTCTCTGTAATTCTCTGGCCTTCTTTGGCCTTCTTTGGTCTCTGTGGCCTTCTGTGGCCTTCTTTGTCATTCTTTGTTCTTCTCTGGCCGTCTTTGCCCTCTATGGACTTCTTTGGCCGCTTTGGCCTTCTTTGGCCTTCTGTCGTCTTCTTTGTCCTCTTTGGCCTTCTGTGGCATTCATTTTGTTCTTTGGCCAAATGTGGCCTTTCTGGCCTTCTTTGGCCTCTTTGGCATTCTGTGGCAGCTCTGACCCTCTCTAGCCCTCTTTGGCCTGCTTTGGCCTACTTTGGCCTGCTTTCGCCTGCTTTGCCCTGCTTTCGCCTGCTTTCGCCTTCTTTGACCTGCTTTGCCCTGCTTTGCCCTGCTTTGGCCTGCTTCTGCATTCTGTTGCCTTCTTTGGCCTTCTGTGTCCTTCTGTGGCCTTCTTTTACCATCTCTAGCCGTCTTTGGCCTTCTTGGTACTTCTGTGGCCTTCTCTGGAATTCTCTGGCCTTCTTTGGCCTCTGTGGCCTTCTCTGGCATTCTCTGGCCTTCTCTGGCCTTCTGTGGCCTTCTTTGTCTTTCTTCTGATTTTCTGGCCTTCTTTGGCCTCTTTGGCTTTCTTTGGCCTCTTTGGCCTCTTTAGCGTTCTGTAGTCTACTTTAGCCTTCTTTGGCCTTCTTTGGCCTTCTCTGGCCTTCTGTGGCCTCTTTAGTCTTCTGTGGCCTTCTTTGGAATTCTTTGGCGTGCTTTGGCCTTCTCTAGCCTCTTTGGCCTTCTTTGGAATTCTTTGGAATTCTTTGGCCTTCTGTGGCCTTCTATGGCCTTCTTTGGACTTCTCTGGCCTTCTGTGGCCTTCTCTGGCCTTCTTTGTTTTTCTTTGGCCTGCTTTGGCCTTATTTGGCCTTCTTTGGCCTTGTTTGGCCTTGTTTGGCCTTCTTCGGCCTTCTTTGGCCTTCTCTGGCCTTCTTTGGCCTTCTTTGGCCTTCTCTGGCCTGCTTTCGATTGCTTTCACCTCCTTTGGCCTCCTTTGGCCTGCTTTGGCCTGCTTTGGCCTGCTTTGGCGTTCTGTTGCCTTTTTTGGCCTTCTGTAGCATTCTGGGGCCTTCTGTAGCCTTCTTTGTCCTTCTTTGTTATTCTCTGGCCTTCTTTGGCCTCTTTGGTCTTCTGTTGCATTCTCTTTCGTTCTATGGCCTTCTTTGGCCTTCTTTGGCATGCTTTGGCCTTCTTTGGCGTCTTTGGCCTTCTGTGGCCTTCTGTGGCCTTCTTTGGCCTTCTTTAACCATCTCTAGCCTTCTTTGGCCTTCTTTGGCCTACTTGGAGTTCTTTGGCCTACTTGGAGTTCTTTGGCCTACTTGGAGTTCTTTGGCCTACTTGGAGTTCTTTGGCCTACTTGGAGTTCTTTGGCCTACTTGGAGTTCTTTGGCCTACTTAGCTTTCTTTTGACTTCTTTGGGCTTCTGTGGCCTTCTTTGGCCTTCTGTGGCCTTCTGTGGTATTCTTTGGACTTCTTTAGCTTTCTCTGGCCTTCTCTGGCCTTCCTTGGCCTTTTCTGGCATTCCTTGTTCTTCTGTAGCCTTCTCCGTCCTTCTTTGGCGTTCTTTTTTGCCTCTTTGGCCTTCTTTGGCCTTCTTATGCATTCTCTGGCCTTCTCTGGCCTTCTTTGTCCTTTTTGGCCTTCTTGTTCTTCTTTGGCCTTCTTTGGCCTTCTTTGTCTTCTCTGACATTCTCTGATCTTCTCTGACCCTCTTCGACCGTCTCAAGACTTCTCCAACCTTCTTTGACATTCTCCGACATTCTGCAAACTTCTTCAATTTTCTACGACCTTGTTCCACCTTGTTCCGACCTTCTCCTTACTTCTTTGGCCTTCTATGACCTTCTTTGACATTTTCTGAACTTCTTTGAGCTTCTCTGATCTTCTCTGACCTTCTTCAGCCTTCTTTGACCCGTTTCAATATTCTGTGGCCTTCTTTGGCCTTCTGTGGCCTTTTGCCTTCTTTGGCCTTATCTGGCTTTCTATGGCCTTCTTCGGCCTTCTCTGGCCTTCTTTCACCTTCTTTCGCCTTCTTTGGTGTTCCTTGGCTTTCTCAGACCTTCTCCGATCTTCTTTGACCCTCTCTGACCTTCTTTGACCTTCTCCGGCCTTCCTCGGCCTTTTCCAACCTTCTTCGATCTTCTTTGGTCTTCTTTGACCTTTCCCTACCTTGTTTGACCTTCTTCGACCTTCTTCAAATTTTTTGACCTTCTACGACCTTCTACTATGTTCTCCCGCCGTCTCCGGCCTTCTTTGGCCTTCTCCAACCATCTTTGTCCTTCCCTGTCCTTCTTTGTCCTTCCCTGTCCTTCTTTGTCCTTCTTTGTACTTCTTTGTCCTTACCTGTCTTTCCCTGTCCTTCCCTGTCCTTCTTTGTACTTCTCCGACATTCTCCGACATTCTCCGACATTCTCCGACCTTCTCCGACCTTCTCCGACCTTCTTTGACCTTCTCTGACCTTCTTTGACCTTCTCCGACCTTCTTTGACCTTCTCCGACCTTCTTTGAACTTCTCTGACCTTCTCTGACCTTCTCCGACCTTCTCTGACCTTCTCCGACCTTCTCCGACCTTCTCCGACCTTCTTTGACCTTCTCCGACCTTCTTTGACCTTCTCCGACCTTCTTTGACCTTCTTTGACCTTCTCTGACCTTCTTTGACCTTCTCCGAACTTCTCTGACCTTCTCCGACCTTCTCTGACCTTCTCCGACCTTCTTTGACCTTCTCTGACCTTCTTTGACCTTCTCCGACCTTTTCTGACCTTCTTTGGCTTTCTCTGACCTTCTTTCATTTTCTCCGACTTTCACTGACTTTCTTCGGCCTTCTTTGGCCTTTCCCGACCTTGTTTGACCTTCTTCGACCTTCTTTGACCTTCTCTGACCGTCTACGATATTCTTTGACTTTCTCTGACTTTCTCTGACCTGCTCCCACCTGCTCCGTCTCCCACCGTCTCCCACCTTCTTCCACATTATCCAACCTTGTTTGACCTTCTTTGAACTTCTCTGACTTTTCCGATATTTTTTGAACTTCTCTCGCCTTCTCCGATCATCTCTGATCTGTTTTGACATTCTCTGCCTTCTCTGGCCTTCCTTGGCTTCTCTGACCTTCTCTGATTTTCTTCCGCCTTCTTCCGCCTTCTTCCGCCTTCTTCCGCCTTCTTCCGCCTTCTTCTGCCTTCTTCTGCCTTCTTCCGCCTTCTTCTGCCTTCTCTTGCCTTCTCTTGCCATCTTTGACCTTCTCTTGCCATCTTTGACCTCCTCTTGCCATCTTTGACCTTCTTCGTCTTCCATCGTCTTTGTTTGATGTTCTCCGATATTCTTTGAACTTCTTTGACCTTCTCCGACCTTCTCCCACCGCCTCCCACCATCTCCCACATTCTTCCACCTTCTCCAACCTTGTTTGACCTTCTTTCACCTTCTTTGACCTTCTCTGACTTCTCCAATACTTTTTGATCTTCTGCGACCTTCTCTGACCTTCTCTGACCTTTTTTGACCTTCTTTGACCTTCTTCGTCCTTCTCTGACCTTCATCGAACTTCTTTGGCCTTCTCCGACCATCTACGATAATCTTTGACTTTCTCCAACTTTCTCCAACCTGCTCCCACCTGCTCCGACCGTCTCCCACATTCTTCCAACTTCTCTGACCTTGTTTGACCTTGTTTGATCTTCTCCGACTTCTCCGATAGATTTTGACCTTCTTCCACCTTCTTCCACCTTCTTCAACCATCTCTGATCTTCTCTGACCTTTTTTGCCTTCTTTGGCCTTCTTTGGCCTTCTCTGGCCTTCTTTGGCCTTCTTTGGCCTTCTTTGGTCTTCTCTGGCTTTTTTTGGCCTTCTTTGGACTTCTCTGGCATTCTTTGGCATTCTGTTGCATTCTCTGGTCTTCTTTGGCCTTCTTTGGCCTCTTTGGCCTTCTCTAGCCTTTTGTGGCCTTCTTTGGCCTTCTTTAGCTTTCTGTGGCCTTCTTTGGCCTTCTGTGGACTTCTCTGGCCTTCTCTGGCTTTCTCTGGTCTCCTTTTTACTTATTTGGCTTTCTCTGGCCTTTTTTGTACTTCTTTGTCCTTCTTTGTCCTTCTGTGGCCTTCTGTGGCCTTCTTTGGCCTTCTATGGCCTCTTTGGCATTCTGTGGCCGCTCTAGCCCTCTTTGGCCTCCTTTGGCCTGCTTTGGCCCGCTTTGGCCTGCTTTGGCCTTCTTTGGCCTCTTTGGCCTTCTGTGGCCTTATTTGGCCATCTGTGGCCTTCTATGGCCTTCTCTGGCCTTCATTCGCCTTCTGAGGCCTTCTTTGTCCTTCTCTGGATTTCTTTGGCGTCTTTGGTCTTCTTTGGCCTTCTTTGGCCTTCTTTGGCCTCTTTGGACTTCTTTGGCCTGCTTTGGACTTCTTTGGCCTGCTTTGGCCTTCTTTGGCCTTCTTTGGCCTTCTTTGGCCTTCTTTGACCATCTTTGGCCTTCTTTGGCCTTCTCTGGCCTCCTGTGGCCTCTTTAGTCTTCTGTGGCCTTCTTTGGAATTCTTTGGCGTGCTTTGGCCTTCTCTAGCCTCTTTGGTCTTCTTTGGAATTCTTTGGAATTCTTTGGCCTTCTGTGGCCTTCTCTGGCCTTCTTTGGACTTCTCTGGCCTTCTGTGGCCTTCTCTGGCCTTCTTTGTCCTTCTTTGTTCTTCTGTGGCCTTCTTTAACCATCTCTAGCCTTCTTTGGCCTTCTTTTTACTTCTGTGGCCTTCTGTGGCCTTCTCTGGCCTTCTTTGGACTTCTCTGGCCTTCTGTGGACTTCTCTGGCCTTCTTTGTCCTTCTTTGTTCTTCTGTGGCCTTCTTTAACCATCTCTAGCCTTCTTTGGCCTTCTTTGTACTTCTGTGGCCTTCTCTGAAATTCTCTGACCTTCTTTGGACTTCTTTGGCCTCTGTGGCCTTCTTTGGCCTTCTGTGGCCTTCTGTGAACTTCTGTGGCCTTCTGTAGCCTTCTTTATCCTTCTTCTTCTCTGGCCTTCTTTGGCCTCTTTAGCGTCTTTAGTCTTCTTTAGCCTTCTTTGGCCTTCTCTGGCCTCTTTAGTCTTCTGTGGCCTTCTTTGGAATTCTTTGGCCTGCTTTGGCCCTCTATGGCATTCTGTGGCCTTCTTTGGCCTACTTTGGCCTTCTCTGGCCTTCTGTGGCTGCTCTGACCCTCTCGAGCCCTCTTTGGCCATCTTTGGCCTGCTTTGGCCTTCTTTGGCCTACTTTGGCCTGCTTTGGTCTCCTTTGGCCTTCTGTGGCCTTCTCTGTAATTCTCTGGCCTTCTTTGGCCTTCTTTGGTCTCTGTGGCCTTCTGTGGCCTTCTTTGTCCTTCTTTGTTCTTCTCTGGCCGTCTTTGCCCTCTTTGGACTTCTTTGGCCTCTTTGGCCTCTTTGGCCTCTTTAGCCTTCTTTGGCCTTGTTTAGCCTTCTATGGCCTTCTTTGGCCTCTTCAGTCTTCTGTGGCCTTCTTTGACTTTCTTTAACCTTCTTTGGCCTTCTCTGGCCTTTTTTGGCCTCTTTGGTTTTCTTTGGCATGCTTTGGCCTTCTTTGGCCTTCTGTCGTCTTCTTTGTCCTCTTTGGCCTTCTGTGGCATTCATTTTGTTCTTTGGCCAAATGTGGCCTTTCTGGCCTTCTTTGGCCTCTTTGGCATTCTGTGGCAGCTCTGACCCTCTCTAGCCCTCTTTGGCCTGCTTTGGCCTGCTTTGGCCTGCTTTGGCCTGCTTTGGCCTGCTTTGGCCTGCTTTGACCTGCTTTGCCCTGCTTTGGCCTGCTTCTGCATTCTGTTGCCTTCTGTGGCCTTCTGTGGCCTTCTTTTACCATCTCTAGCCGTCTTTGGCCTTCTTGGTACTTCTGTGGCCTTCTGTGGCCTTCTCTGGAATTCTCTGGCCTTCTTTGGCCTTCTTTGGCCTCTGTGGCCTTCTCTGGCATTCTCTGGCCTTCTCTGGCCTTCTGTGGCCTTCTTTGTCCTTCTTCTTTTCTGGCCTTCTTTGGCCTCTTTGGCCACTTTAGCGTTCTGTAGTCTACTTTAGCCTTCTTTGGCCTTCTTTGGCCTTCTCTGGCCTCCTGTGGCCTCTTTAGTCTTCTGTGGCCTTCTTTGGAATTCTTTGGCGTGCTTTGGCCTTCTCTAGCCTCTTTGGCCTTCTTTGGAATTCTTTGGAATTCTTTGGCCTTCTGTGGCCTTCTCTGGCCTTCTTTGGACTTCTCTGGCCTTCTGTGGCCTTCTCTGGCCTTCTTTGTCCTTCTTTGTTCTTCTGTGGCCTTCTTTAACCATCTCTAGCCTTCTTTGGCCTTCTTTTTACTTCTGTGGCCTTCTCTGAAATTCTCTGGCCTTCTTTGGACTTCTTTGGCCTCTGTGGCCTTCTTTGGCCTTCTGTGGCTTTCTGTGAACTTCTGTGGCCTTCTGTAGCCTTCTTTATCCTTCTTCTTCTCTGGCCTTCTTTGGCCTCTTTGGCGTCTTTAGTCTTCTTTAGCCTTCTTTGGCCTTCTTTGCCTTCTCTGGCCTCTTTAGTCTTCTGTGGCCTTCTTTGGAATTCTTTGGCCTGCTTTGGCCTCTATGGCATTCTGTGGCCTTCTTTGGCCTACTTTGGCCTTCTCTGGCCTTCTGTGGCCTCTTTAGTCTTCTGTAGCTTTCTTTGGAATTCTTTGGCCTGCTTTGGCCTTCTTTGGCCTTCTCTGGCCTTCTTTGGCCTTCTTTGGCCTCTTTGGCATTCTGTGGCTGCTCTGACCCTCTCGAGCCCTCTTTGGCCTGCTTTGGCCTGCTTTGGCCTTCTTTGGCCTACTTTGGCCTGCTTTGGCGTCCTTTGGCCTTCTGTGGCCTTCTCTGTAATTCTCTGGCCTTCTTTGGCCTCTGTGGCCTTCTGTGGCCTTCTTTGTCCTTCTTTGTTCTTCTCTGGCCGTCTTTGCCCTCTTTGGACTTCTTTGGCCTCTTTGGCCTCTTTGGCCTCTTTAGCCTTCTTTGGCCTTGTTTAGCCTTCTATGGCCTTCTTTGGCCTCTTCAGTCTTCTGTGGCCTTCTTTGACTTTCTTTAACCTTCTTTGGCCTTCTCTGGCCATCTTTGGCCTTCTTTGGCCTTCTTGGCCTTCTCTGGCCTTTTTTGGCCTCTTTGGTTTTCTTTGGCATGCTTTGGCCTTCTTTGGCCTTCTGTCGTCTTCTTTGTCCTCTTTGGCCTTCTGTGGCATTCATTTTGTTCTTTGGCCAAATGTGGCCTTTCTGGCCTTCTTTGGCCTCTTTGGCATTCTGTGGCAGCTCTGACCCTCTCTAGCCCTCTTTGGCCTGCTTTGGCCTGCTTTGGCCTGCTTTGGCCTGCTTTGGCCTGCTTTGGCCTGCTTTGGCCTGCTTTGGCCTGCTTTCGCCTGCTATGGCCTGCTTTCGCCTGCTTTGGCCTTCTTTGACCTGCTTTACCCTGCTTTACCCTGCTTTGGCCTGCTTCTGCATTCTGTTGCCTTCTTTGGCCTTCTGTGTCCTTCTGTGGCCTTCTTTTACCATCTCTAGCCGTCTTTGGCCTTCTTGGTACTTCTGTGGCCTTCTCTGGAATTCTCTGGCCTTCTTTGGCCTCTGTGGCCTTCTCTGGCATTCTCTGGCCTTCTGTGGCCTTCTTTCTCCTTCTTCTTTTCTGGCCTTCTTTGGCCTCTTTGGCCTTCTTTGGCCTCTTTGGCTTTCTTTGGCCTCTTTGGCCTCTTTAGCGTTCTGTAGCCTACTTTAGCCTTCTTTGGCCTTCTTTGGCCTTCTCTGGCCTCCTGTGGCCTCTTTAGTCTTCTGTGGCCTTCTTTGGAATTCTTTGGCGTGCTTTGGCCTTCTCTAGCCTCTTTGGCCTTCTTTGGAATTCTTTGGAATTCTTTGGCCTTCTGTGGCCTTCTCTGGCCTTCTTTGGACTTCTCTGGCCTTCTGTGGCCTTCTCTGGCCTTCTTTGTTTTTCTTTGGCCTGCTTTGGCCTTATTTGGCCTTCTTTGGCCTTGTTTGACCTTCTTCGGCCTTCTTCGGCCTTCTTTGGCCTTCTTTGGCCTTCTTTGGCCTTCTCTGGCCTGCTTTCGACTGCTTTCGCCTCCTTTGGCCTCCTTTGGCCTGCTTTGGAGTTCTGTTGCCTTTTTTGGCCTTCTGTGGCCTTCTTTAACCATCTCTAGCCTTCTTTGGCCTTCTTTGTACTTCTGTGGCCTTCTCTGAAATTCTCTGGCCTTCTTTGGACTTCTTTGGCCTCTGTGGCCTTCTTTGGCCTTCTGTGGCCTTCTGTGAACTTCTGTGGCCTTCTGTAGCCTTCTTTATCCTTCTTCTTCTCTGGCCTACTTTGGCCTCTTTGGCGTCTTTAGTCTTCTTTAGCCTTCTTTGGCCTTCTTTGGCCTTCTCTGGCCTCTTTAGTCTTCTGTGGCCTTCTTTGGAATTCTTTGGCCTGCTTTGGCCCTCTATGGCATTCTGTGGCCTTCTTTGGCCTACTTTGGCCTTCTCTGGCCTTCTGTGGCCTCTTTAGTCTTCTGTAGCTTTCTTTGGAATTCTTTGGCCTGCTTTGGCCTTCTTTGGCCTTCTCTGGCCTTCTTTGGCCTTCTTTGGCCTCTTTGGCATTCTGTGGCTGCTCTGACCCTCTCGAGCCCTCTTTGGCCATCTTTGGCCTTCTTTGGCCTCCTTTGGCCTTCTGTGGCCTTCTCTGTAATTCTCTGGCCTTCTTTGGCCTTCTTTGGTCTCTGTGGCCTTCTGTGGCCTTCTTTGTCCTTCTTTGTTCTTCTCTGGCCGTCTTTGCCCTCTTTGGACTTCTTTGGCCTCTTTGGCCTCTTTGGCCTCTTTGGCCTCTTTATCCTTCTTTGGCCTTGTTTAGCCTTCTATGGCCTTCTTTGGCCTCTTCAGTCTTCTGTGGCCTTCTTTGACTTTATTTAACCTTCTTTGGCCTTCTCTGGCCATCTTTGGCCTTCTTGGCCTTCTTGGCCTTCTCTGGCCTTTTTTGGCCTCTTTGGTTTGCTTTGGCATGCTTTGGCCTTCTTTGGCCTTCTGTCGTCTTCTTTGTCCTCTTTGGCCTTCTGTGGCATTCATTTTGTTCTTTGGCCAAATGTGGCCTTTCTGGCCTTCTTTGGCCTCTTTGGCATTCTGTGGCAGCTCTGACCCTCTCTAGCCCTCTTTGGCCTGCTTTGGCCTGCTTTGGCCTGCTTTGGCCTGCTTTGGCCTGCTTTGACCTGCTTTGCCCTGCTTTACCCTGCTTTACCCTGCTTTGGCCTGCTTCTGCATTCTGTTGCCTTCTGTGTCCTTCTGTGGCCTTCTTTTACCATCTCTAGCCTTCTTTGGCCTTCTTGGTACTTCTGTGGCCTTCTGTGGCCTTCTCTTCAATTCTCTGGCCTTCTTTGGCCTTCTTTGGCCTCTGTGGCCTTCTCTGGCCTTCTCTGGCCTTCTCTGGCCTTCTTTGGACTTCTTTGGCCTCTTTGGCATTCTGTGGCTGCTCTGACCCTCTCGAGCCCTCTTTGGCCATCTTTGGCCTGCTTTGGCCTTCTTTGGCCTACTTTGGCCTGCTTTGGCCTCCTTTGGCCTTCTGTGGCCTTCTCTGTAATTCTCTGGCCTTCTTTGGCCTTCTTTGGCCTTCTTTGGCCTCTGTGGCCTTCTCTGGCATTGTCTGGCCTTCTCTGGCCTTCTTTGTCCTTCTTCTTCTCTGGCCTTCTTTTGCCTCTTTGGCGTCTTTGGCCTCCTGTGGCCTCTTTAGACTTCTGTGGCCTTCTTTGGAATTCTTTGGCCTGCTTTGGCCTGCTTTGCCCCTCTCTGGCATTCTGTGGCCTTCTTTGGCCTTCTGTGGCCTTCTCTGGCCATCTTTGGCCTTCTTTGGCCTTCTCTGTCCTTCTCTGGCCTCTTTGGTTTTCTTCGGCATGCTTTGGTCTTCTTTGGCCTTCTGTCGCCTTTTTTGTCCTCTTTGGCCTTCTGTGGCATTCTCTTTTGTTTTATGGCCAAATGTGGCCTTTTCTGGCCTCTTTGGCATTCTGTGGCCGCTCTGACCCTCTCTAGCCCTCTTTGGCCTGCTTTGGCCTCCTTTGGCCTTCTTTCGCGTGCTTTGGCCTTCTTTGGCCTGCTTTGCCCTGCTTTGCCCTTTTTTGGCCTGCTTCTGCATTCTGTTGCCTTCTTTGGCCTTCTGTGTCCTTCTGTGGCCTTCTTTAACCATCTCTAGCCGTCTTTGGCCTTCTTGGTACTTCTGTGGCCTTTTGTGGCCTTCCCTGGAATTCTCTAGCCTTCTTTGGCCTTCTTTGGCCTTCTCTGACCTTCTGTGGCCTTCTTTGTCCTTCTTTGTCCTTCTTTGTCCTTCTTCTTCTATGACCTTCTTTGGCCTCTTTGGCTTTCTTTGGCCTCTTTGGTCTCTTTAGCGTTCTGTAGCCTACTTTAGCCTTCTGTGGCCTTCTCTGGCCTTCTCTGGCCTTCTTTGTCCTTCTTTGTTCTTCTGTGGCCGTCTTTAGCCTTCTTTGGCCTTGTTTGGCCTTCTGTGGCCTTCTTTGGCCTCTTCAGACTTCTGTGGTGTTCTTTGAATTTCTTTAACGTTCTTTGGCCTTCTCTGGCCATCTTTGGCCTTCTTGGCCTTCCTTGGCCTTCTCTGGCCTTCTTTGGCCTCTTTGGCATTCTGTGGCAGCTCTGACCCTCTCTAGCCCTCTTTGGCCTGCTTTGGCCTGCTTTGGCCTTCTTTGACCTGCTTGGCCCTGCTTTACCCTGCTTTGGCCTGCTTCTGCATTCTGTTGCCTTCTGTGTCCTTCTGTGGCCTTCTTTTACCATCTCTAGCCGTCTTTGGCCTTCTTGGTACTTCTGTGGCCTTCTGTGGCCTTCTCTGGAATTCTCTGGCCTTCTTTGGCCTTCTTTGGCCTCTGTGGCCTTCTCTGGCATTCTCTGGCCTTCTCTGGCCTTATGTGGCCTTCTTTGTCCTTCTTCTTTTCTGGCCTTCTTTGGCCTCTTTGGCTTTCTTTGGCCTCTTTGGCCACTTTAGCGTTCTGTAGTCTACTTTAGCCTTCTTTGGCCTTCTTTGGCCTTCTCTGGCCTCCTGTGGCCTCTTTAGTCTTCTGTGGCCTTCTTTGGAATTCTTTGGCGTGCTTTGGCCTTCTCTAGCCTCTTTGGCCTTCTTTGGAATTCTTTGGAATTTTTTCGCCTTCTGTGGCCTTCTCTAGCCTTCTTTGGACTTCTCTGGCCTTCTGTGGCCTTCTCTGGCCTTCTTTGTCCTTCTTTGTTCTTCTGTGGCCTTCTTTAGCCTTCTTTAGCCTTCTTTGGCCTTGTTTGGCCTTCTGTGGCCTTCTTTGGCCTCTTCAGACTTCTGTGGCATTCTTTGAATTTCTTTAACGTTCTTTGGACTTCTCTGGCCATCTTTGGACTTCTTGGCCTTCTCTGGCCTTCTCTGGCCTTCTTTGGCCTCTTTGGCATTCTGTGGCTGCTCTGACCCTCTCGAGCCCTCTTTGGCCATCTTTGGCCTGCTTTGGCCTTCTTTGGCCTGCTTTGGCCTGCTTTGGCCTCCTTTGGCCTTCTGTGGCCTTCTTTTACCATCTCTAGCCTTCTTTGTACTTCTGTGGCCTTCTGTGGCCTTCTCTGTAATTCTCTGGCCTTCTTTGGCCTTCTTTGGTCTCTGTGGCCTTCTGTGGCCTTCTTTGTCCTTCTTTGTTCTTCTCTGGCCGTCTTTGCCCTCTTTGGCCTTCTTTGGCCTCTTTGGCCTCTTTAGCCTTCTTTAGCCTTCTTTGGCCTTGTTTAGCCTTCTATGGCCTTCTCTGGCCATCTTTGGCCTTCTTGGCCTTCTTGGCCTTCTCTGGCCTTTTTTGGCCTCTTTGGTTTGCTTTGGCATGCTTTGGCCTTCTTTGGCCTTCTGTCGTCTTCTTTGTCTTCTTTGGCCTTCTGTGGCATTCATTTTGTTCTTTGGCCAAATGTGGCCTTTCTGGCCTTCTTTGGCCTCTTTGGCATTCTGTGGCAGCTCTGACCCTCTCTAGCCCTCTTTGGCCTGCTTTGGCCTGCTTTGGCCTGCTTTGCCCTGCTTTACCCTGCTTTGGCCTGCTTCTGCATTCTGTTGCCTTCTTTGGCCTTCTGTGGCCTTCTTTTACCATCTCTAGCCGTCTTTGGCCTTCTTGGTACTTCTGTGGCCTTCTGTGGCCTTCTCTGGAATTCTCTGGCCTTCTTTGGCCTTCTTTGGCCTCTGTGGCCTTCTCTGGCATTCTCTGGCCTTCTCTGGCCTTCTTTCTCCTTCTTCTTTTCTGGCCTTCTTTGGCCTCTTTGCCCTTCTTTGGCCTCTTTGGCTTTCTTTGGCCTCTTTGGCCTCTTTAGCGTTCTGTAGTCTACTTTAGCCTTCTTTGGCCTTCTTTGGCCTTCTCTGTCCTCCTGTGGCCTCTTTAGTCTTCTGTGGCCTTCTTTGGAATTCTTTGGCCTGCTTTGGCCTTCTCTAGCCTGTTTGGCCTTCTTTGGAATTCTCTGGAATTCTTAGGCCTTCTGTGGCCTTCTCTGGCCTTCTTTGGACTTCTCTGGCCTTCTTTGGCCTTCTCTAGCCTTCTTTGTTTTTCTTTGGCCTGCTTTGGCCTTATTTGGCCTTCTTTGGCCTTCTTTGGCCTTCTTTGGACTTCTTCGGCCTTCTTTGGCCTTCTGTGGCCTTCTTTGACCTCTTTGGCCTTCTTTGGCCTATTTGGCCTCTTTGGCCTTCTGTGGCCTCTTTGGCTTTCTTTGGCTTCTCTGGCCTCTTTAGCGTTCTGTAGCCTACTTTAGCCTTCTTTGGCCTTCTCTGGCCTCCTGTGGCCTGTTTAGACTTCTGTGGCCTTCTTTGGAATTCTTTGGCCTGCTTTGGCCTGCTTTGGCCCTCTCTGGCCTTCTGTGGCCTTCTCTGGCCTTCTTTGGCCTCTTTGGTTTTCTATCGCATGCTTTGGCCTTCTTTGGCCTTCTCTAGCCTTCTTTGTTTTTCTTTGGCCTTCTCTGGCCTTCTTTGGCCTTCTCTGGCCTGCTTTGGCCGGCTTTGGCCTCCTTTGGCCTCCTTTGGCCTCCTTTGGCCTGCTTTGGCCTTCTTTGGCCTTATTTGGCCTGCTTTGACCTGCTTTCTACTGCTTTTGCCTCCTTTGGCCTCCTTTGGCCTGCTTTGGAGTTCTGTTGCCTTTTTTGGCCTTCTGTGGCCTTCTTTAACCATCTCTAGCCTTCTGTGGCCTTCTTTGTACTTCTGTGGCCTTCTCTGAAATTCTCTGTCCTTCTTTGACCGTCTTTGGCCTTCTTTGACCTTCTTTGGACTTCTGTGGCCTTCAGTGGCCTTTTCTGTCCTTCTTTAAATTCTATGGCCGTCTTTGGCCTTCTCTGGCCTTCTTTGGCCTTATCTGGCCTTCTTTGGCCTCTTTGGTTTTTTTTGGCACGCTTTGGCCTTCTTTGGCCTTCTGTCGCCTTCTTTGTCCTCTTTAGCCTTCTGTGGCATTCTCTTTTGTTCTATGGCCAAATGTGGCCTTCTGTGGCCTTCTTTGGCCTTCTTTGGCCTCTTTGGCCTCCTTAACCTTGTATGGCCTTCTTAGCCTTCTGTGGCCTTGTCTTTCATTCTTTGGCCTCTTTGGTCTTCTGTGGCCTTCTTTGAACTTCTTTCAACTTCTCTGGCCTTCTCTGGCCTTCTCTGGCCTTTTTTGGCCTTCTTTAGCCTTCTCTGGCCTTCTTTGGCCTCTTTGGCCTTATGTGCCATTTTCTTTTGTTCTATTGCCTTCTTTGGCCCTTTCTGGCCTTCTTTGGCATTCTGTGACCTTCTTTGGCCTTCTCTTGCCTCTTTGGCCTTCTTTGGCCTCTTTGCCCTTATGTGACATTTTCTTTTGTTCTATTGCCTTCTTTGGCCCTCTCTGGCCTTCTTTGGCCCTCTCTGGCCTTCTTTGGCCTTCTGTGACCTTCTTTGGCCTTCTTTCGCCTCTTTGGCCTCTTTGGCCTTATGTGACATTGTCTTTTGTTCTATAGCCTTCTTTGGCCTTCTTTAGCCTCTTTGGCCTCTTTAACCTTGTATGGCCTTCTTAGCCTTCTGTGGCCTTGTCTTTCCTTCTTTGGCCTCTTTGGTCTTCTGTGGCCTTCTTTGAACTTCTTTCAACTTCTCTGGCCTTCTCTGGCCTTTTTTGGCCTTCTTTGGCCTTCTCTGGCCTCTTTGGTCTTTTTTGGCCTACTTTGGCCTGCTTTGGTCTTCTGTGACCTGCTTTGGCCTACTTTGGCTTTCTTTGGTCTTCTGTGGCCTTCTGTGTCCTTCTTTGGCCTTCTATAGCCTTCTTTGGCCTTATTTGGCCTACTTGGACTTCTTTGGTCTTCGTTGGCCTTCTGTGGTGTTCTCTGGCCTTCTGTGGCCTTCTCGGGCCTTCTTTCACCTTCTGTGGCCTTCTTTGTCCTTCTTTGGTCTTCTCTGGCCTTCTTTGGCCTCTTTGGCATTCTTTTGCCTCTTTGACCTCTTTAGCCTTCTTTAGCCTTCTTTGGCATGCTTTGGCCTTTTTTGGACTTCTGTGACCTTCTGTGGGCATTCTTTGGCGTTCTTTCACCTTCTTTGGTCTCTTGGTCCTTCTGTGGCATTCTCTTTCGTTCTATGGCCTTCTTTGGCCTTCTTTGTACTTCTGTGGCCTTCTTCGGCCTTCTTTGGCCTGCTTTGACCTGCTTTGGCCTTCTGTCACCTTCTTTATCTTCTTTGGCTTTCTTTGGCCTCTTTAGCCTTCTTTAGCCATCTTTGGCCTTCTTTGGCCTTCTGTGGCCTTCTTTGGAATTCTTTGGAATTCTTTGGCATGCTTTGGCCTGCTTTGGCCATCTTTGGCCTTCTCTAGCCTCTTTGGCCTTCTTTGAAATTCTTTGGCCTTCTGTGGCCTTCTCTGGCCTTCTGTGGCCTTCTGTGGCCTTCTTTGTTCTTCTCTGGCTGTCTTTGGCCTCTTTGGCCTTCTTTGGCCATCTTTGGCCTCTTTGGCCTTCTTTAGCCTTCTTTGGCCTTGTTTGGCCTTCTGTGGCCTTCTTTGACTTTCTTTAACCTTCTTTGGCCTTCTCTGGCCATCTTTGGCCTTCTTGGCCTTCTCTGGCCTTCTTTGGCTTCTTTGATTTTCTTTGGCATGCTTTGGCCTTCTTTGGCCTTCTGTCGCCTTCTTTGTCCTCTTTGGCCTTCTGTGGCATTCTCTTTTGTTCTATGGCCAAATGTGGCCTTCTCTGGCCTTCTTTGGCCTCTTTGGCATTCTGTGGCCACTCTGACCCTCTCTAGCCCTCTTTGGTCTTCTTTGGCCTTCTTTGGCCTGCTTTGGCCTCCTTTAACATGCTTTGGCCTCCTTTGGCCTCCTTTTGCCTGCTTTTGCCTGCTTTGGCCTGCTTTGGCCTGCTTTGGCCTCTTTTGGCCTCCTTTGGCCTGCTTTGGCCTCCTTTGTCCTGCTTTGGCCTGCTTTGGCGTTCTGTTGCCTTTTTTGGCCTTCTGTAGCATTCTGTGGCCTTCTGTAGCCTTCTTTGTCCTTCTTTGTTATTCTCTGGCCTTCTTTGGCCTCTTTGGTCTTCTGTTGCATTCTCTTTCGTTCTATGGCCTTCTTTGGCCTGCTTTGGCCTTCTTTGGCGTCTTTGGCCTTCTGTGGCCTTCTGTGGCCTTCTTTGGCCTTCTTTAACCATCTCTAGCCTTCTTTGGCCTTCTTTGGCCTACTTGGAGTTCTTTGGCCTACTTGGAGTTCTTTGGCCTACTTAGCTTTCTTTTGACTTCTTTGGACTTCTGTGGCCTTCTTTGGCCTTCTGTGGCCTTCTGTGGCCTTCTGTGGTATTCTTTGGACTTCTTTAGCTTTCTCTGGCCTTCTCTGGCCTTCCTTGGCCTTTTCTGGCATTCCTTGTTCTTCTGTAGTCTTCTCCGGCCTTCTTTGGCGTTCTTTTTTGCCTCTTTGGCCTTCTTTGGCCTTCTTATGCATTCTCTGGCCTTCTCTGGCCTTCTTTGTCCTTTTTGGCCTTCTTGTTCTTCTTTGGCCTTCTTTGGCCTTCTTTGTCTTCTCTGACATTCTCTGATCTTCTCTGACCCTCTTCGACCGTCTCAAGACTTCTCCAACCTTCTCCAACCTTATTTGACATTCTCCGACATTCTGCAAACTTCTTCAATTTTCTACGACCTTGTTCCACCTTGTTCCACCTTGTTCCGACCTTCTCCTGACTTCTTTGGCCTTCTATGACCTTCTTTGACATTTTCTGAACTTCTTTGAGCTTCTCTGATCTTCTCTGACCTTCTTCAGCCTTCTTTGACCTGTTTCAATATTCTGTGGCCTTCTTTGGCCTTCTGTGGCCTTTTGCCTTCTTTGGCCTTATCTGGCTTTCTATGGCCTTCTTCGGCCTTCTCTGGCCTTCTTTCACCTTCTTTCACCTTCTTTGGTGTTCCTTGGCTTTCTCAGACCTTCTCCGATCTTCTTTGACCCTCTCTGACCTTCTTTGACCTTCTCCGGCCTTCCTCGGCCTTACCAACCTTCTTCGATCTTCTTTGGTCTTCTTTGACCTTTCCCTACCTTGTTTGACCTTCTTCGACCTTCTTCAATTTTTTTCACCTTCTACGACCTTCTACTATGTTCTCCCGCCGTCTCCGGCCTTCTTTGGCCTTCTCCAACCATCTTTGTCCTTCCCTGTCCTTCTTTGTCCTTCTTTGTCCTTACCTGTCTTTCCCTGTCCTTCTTTGTCCTTCTCCAACATTCTCCGACCTTCTCTGACCTTCTCTGACCTTCTCTGACCTTCTCTGACCTTCTCCGACCTTCTTTGACCTTCTTTGACCTTCTTTGAACTTCTCTGACCTTCTTTGACCTTCTCCGAACTTCTTTGACCTTCTCCGAACTTCTTTGACCTTCTCCGACCTTCTCTGACCTTCTCCGACCTTCTTTGACCTTCTCTGACCTTCTTTGACCTTCTCCGACCTTTTCTGACCTTCTTTGGCTTTCTCTGACCTTCTTTCATTTTCTCCGACTTTCACTGACTTTCTTCGGCCTTCTTTGGCCTTTCCCGACCTTGTTTGACCTTCTTCGACCTTCTTTGACCTTCTCTGACCGTCTACGATATTCTTTGACTTTCTCTGACTTTCTCTGACCTGCTCCCACCTGCTCCGTCTCCCACCGTCTCCCACCTTCTTCCACATTATCCAACCTTGTTTGACCTTCTTTGAACTTCTCTGACTTTTCCGATATTTTTTGAACTTCTCTCGCCTTCTCCGATCATCTCTGATCTGTTTTGACATTCTCTGCCTTCTCTGGCCTTCCTTGGCTTCTCCGACCTTCTCTGATTTTCTTCCGCCTTCTTCCGCCTTCTTCTGCCTTCTTCCGCCTTCTTCTGCTCCGACCGTCTCCCACATTCTTCCAACTTCTCCGACCTTGTTTGACCTTGTTTGATCTTCTCCGACTTCTCCGATAGATTTTGACCTTCTTCCACCTTCTTCCACCTTCTTCAACCATCTCTGATCTTCTCTGACCTTTTTTGCCTTCTTTGGCCTTCTTTGGCCTTCTCTGGCATTCTGTGGCCTTCTTTGGCCTTCTTTGGCCTTCTTTGGTCTTCTCTGGCTTTTTTTGGCCTTCTTTGGACTTCTCTGGCATTCTTTGGCATTCTGTTGCATTCTCTGGTCTTCTTTGGCCTTCTTTGGCCTCTTTGGCCTTCTCTAGCCTTTTGTGGCCTTCTTTGGCCTTCTTTAGCTTTCTGTGGCCTTCTTTGGCCTTCTGTGGACTTCTCTGGCCTTCTCTGGCTTTCTCTGGTCTCCTTTTTACTTATTTGGCTTTCTCTGGCCTTTTTTGTCCTTCTTTGTCCTTCTTTGTCCTTCTATGGCCTTCTGTGGCCTTCTTTGGCCTTCTGTGGCCTTCTTTGACTTTCTTTAACCTTCTTTGGCCTTCTCTGGCCATCTTTGGCCTTCTCTGGCCTTCTTTGGCCTTCTCTGGCCTTCTTTGGCTTCTTTGATTTTCTTTGGCATGCTTTGGCCTTCTTTGGCCTTCTGTCGCCTTCTTTGTCCTCTTTGGCCTTCTGTGGCATTCTCTTTTGTTCCATGGCCAAATGTGGCCTTCTCTGGCCTTCTTTGGCCTCTTTGGCATTCTGTGGCCACTCTGACCCTCTCTAGCCCTCTTTGGTCTTCTTTGGCCTTCTTTGGCCTCCTTTGGCCTCCTTTAACATGCTTTGGCCTCCTTTTGCCTGCTTTTGCCTGCTTTTGCCTGTTTTGGCCTGCTTTGGCCTGCTTTGGCCTGCTTTGGCCTCCTTTGGCCTTCTGTGGCCTTCTTTTACCATCTCTAGCCTTCTTTGTACTTCTGTGGCCATTTGTGGCCTTCTGTGGCCTTCTCTGTAATTCTCTGGCCTTCTTTGGCCTTCTTCGGCCTTCTTTGTCCTTCTTCGGCCTTCTTTGTCCTCTTTGGCATTCTGTGGCCGCTCTGATCCTCTCTAGCCCTCTTTGGCCTGCTTTGGCCTGCTTTGACCTTCTTTGGCCTCCTTTGGCCTGCTTTGGCCTTCTTTGGCATTCTGTTGCCTTCTGTGGCCTTCTGTGGCCTTCTGTGGCCTTCTTTGTCCTCTCTGGCATTCTGTGGCCGCTCTGACCCTCTCTAGCCCTCTTTGGCCTGCTTTGGACTTCTTTGGCCTAATTGGACTTCTTTGGTTATCTTTGGCCTTCTTTGGCCTCTTTGGCCTTTTTAGCCTTCTTTGGCCTTCTGTGGCCTTCTTTGGCCTTCTGTGGCCTTCTCTTTCCTTCTTTGGCCTCTTTAGTCTTCTGTGGCCGTCTTTGACATTCTTTGAACTTCTTTGGCTTTCTCTGGCCTTCTCTGGTTTTCTCTGGCCATCTTTGGCCTTCTTGGGCCTTCTTTGGCCTTCTTCAGCCTTCTTTGGCCTTCTCTGGCCTTCTTTGGCCTTCTCTGGCCTTCTTTGGCCTTCTCTGGCCTTCTTTGGCCTTCTTTGGTCTCTGTGGCCTTCTGTGGCCTTCTTTGTCCTTCTTTGTCCTTCTTTGTTCTTCTCTGGCCGTCTTTGCCCTCTTTGGACTTCTTTGGCCTCTTTGGCCTCTTTAGCCTTCTTTAGCCTTCTTTGGCCTTGTTTAGCCTTCTATGGCCTTCTTTGGCCTCTTCAGTCTTCTGTGGCCTTCTTTGACTTTCTTTAACCTTCTTTGGCCTTCTCTGGCCATCTTTGGCCTTCTTGGCCTTCTTGGCCTTCTCTGGCCTTTTTTGGCCTCTTTGGTTTTCTTTGGCATGCTTTGGCCTTCTTTGGCCTTCTGTCGTCTTCTTTGTCCTCTTTGGCCTTCTGTGGCATTCATTTTGTTCTTTGGCCAAATGTGGCCTTTCTGGCCTTCTTTGGCCTCTTTGGCATTCTGTGGCAGCTCTGACCCTCTCTAGCCCTCTTTGGCCTGCTTTGGCCTGCTTTGGCCTGCTTTGGCCTGCTTTCGCCTGCTTTGGCCTTCTTTGACCTGCTTTGCCCTGCTTTACCCTGCTTTGGCCTGCTTCTGCATTCTGTTGCCTTCTTTGGCCTTCTGTGTCCTTCTGTGGCCTTCTTTTACCATCTCTAGCCGTCTTTGGCCTTCTTGGTACTTCTGTGGCCTTCTCTGGAATTCTCTGGCCTTCTTTGGCCTCTGTGGCCTTCTCTGGCATTCTCTGGCCTTCTCTGGCCTTCTGTGGCCTTCTTTGTCCTTCTTCTTTTCTGGCCTTCTTTGGCCTCTTTGGCTTTCTTTGGCCTCTTTGGCCTCTTTAGCGTTCTGTAGTCTACTTTAGCCTTCTTTGGCCTTCTCTGGCCTCCTGTGGCCTCTTTAGTCTTCTGTGGCCTTCTTTGGAATTCTTTGGCGTGCTTTGGCCTTCTCTAGCCTCTTTCGCCTTCTTTGGAATTCTTTGGAATTCTTTGGCCTTCTGTGGCCTTCTATGGCCTTCTTTGGACTTCTCTGGCCTTCTGTGGCCTTCTCTGGCCTTCTTTGTTTTTCTTTGGCCTGCTTTGGCCTTATTTGGCCTTCTTTGGCCTTGTTTGGCCTTCTTCGGCCTTCTTTGGCCTTCTCTGGCCTTCTTTGGCCTTCTTTGGCCTTCTCTGGCCTGCTTTCGACTGCTTTCGCCTCCTTTGGCCTCCTTTGGCCTGCTTTGGAGTTCTGTTGCCTTTTTTGGCCTTCTGTGGCCTTCTTTAACCATCTCTAGCCTTCTTTGGCCTTCTTTGTACTTCTGTGGCCTTCTCTGAAATTCTCTGGCCTTCTTTGGCCTTCTTTGGCCTCTGTGGCCTTCTTTGGCCTTCTGTGGCGTTCTGTGAACTTCTGTGGCCTTCTGTAGCCTTCTTTATCCTTCTTCTCTGGCCTTCTTTGGCCTCTTTGGCGTCTTTAGTCTTCTTTAGCCTTCTTTGGCCTTCTTTGGCCTTCTCTGGCCTCTTTAGTCTTCTGTGGCCTTCTTTGGAATTCTTTGGCCTGCTTTGGCCCTCTATGGCATTCTGTGGCTTTCTTTGGCCTACTTTGGCCTTCTCTGGACTTCTGTGGCCTCTTTAGTCTTCTGTAGCTTTCTTTGGAATTCTTTGGCCTGCTTTGGCCTTCTTTGGCCTTCTCTGGCCTTCTTTGGCCTTCTTTGGCCTCTTTGGCATTCTGTGGCTGCTCTGACCCTCTTTGGCCATCTTTGGCCATCTTTGGCCTGCTTTGGCCTTCTTTGGCCTACTTTGGCCTGCTTTGGCCTCCTTTGGCCTTCTGTGGCCTTCTCTGTAATTCTCTGGCCTTCTTTGGCCTTCTTTGGTCTCTGTGGCCTTCTGTGGCCTTCTTTGTCCTTCTTTGTTCTTCTCTGGCCGTCTTTGCCCTCTTTGGACTTCTTTGGCCTCTTTGGCCTCTTTGGCCTCTTTAGCCTTCTTTGGCCTTGTTTAGCCTTCTATGGCCTTCTTTGGCCTCTTCAGTCTTCTGTGGCCTTCTTTGACTTTCTTTAACCTTCTTTGGCCTTCTCTGGCCATCTTTGGCCTTCTTGGCCTTCTTGGCCTTCTCTGGCCTTTTTTGGCCTCTTTGGTTTTCTTTGGCATGCTTTGGCCTTTTTTGGCCTTCTGTCGTCTTCTTTGTCCTCTTTGGCCTTCTGTGGCATTCATTTTGTTCTTTGGCCAAATGTGGCCTTTCTGGCCTTCTTTGGCCTCTTTGGCATTCTGTGGCCGCTCTGACCCTCTCTAGCCCTCTTTGGCCTGCTTTGGCCTGCTTTGGCCTGCTTTCGCCTGCTTTGGCCTGCTTTGACCTGCTTTGCCCTGCTTTACCCTGCTTTGGCCTGCTTCTGCATTCTGTTGCCTTCTTTGGCCTTCTGTGTCCTTCTGTGGCCTTCTTTTACCATCTCTAGCCGTCTTTGGCCTTCTTGGTACTTCTGTGGCCTTCTGTGGCCTTCTCTGGCATTCTCTGGCCTTCTTTGGCCTTCTTTGGCCTCTGTGGCCTTCTCTGGCATTCTCTGGCCTTCTCTGGCCTTCTGTGGCCTTCTTTGTCCTTCTTCTTTTCTGGCCTTCTTTGGCCTCTTTGGCTTTCTTTGGCCTCTTTGGCCACTTTAGCGTTCTGTAGTCTACTTTAGCCTTCTTTAGCCTTCTTTGGCCTTCTCTGGCCTCCTGTGGCCTCTTTAGTCTTCTGTGGCCTTCTTTGGAATTCTTTGGCGTGCTTTGGCCTTCTCTAGCCTCTTTGGCCTTCTTTGGAATTCTTGGGAATTCTTTGGCCTTCTGTGGCCTTCTTTGGCCTTCTTTGGACTTCTCTGGCCTTCTGTGGCCTTCTCTGGCCTTCTTTGTCCTTCTTTGTTCTTCTGTGGCTTTCTTTAACCATCTCTAGCCTTCTTTGGCCTTCTTTGTACTTCTGTGGCCTTCTCTGAAATTCTCTGGCCTTCTTTGGACTTCTTTGGCCTCTGTGGCCTTCTTTGGCCTTCTGTGGCCTTCTGTGAACTTCTGTGGCCTTCTGTAGCCTTCTTTATCCTTCTTCTTCTCTGACCTTCTTTGGCCTCTTTGGCGTCTTTAGTCTTCTTTAGCCTTCTTTGGCCTTCTTTGGCCTTCTCTGGCCTCTTTAGTCTTCTGTGGCCTTCTTTGGAATTCTTTGGCCTGCTTTGGCCCTCTATGGCATTCTGTGGCCTTCTTTGGCCTACTTTGGCCTTCTCTGGCCTTCTGTGGCCTCTTTAGTCTTCTGTAGCTTTCATTGGAATTCTTTGGCCTGCTTTGGCCTTCTTTGGCCTTCTCTGGCCTTCTTTGGCCTTCTTTGGCCTCTTTGGCATTCTGTGGCTGCTCTGACCCTCTCGAGCCCTCTTTGGCCATCTTTGGCCTGCTTTGGCCTTCTTTGGCCTACTTTGGCCTGCTTTGGCCTCCTTTGGCCTTCTGTGGCCTTCTCTGTAATTCTCTGGCCTTCTTTGGCCTTCTTTGGTCTCTGTGGCCTTCTGTGGCCTTCTTTGTCCTTCTTTGTTCTTCTCTGGCCGTCTTTGCCCTCTTTGGACTTCTTTGGCCTCTTTGGCCTCTTTAGCCTTCTTTGGCCTTGTTTAGCCTTCTATGGCCTTCTTTGGCCTCTTCAGTCTTCTGTGGCCTTCTTTGACCTTCTTTAACCTTCTTTGGCCTTCTCTGGCCATCTTTGGCCTTCTTGGCCTTCTTGGCCTTCTCTGGCCTTTTTTGGCCTCTTTGGTTTGCTTTGGCATGCTTTGGCCTTCTTTGGCCTTCTGTCGTCTTCTTTGTCCTCTTTGGCCTTCTGTGGCATTCATTTTGTTCTTTGGCCAAATGTGGCCTTTCTGGCCTTCTTTGGCCTCTTTGGCATTCTGTGGCCACTCTGACCCTCTCTAGCCCTCTTTGGTCTTCTTTGGCCTGCTTTGGCCTCCTTTAAAATGCTTTGGCCTCCTTTGGCCTCCTTTTGCCTGCTTTTGCCTGCTTTGGCCTGCTTTGGCCTCTTTTGGCCTCCTTTGGCCTGCTTTGGCCTCCTTTGTCCTGCTTTGGCCTGCTTTGGCGTTCTGTTGCCTTTTTTGGCCTTCTGTAGCCTTCTTTGTCCTTCTTTGTTATTCTCTGGCCTTCTTTGGCCTCTTTGGTCTTCTGTTGCATTCTCTTTCGTTCTATGGCCTTCTTTGGCCTTCTTTGGCATGCTTTGGCCTTCTTTGGTGTCTTTGGCCTTCTGTGGCCTTCTTTAAACATCTCTAGCCTTCTTTGGCCTTCTTTGGCCTACTTGGAGTTCTTTGGCCTTCTTGGAGTTCTTTGGCCTACTTAGCTTTCTTTTGACTTCTTTGGACTTCTGTGGTCTTCTTTGGACTTCTGTGGTCTTCTTTGGCCTTCTGTGGCCTTCTGTGGCCTTCTGTGGTATTCTTTGGACTTCTTTAGCTTTCTCTGGCCTTCTCTGGCCTTCTGTGGCCTTCCTTGGCCTTTTCTGGCATTCCTTGTTCTTCTGTAGCCTTCTCCGGCCTTCTTTGGCGTTCTTTTTTGCCTCTTTGGCCTTCTTTGGCCTTCTTATGCATTCTCTGGCCTTCTCTGGCCTTCTTTGTCCTTTTTGGCCTTCTTGTTCTTCTTTGGCCTTCTTTGGCCTTCTTTGTCTTCTCTGACATTCTCTGATCTTCTCTGACCCTCTTCGACCGTCTCAAGAGTTCTCCAACCTTCTCCAACCTTCTTTGACATTCTCCAACATTCTGCAAACTTCTTCAATTTTCTACGACCTTGTTCCACCTTGTTCCACCTTGTTCCGACCTTCTCCTGACTTCTTTGGCCTTCTATGACCTTCTTTGACATTTTCTGAACTTCTTTGAGCTTCTCTGATCTTCTCTGACCTTCTTCAGCCTTCTTTGACCTGTTTCAATATTCTGTGGCCTTCTTTGGCCTTCTGTGGCCTTTTGCCTTCTTTGGCCTTATCTGGCTTTCTATGGCCTTCTTCGGCCTTCTCTGGCCTTCTTTCACCTTCTTTCGCCTTCTTTGGTGTTCCTTGGCTTTCTCAGACCTTCTCCGATCTTCTTTGACCCTCTCTGACCTTCTTTGACCTTCTCCGGACTTCCTCGGCCTTTTCCAACCTTCTTCGATCTTCTTTGGTCTTCTTTGACCTTTCCCTACCTTGTTTGACCTTCTTCGACCTTCTTCAATTTTTTTCACCTTCTACGACCTTCTACTATGTTCTCCCGCCGTCTCCGGCCTTCTTTGGCCTTCTCCAACCATCTTTGTCCTTCCCTGTCCTTCTTTGTCCTTCTTTGTCCTTCTTTGTCCTTACCTGTCTTTCCCTGTCCTTCCCTGTCCTTCTTTGTCCTTCTCCGACATTCTCCGACCTTCTTTGACCTTCTCTGACCTTCTCTGACCTTCTCTGACCTTCTCCGACCTTCTTTGACCTTCTTTGACCTTCTTTGACCTTCTCTGACCTTCTTTGACCTTCTCCGACCTTCTTTGACCTTCTCCGACCTTCTTTGACCTTCTCCGACCTTCTCTGACCTTCTCCGACCTTCTTTGACCTTCTCCGACCTTCTTTGACAGTCTCCGACCTTTTCTGACCTTCTTTGGCTTTCTCTGACCTTCTTTCATTTTCTCCGACTTTCATTGACTTTCTTCGGCCTTCTTTGGCCTTTCCCGACCTTGTTTGACCTTCTTCGACCTTCTTTGACCTTCTCTGACCGTCTACGATATTCTTTGACTTTCTCTGACTTTCTCTGACCTGCTCCCACCTGCTCCGTCTCCCACCGTCTCCCACCTTCTTCCACATTATCCAACCTTGTTTGACCTTCTTTGAACTTCTCTGACTTTTCCGATATTTTTTGAACTTCTCTCGCCTTCTCCGATCATCTCTGATCTGTTTTGACATTCTCTGCCTTCTCTGGCCTTCCTTGGCTTCTCAGACCTTCTCTGATTTTCTTCCGCCTTCTTCCGCCTTCTTCTGCCTTCTTCCGCCTTCTTCTGCCTTCTCTTGCCATCTTTGACCTTCTCTTGCCATCTTTGACCTCCTCTTGCCATCTTTGACCTTCTTCGTCTTCCATCGTCTTTGTTTGATGTTCTCCGATATTCTTTGAACTTCTTTGACCTTCTCCGACCTTCTCCCACCGCCTCCCACCATCTCCCACATTCTTCCACCTTCTCCAACCTTGTTTGACCTTCTTTCACCTTCTTTGACCTTCTCTGACTTCTCCAATACTTTTTGATCTTCTGCGACCTTCTCTGACCTTCTCTGACCTTTTTTGACCTTCTTTGACCTTCTTCGTCCTTCTCTGACCTTCATCGAACTTCTTTGGCCTTCTCCGACCATCTACGATAATCTTTGACTTTCTCCAACTTTCTCCAACCTGCTCCCACCTGCTCCGACCGTCTCCCACATTCTTCCAACTTCTCCGACCTTGTTTGACCTTGTTTGATCTTCTCCGACTTCTCCGATAGATTTTGACCTTCTTCCACCTTCTTCCACCTTCTTCAACCATCTCTGATCTTCTCTGACCTTTTTTGCCTTCTTTGGCCTTCTTTGGCCTTCTCTGGCCTTCTTTGGCCTTCTTTGGCCTTCTTTGGTCTTCTCTGGCTTTTTTTGGCCTTCTTTGGACTTCTCTGGCATTCTTTGGCATTCTGTTGCATTCTCTGGTCTTCTTTGGCCTTCTTTGGCCTCTTTGGCCTTCTCTAGCCTTTTGTGGCCTTCTTTGGCCTTCTTTAGCTTTCTGTGGCCTTCTTTGGCCTTCTGTGGACTTCTCTGGCCTTCTCTGGCTTTCTCTGGTCTCCTTTTTACTTATTTGTCTTTCTCTGGCCTTTTTTGTCCTTCTTTGTCCTTCTTTGTCCTTCTATGGCCTTCTTTGGCCTTCTGTGGCCTTCTTCGGCGTCCTCTGGCCTTCTGTGTCCTTCTTTGGCCTTCTATGGCCTCTTTGGCATTCTGTGGCCGCTCTGACCCTCTCTAGCCCTCTTTGGCCTCCTTTGGCCTCCTTTGGCCTGCTTTGGCCTGCTTTGGCCTGCTTTGGCCTTCTCTGGCCTCCTGTGGCCTCTTTAGTCTTCTGTGGCCTTCTTTGGAATTCTTTGGCGTGCTTTGGCCTTCTCTATCCTCTTTGGCCTTCTTTGGAATTCTTTGGAATTCTTTGGCCTTCTGTGGCCTTCTATGGCCTTCGTTGGAATTCTCTGGCCTTCTGTGGCCTTCTCTGGCCTTCTTTGTCCTTCTTTGTTCTTCTGTGGCCTTCTTTAGCCTTCTTTAGCCTTCTTTGGCCTTGTTTGGCCTTCTGTGGCCTTCTTTGGCCTCTTTGGCATTCTGTGGCTTCTCTGACACTCTCGAGCCCTCTTTGGCCATCTTTGGCCTGCTTTGGCCTTCTTTGGCCTGCTTTGGCCTGCTTTGGCCTGCTTTGGCCTCCTTTGGCCTTCTGTGGCCTTCTGTGGCCTTCTTTTACCATCTCTAGCCTTCTTTGTACTTCTGTGGCCTTCTGTGGCCTTCTGTGGCCTTCTCTGTAATTCTCTGGCCTTCTTTGGCCTTCTTTGGTCTCTGTGGCCTTCTGTGGCCTTCTTTGTCCTTCTTTGTTCTTCTCTGGCCGTCTTTGCCCTCTTTGGACTTCTTTGGCCTCTTTGGCCTCTTTAGACTTCTTTAGCCTTCTTTGGCCTTGTTTAGCCTTCTATGGCCTTCTTTGGCCTCTTCAGTCTTCTGTGGCCTTCTTTGACTTTCTTTAACCTTCTTTGGCCTTCTCTGGCCATCTTTGGCCTTCTTGGCCTTCTTGGCCTTCTCTGGCCTTTTTTGGTCTCTTTGGTTTTCTTTGGCATGCTTTGGCCTTCTTTGGCCTTCTGTCGTCTTCTTTGTCCTCTTTGGCCTTCTGTGGCATTCATTTTGTTCTTTGGCCAAATGTGGCCTTTCTGGCCTTCTTTGGCCTCTTTGGCATTCTGTGGCAGCTCTGACCCTCTCTAGCCCTCTTTGGCCTGCTTTGGCCTGCTTTGGCCTGCTTTGGCCTGCTTTCGCCTGCTTTGGCCTGCTTTGGCCTTCTTTGACCTGCTTTGCCCTGCTTTACCCTGCTTTGGCCTGCTTCTGCATTCTGTTGCCCTCTTTGGCCTTCTGTGTCCTTCTGTGGCCTTCTTTTACCATCTCTAGCCGTCTTTGGCCTTCTTGGTACTTCTGTGGCCTTCTGTGGCCTTCTCTGGAATTCTCTGGCCTTCTCTGGCCTTCTTTGGCCTCTGTGGCCTTCTCTGGCATTCTCTGGCCTTCTCTGGCCTTCTGTGGCCTTCTTTGTCCTTCTTCTTCTCTGGCCTTCTTTGGCCTCTTTGGCTTTCTTTGGCCTCTTTGGCTTTCTTTGGCCTCTTTGGCCACTTTAGCGTTCTGTAGTCTACTTTAGCCTTCTTTGGCCTTCTTTGGCCTTCTCTGGCCTCCTGTGGCCTCTTTAGTCTTCTGTGGCCTTCTTTGGAATTCTTTGGCCTGCTTTGGCCTTCTCTAGCCTCTTTGGCCTTCTTTGGAATTCTTTGGAATTCTTTGGCCTTCTGTGGCCTTCTATGGCCTTCTTTGGACTTCTCTGGCCTTCTGTGGCCTTCTCTGGCCTTCTTTGTCCTTCTTTGTTCTTCTGTGGCATTCTTTAGCCTTCTTTAGCCTTCTTTGGCCTTGTTTGGCCTTCTGTGGCCTTCTTTGGCCTCTTCAGACTTCTGTGGCGTTCTTTGAATTTCTTTAACGTTCTTTGGCCTTCTCTGGCCATCTTTGGCCTTCTTGGCCTTCTTTGGCCTTCTTTGGCCTCTTTGGCATTCTGTGGCTGCTCTGACCCTCTCGAGCCCTCTTTGGTCATCTTTGGCCTGCTTTGGCCTGCTTTGGCCTGCTTTGGCCTTCTTTGTCCTGCTTTGGCCTGCTTTGGCCTGCTGTGGCCTTCTTTTACCATCTCTAGCCTTCTTTGTACTTCTGTGGCCTTCTGTGGCCTTCTGTGGCCTTCTCTGTAATTCTCTGGCCTTCTTTGGCCTTCTTTGGTCTCTGTGGCCTTCTGTGGCCTTCTTTGTCCTTCTTTGTTCTTCTCTGGCCGTCTTTGCCCTCTTTGGACTTCTTTGGCCTCTTTGGCCTCTTTAGCCTTCTTTAGCCTTCTTTGGCCTTGTTTAGCCTTCTATGGCCTTCTTTGGCCTCTTCAGTCTTCTGTGGCCTTCTTTGACTTTCTTTAACCTTCTTTGGCCTTCTCTGGCCATCTTTGGCCTTCTTGGCCTTCTTGGCCTTCTCTGGCCTTTTTTGGCCTCTTTGGTTTGCTTTGGCATGCTTTGGCCTTCTTTGGCCTTCTGTCGTCTTCTTTGTCCTCTTTGGCCTTCTGTGGCATTCATTTTGTTCTTTGGCCAAATGTGGCCTTTCTGGCCTTCTTTGGCCTCTTTGGCATTCTGTGGCAGCTCTGACCCTCTCTAGCCCTCTTTGGCCTGCTTTGGCCTGCTTTGGCCTGCTTTGGCCTTCTTTGGCCTGCTTTCGCCTGCTTTGGCCTTCTTTGACCTGCTTTGCCCTGCTTTACCCTGCTTTGGCCTGCTTCTGCATTCTGTTGCCTTCTGTGTCCTTCTGTGTCCTTCTTTTACCATCTCTAGCCGTTTTTGGCCTTCTTGGTACTTCTGTGGCCTTCTGTGGCCTTCTCTGGAATTCTCTGGCCTTCTTTGGCCTCTGTGGCCTTCTCTGGCATTCTCTGGCCTTCTCTGGCCTTCTGTGGCCTTCTTTGTCCTTCTTCTTTTCTGGCCTTCTTTGGCCTCTTTGGCCTTCTTTGGCCTCTTTGGCTTTCTTTGGCCTCTTTGGCCACTTTAGCGTTCTGTAGTCTACTTTAGCCTTCTTTGGCCTTCTTTGGCCTTCTCTGGCCTCCTGTGGCCTCTTTAGTCTTCTGTGGCCTTCTTTGGAATTCTTTGGCCTGCTTTGGCCTTCTCTAGCCTCTTTGGCCTTCTTTGGAATTCTTTGGAATTCTTTGGCCTTCTGTGGCCTTCTCTGGCCTTCTTTGGACTTCTCTGGCCTTCTTTGGCCTTCTCTAGCCTTCTTTGTTTTTCTTTGGCCTGCTTTGGCCTTATTTGGCCTTCTTTGGGCTTCTTTGGCCTTCTTCGGCCTTCTTTGGCCTTCTCTGGCCTTCTTTGGCCTTCTCTGGCCTGCTTTGGCCTCCTTTGGCCTCCTTTGGCCTCCTTTGGCCTCCTTTGGCCTCCTTTGGACTCCTTTGGCCTCCTTTGGACTCCTTTGGCCTTATTTGGCCTGCTTTGACCTGCTTTCGACTGCTTTCGCCTCCTTTGGCCTCCTTTGGCCTGCTTTGGAGTTCTGTTGCCTTTTTTGGCCTTCTGTGGCCTTCTTTAACCATCTCTAGCCTTCTGTGGCCTTCTTTGTACTTCTGTGGCCTTCTCTGAAATTCTCTGGCCTTCTTTGGACTTCTTTGGCCTCTGTGGCCTTCTTTGGCCTTCTGTGGCCTTCTGTGAACTTCTGTGGCCTTCTGTAGCCTTCTTTATCCTTCTTCTTCTCTGGCCTTCTTTGGCCTCTTTGGCGTCTTTAGTCTTCTTTAGCCTTCTTTGTCCTTCTTTGGCCTTCTCTGGCCTCTTTAGTCTTCTGTGGCATTCTTTGGAATTCTTTGGCCTACTTTGGCCTTCTCTGGCCTTCTGTGGCCTCTTTAGTCTTCTGTAGCTTTCTTTGGAATTCTTTGGCCTGCTTTGGCCTTCTTTGGCCTTCTGTGGCCTTCTTTGGCCTCTTTGGCATTCTGTGGCTGCTCTGACCCTCTCGAGCCCTCTTTGGCCATCTTTGGCCCTCTTTGGACATCTTTGGCCTGCTTTGGCCTCTTTGGCATTCTGTGGCTGCTCTGACCCTCTCGAGCCCTCTCGAGCCCTCTTTGGCCTGCTTTGGCCTTCTTTGGCCTACTTTGGCCTGCTTTGGCCTCCTTTGGCCTTCTGTGGCCTTCTCTGTAATTCTCTGGCCTTCTTTGGCCTTCTTTGGTCTCTGTGGCCTTCTGTGGCCTTCTTTGTCCTTCTTTGTTCTTCTCTGGCCGTCTTTGCCCTCTTTGGACTTCTTTGGCCTCTTTGGCCTCTTTAGCCTTCTTTAGCCTTCTTTGGCCTTGTTTAGCCTTCTATGGCCTTCTTTGGCCTCTTCAGTCTTCTGTGGCCTTCTTTGACTTTCTTTAACCTTCTTTGGCCTTCTCTGGCCATCTTTGGCCTTCTTGGCCTTCTCTGGCCTTTTTTGGCCTCTTTGGTTTTCTTTGGCATGCTTTGGCCTTCTTTGGCCTTCTGTCGTCTTCTTTGTCCTCTTTGGCCTTCTGTGGCATTCATTTTGTTCTTTGGCCAAATGTGGCCTTTCTGGCCTTCTTTGGCCTCTTTGGCATTCTGTGGCAGCTCTGACCCTCTCTAGCCCTCTTTGGCCTGCTTTGGCCTGCTTTGGCCTGCTTTCGCCTGCTTTGGCCTGCTTTACCCTGCTTTGGCCTACTTCTGCATTCTGTTGCCTTCTTTGGCCTTCTGTGTCCTTCTGTGGCCTTCTTTTAACATCTCTAGCCGTCTTTGGCCTTCTTGGTACTTCTGTGGCCTTCTGTGGCCTTCTCTGTAATTCTCTGGCCTTTTTTGGCCTTCTTTGGCCTCTGTGGCCTTCTCTGGCATTCTCTGGCCTTCTCTGGCCTTCTGTGGCCTTCTTTGTCCTTCTTCTTCTCTGGCCTTCTTTGGCCTCTTTGGCCTTCTTTGGCCTCTTTGGCTTTCTTTGGCCTCTTTGGCCACTTTAGCGTTCTGTAGTCTACTTTAGCCTTCTTTGGCCTTCTTTGGCCTTCTCTGGCCTCCTGTGGCCTCTTTAGTCTTCTGTGGCCTTCTTTGGAATTCTTTGGCCTGCTTTGGCCTTCTCTAGCCTGTTTGGCCTTCTTTGGAATTCTTTGGAATTCTTTGGCCTTCTGTGGCCTTCTCTGGCCTTCTTTGGACTTCTCTGGCCTTCTTTGGCCTTCTCTGGCCTTCTTTGTCCTTCTTTGTTCTTCTGTGGCCTTCTTTAGCCTTCTTTAGCCTTGTTTGGCCTTCTGTGGCCTTCTTTGGCCTCTTCAGACTTCTGTGGCGTTCTTTGAATTTCTTTAACCTTCTTTGGCCTTCTCTGGCCATCTTTGGCCTTCTTGGCCTGCTTTGGCCTGCTTTGGCCTTCTTTGGCCTGCTTTGGCCTGCTTTGGCCTGCTTTGGCCTCCTTTGGCCTTCTGTGGCCTTCTTTTACCATCTCTAGCCTTCTTTGTACTTCTGTGGCCTTCTGTGGCCTTCTCTGTAATTCTCTGGCCTTCTTTGGTCTCTGTGGCCTTCTGTGGCCTTCTTTGTCCTTCTTTTTCTTCTCTGGCCGTCTTTGCCCTCTTTGGCCTTCTTTGGCCTCTTTGGCCTCTTTAGCCTTCTTTAGCCTTCTTTGGCCTTGTTTAGCCTTCTATGGCCTTCTTTGGCCTCTTCAGTCTTCTGTGGCCTTCTTTGACTTTCTTTAACCTTCTTTGGCCTTCTCTGGCCATCTTTGGCCTTCTTAGCCTTCTTGGCCTTCTCTGGCCTTTTTTGGCCTCTTTGGTTTTCTTTGGCATGCTTTGGCCTTCTTTGGCCTTCTGTCGCCTTCTTTGTCCTCTTTGGCCTTCTGTGGCATTCATTTTGTTCTTTGGCCAAATGTGGCCTTTCTGGCCTTCTTTGGCCTCTTTGGCATTCTGTGGCAGCTCTGAACCTCTCTAGCCCTCTTTGGCCTGCTTTGGCCTGCTTTGGCCTGCTTTGGCCTGCTTTGGCCTGCTTTCGCCTGCTTTCGCCTGCTTTGGCCTGCTTTGGCCTTCTTTGACCTGCTTTGCCCTGCTTTACCCTGCTTTGGCCTGCTTCTGCATTCTGTTGCCTTCTTTGGCCTTCTGTGTCCTTCTGTGGCCTTCTTTTACCATCTCTAGCCGTCTTTGGCCTTCTTGGTACTTCTGTGGCCTTCTGTGGCCTTCTCTGGAATTCTCTGGCCTTCTTTGGCCTTCTTTGGCCTCTGTGGCCTTCTCTGGCATTCTCTGGCCTTCTCTGGCCTTCTGTGGCCTTCTTTGTCCTTCTTCTTTTCTGGCCTTCTTTGGCCTCTTTGGCCTTCTTTGGCCTCTTTGGCTTTCTTTGGCCTCTTTGGCCACTTTAGCGTTCTGTAGTCTACTTTAGCCTTCTTTGGCCTTCTTTGGCCTTCTCTGGCCTCCTGTGGCCTCTTTAGTCTTCTGTGGCCTTCTTTGGAATTCTTTGGCCTGCTTTGGCCTTCTCTAGCCTCTTTGGCCTTCTTTGGAATTCTTTGGAATTCTTTGGCCTTCTGTGGCCTTCTATGGCCTTCTTTGGACTTCTTTGTTCTTCTGTGGCCTTCTTTAGCCTTCTTTAGCCTTCTTTGGCCTTGTTTGGCCTTCTGTGGCCTTCTTTGGCCTCTTCAGACTTCTGTGGCCTTCTTTGAATTTCTTTAACGTTCTTTGGCCTTCTCTGGCCATCTTTGGCCTTCTTGGCCTTCTTTGGCCTTCTCTGGCCTTCTTTGGCCTCTTTGGCATTCTGTGGCTGCTCTGACCCTCTCGAGCCCCCTTTGGCCATCTTTGGCCTGCTTTGGCCTTCTTTGGCCTGCTTTGGCCTGCTTTGGCCTGCTTTGGCCTTCTGTGGCCTTCTTTTACCATCTCTAGCCTTCTTTGTACTTCTGTGGCTTTCTGTGGCCTTCTGTAGCCTTCTCTGTAATTCTCTGGCCTTCTTTGGCCTTCTTTGGTCTCTGTGGCCTTCTGTGGCCTTCTTTGTCCTTCTTTGTTCTTCTCTGGCCGTCTTTGCCCTCTTTGGCCTTCTTTGGCCTCTTTGGCCTCTTTAGCCTTCTTTAGCCTTCTTTGTAATGTTTAGCCTTCTATGGCCTTCTTTGGCCTCTTCAGTCTTCTGTGGCCTTCTTTGACTTTCTTTAACCTTCTTTGGCCTTCTCTGGCCATCTTTGGCCTTCTTGGCCTTCTTGGCCTTCTCTGGCCTTTTTTGGCCTCTTTGGTTTTCTTTGGCATGCTTTGGCCTTCTTTGGCCTTCTGTCGTCTTCTTTGTCCTCTTTGGCCTTCTGTGGCATTCATTTTGTTCTTTGGCCAAATGTGGCCTTTCTGGCCTTCTTTGGCCTCTTTGGCATTCTGTGGCAGCTCTGACCCTCTCTAGCCCTCTTTGGCCTGCTTCGGCCTTCTTTGGCCTTATTTGGCCTGCTTTGACCTGCTTTCGACTTGCTTTCGCCTGCTTTGGCCTGCTTTACCCTGCTTTGGCCTACTTCTGCATTCTGTTGCCTTCTTTGGCCTTCTGTGTCCTTCTGTGGCCTTCTTTTAACATCTCTAGCCGTCTTTGGCCTTCTTGGTACTTCTGTGGCCTTCTGTGGCCTTCTCTGGAATTCTCTGGCCTTTTTTGGCCTTCTTTGGCCTCTGTGGCCTTCTCTGGCATTCTCTGGCCTTCTCTGGTCTTCTGTGGCCTTCTTTGTCCTTCTTCTTCTCTGGCCTTCTTTGGCCTCTTTGGCCTTCTTTGGCCTCTTTGGCTTTCTTTGGCCTCTTTGGCCACTTTAGCGTTCTGTAGTCTACTTTAGCCTTCTTTGGCCTTCTTTGGCCTTCTCTGGCCTCCTGTGGCCTCTTTAGTCTTCTGTGGCCTTCTTTGGAATTCTTTGGCCTGCTTTGGCCTTCTCTAGCCTGTTTGGCCTTCTTTGGAATTCTTTGGAATTCTTTGGCCTTCTGTGGCCTTCTCTGGCCTTCTTTGGACTTCTCTGGCCTTCTTTGGCCTTCTCTGGCCTTCTTTGTCCTTCTTTGTTCTTCTGTGGCCTTCTTTAGCCTTCTTTAGCCTTGTTTGGCCTTCTGTGGCCTTCTTTGGCCTCTTCAGACTTCTGTGGCGTTCTTTGAATTTCTTTAACCTTCTTTGGCCTTCTCTGGCCATCTTTGGCCTTCTTGGCCTGCTTTGGCCTGCTTTGGCCTTCTTTGGCCTGCTTTGGCCTGCTTTGGCCTGCTTTGGCCTCCTTTGGCCTTCTGTGGCCTTCTTTTACCATCTCTAGCCTTCTTTGTACTTCTGTGGCCTTCTGTGGCCTTCTCTGTAATTCTCTGGCCTTCTTTGGCCTTCTTTGGTCTCTGTGGCCTTCTGTGGCCTTCTTTGTCCTTCTTTTTCTTCTCTGGCCGTCTTTGCCCTCTTTGGCCTTCTTTGGCCTCTTTGGCCTCTTTAGCCTTCTTTAGCCTTCTTTGGCCTTGTTTAGCCTTCTATGGCCTTCTTTGGCCTCTTCAGTCTTCTGTGGCCTTCTTTGACTTTCTTTAACCTTCTTTGGCCTTCTCTGGCCATCTTTGGCCTTCTTAGCCTTCTTGGCCTTCTCTGGCCTTTTTTGGCCTCTTTGGTTTTCTTTGGCATGCTTTGGCCTTCTTTGGCCTTCTGTCGCCTTCTTTGTCCTCTTTGGCCTTCTGTGGCATTCATTTTGTTCTTTGGCCAAATGTGGCCTTTCTGGCCTTCTTTGGCCTCTTTGGCATTCTGTGGCAGCTCTGACCCTCTCTAGCCCTCTTTGGCCTGCTTTGGCCTGCTTTGGCCTGCTTTGGCCTGCTTTGGCCTGCTTTGGCCTGCTTTCGCCTGCTTTCGCCTGCTTTGGCCTGCTTTGGCCTTCTTTGACCTGCTTTGCCCTGCTTTACCCTGCTTTGGCCTGCTTCTGCATTCTGTTGCCTTCTTTGGCCTTCTGTGTCCTTCTGTGGCCTTCTTTTACCATCTCTAGCCGTCTTTGGCCTTCTTGGTACTTCTGTGGCCTTCTGTGGCCTTCTCTGGAATTCTCTGGCCTTCTTTGGCCTTCTTTGGCCTCTGTGGCCTTCTCTGGCATTCTCTGGCCTTCTCTGGCCTTCTGTGGCCTTCTTTGTCCTTCTTCTTTTCTGGCCTTCTTTGGCCTCTTTGGCCTTCTTTGGCCTCTTTGGCTTTCTTTGGCCTCTTTGGCCACTTTAGCGTTCTGTAGTCTACTTTAGCCTTCTTTGGCCTTCTTTGGCCTTCTCTGGCCTCCTGTGGCCTCTTTAGTCTTCTGTGGCCTTCTTTGGAATTCTTTGGCCTGCTTTGGCCTTCTCTAGCCTCTTTGGCCTTCTTTGGAATTCTTTGGAATTCTTTGGCCTTCTGTGGCCTTCTATGGCCTTCTTTGGACTTCTTTGTTCTTCTGTGGCCTTCTTTAGCCTTCTTTAGCCTTCTTTGGCCTTGTTTGGCCTTCTGTGGCCTTCTTTGGCCTCTTCAGACTTCTGTGGCCTTCTTTGAATTTCTTTAACGTTCTTTGGCCTTCTCTGGCCATCTTTGGCCTTCTTGGCCTTCTTTGGCCTTCTCTGGCCTTCTTTGGCCTCTTTGGCATTCTGTGGCTGCTCTGACCCTCTCGAGCCCCCTTTGGCCATCTTTGGCCTGCTTTGGCCTGCTTTGGCCTGCTTTGGCCTGCTTTGGCCTGCTTTGGCCTGCTTTGGCCTCCTTTGGCCTCCTTTGGCCTTCTGTGGCCTTCTTTTACCATCTCTAGCCTTCTTTGTACTTCTGTGGCCTTCTGTGGCATTCTGTGGCCTTCTCTGTAATTCTCTGGCCTTCTTTGGCCTTCTTTGGTCTCTATGGCCTTCTGTGGCCTTCTTTGTCCTTCTTTGTTCTTCTCTGGCCGTCTTTGCCCTCTTTGGACTTCTTTGGCCTCTTTGGCCTCTTTAGCCTTCTTTAGCCTTCTTTGGCCTTGTTTAGCCTTCTATGGCCTTCTTTGGCCTCTTCAGTCTTCTGTGGCCTTCTTTGACTTTCTTTAACCTTCTTTGGCCTTCTCTGGCCATCTTTGGCCTTCTTGGCCTTCTCTGGCCTTTTTTGGCCTCTTTGGTTTTCTTTGGCATGCTTTGGCCTTCTTTGGCCTTCTGTCGCCTTCTTTGTCCTCTTTGGCATTCTCTTTTGTTCTATGGCCAAATGTGGCCTTCTCTGGCCTTCTTTGGCCTCTTTGGCATTCTGTGGCAGCTCTGACCCTCTCTAGCCCTCTTTGGCCTTCTTTGGCCTGCTTTGACCTGCTTTACCCTGCTTTGGCCTGCTTTGGCATTCTGTTGCCTTCTTTGGCCTTCTGTGTCCTTCTGTGGCCTTCTTTTACCATCTCTAGCCGTCTTTGGCCTTCTTGGTACTTCTGTGGCCTTCTCTGGCATTCTCTGGCCTTCTCTGGCCTTCTTTGGCCTCTGTGGCCTTCTTCTTCTCTGGCCTTCTTTGGCCTCTTTGGCCTCTTTGGCCTCTTTAGCTTTCTTTGGCCTCTTTAGCTTTATTTGGCCTCTTTGGCCACTTTAGCGTTCTGTAGCCTACTTTAGCCTTCTTTGGCCTTCTCTGGCCTCCTGTGGCCTCTTTAGTCTTCTGTGGCCTTCTTTGGAATTCTTTGGCCTGCTTTGGCCTTCTCTAGCCTGTTTGGCCTTCTTTGGAATTCTTTGGAATTCTTTGGCCTTCTGTGGCCTTCTCTGGCCTTCTTTGGACTTCTCTGGCCTTCTTTGGCCTTCTCTGGCCTTCTTTGGCCTCTTTGGCATTCTGTGGCTGCTTTGAACCTCTCTAGCCCTCTTTGGCCTTCTTTGGCCTCTTTAGCTTTCTTTGGCTTCTTTGGCCACTTTAGCGTTCTGTAGCCTACTTTAGCCTTCTTTGGCCTTCTCTGGCCTCCTGTGGCCTCATTGGACTTCTGTGGCCTTCTTTGGAATTCTTTGGCCTGCTTTGGCCTGCTTTGCCCCTCTCTGGCATTCTGTGTCCTTCTTTGGCCTTCTGTGGACTTCTCTGGCCATCTTTGGCCTTCTTTGGCCTTCTCTGGCCTTGTTTGGCCTCTTTGGTTTTCTTTGGCATGCTTTGGCCTTCTTTGGCCTTCTGTCGCCTTTTTTGTCCTCTTTGGCCTTCTGTGGCATTCTCTTTTGTTTTATGGCCAAATGTGCCCTTTTCTGGCCTCTTTGGCATTCTGTGGCCGCTCTGAACCTCTCTAGCCCTCTTTGGACTGCTTTGGCCTCCTTTGGCCTTCTTTCGCGTGCTTTGGCCTGCTTTGGCCTGCATTGCCCTGCTTTGCCCTTTTTTGGCCTGTTTCTGCATTCTGTTGCCTTCTTTGGCCTTCTGTGTCCTTCTGTGGCCTTCTTTAACCATCTCTAGCCGTCTTTGGCCTTCTTGGTACTTCTGTGGCCTTTTGTGGCCTTCCCTGGAATTCTCTAGCCTTCTTTGGCCATCTTTGTCCTTCTTCTTCTATGACCTTCTTTGGCCTCTTTGGCTTTCTTTGGCCTCTTTGGTCTCTTTAGCGTTCTGTAGCCTACTTTAGCCTTCTTTGGCCTTCTTTGGCCTTCTCTGGCCTCCTGTGGCCTCTTTAGTCTTCTGTGGCCTTCCTTGGAATTCTTTGGCTTGCTTTGGCCTGCTTTGGCCTACTATGGCGTTCTCTAGCCTTTTTGGCCTTCTTTGGACTTCTTTGGCCTTCTGTGGCCTTCTATGGCCTTCTGTGGCCTTCTGTGGCCTTCTGTGGCCCTCTCTGGCCTTCTTTGTCCTTCTTTGTTCTTCTGTGGCCTTCTTTAGCCTTCTTTAGCCTTCTTTGGCCTTTTTTGGCCTTCTGTGGCCTTCTTTGGCCTCTTCAGACTTCTGTGGCGTTCTTTGAATTTCTTTAACGTTCTTTGCCCTTCTCTGGCCTTCTTGGCCTTCCTTGGCCTTCTCTGGCCTTCTTTGGCCTCTTTGGCATTCTGTGGCTGCTCTGACCCTCTCGAGCCCTCTTTGGCCATCTTTGGCCATCTTTGGCCTGCTTTGGCCTTCTTTGGCCTCCATTGGCCTTCTGTGGCCTTCTGTGGCCTTCTTTTACCATCTCTAGCCTTCTTTGTACTTCTGTGGCCTTCTGTGGCCTTCTCTGTAATTCTCTGGCCTTCTTTGGCCTTCTTTGGTCTCTGTGGCCTTCTGTGGCCTTCTTTGTTCTTCTCTGGCTGTCTTTGCCCTCTTTGGCCTCTTTGGCCTCTTTAGTCTTCTTTAGCCTTCTTTGGCCTTGTTTAGCCTTCTATGGCCTTCTTTGGCCTCTTCAGTCTTCTGTGGCCTTCTTTGACTTTCTTTAACCTTCTTTGGCCTTCTCTGGCCATCTTTGGCCTTCTTGGCCTTCTCTGGCCTTTTTTGGCCTCTTTGGTTTTCTTTGGCATGCTTTGGCCTTCTTTGGCCTTCTGTCGTCTTCTTTGTCCTCTTTGGCCTTCTGTGGCATTCATTTTGTTCTTTGGCCAAATGTGGCCTTTCTGGCCTTCTTTGGCCTCTTTGGCATTCTGTGGCAGCTCTGACCCTCTCTAGCCCTCTTTGGCCTGCTTTGGCCTGCTTTGGCCTGCTTTGGCCTTCTTTGACCTGCTTTGCCCTGCTTTACCCTGCTTTGGCCTGCTTCTGCATTCTGTTGCCTTCTTTGGCCTTCTGTGGCCTTCGTGGCCTTCTGTGGCCTTCTTTTACCATCTCTAGCTGTCTTTGGCCTTCTTGGTACTTCTGTGGCCTTCTGTGGCCTTCTCTGGAATTCTCTGGCCTTCTTTGGCCTTCTTTGGCCTCTGTGGCCTTCTCTGGCATTCTCTGGCATTCTCTGGCCTTCTGTGGCCTTCTTTGTCCTTCTTCTTTTCTGGCCTTCTTTGGCCTCTTTGGCCTTCTTTGGCCTCTTTGGCTTTCTTTGGCCTCTTTGGCCTTCTTTGGCCTCTTTGGCCTTCTTTGGCCTCTTTGGCCTCTTTAGCCTTCTTTAGCCTTCTTTGGCCTTGTTTGGCCTTCTGTGGCCTTCTTTGGCCTCTTCAGACTTCTGTGGCGTTCTTTGAATTTCTTTAACGTTCTTTGGCCTTCTCTGGCCATCTTTGGCCTTCTTGGCCTTCTTTGGCCTTCTCTGGCCTTCTTTGGCCTCTTTGGCATTCTGTGGCTGCTCTGACCCTCTCGAGCCCTCTTTGGCCATCTTTGGCCTGCTTTGGCCTTCTTTGGCCTGCTTTGGCCTGCTTTGGCCTTCTGTGGCTTTCTTTTACCATCTCTAGCCTTCTTTGTACTTCTGTGGCCTTCTGTGGCCTTCTTTTACCATCTCTAGCCTTCTTTGTACTTCTGTGGACATCTGTGGCCTTCTCTGTAATTCTCTGGCCTTCTTTGTCCTTCTTTGTCCTCTTTGGCCTTCTGTGGCATTCTCTTTTGTTCTATGGCCAAATGTGGCCTTCTCTGGCCTTCTTTGGCCTCTTTGGCCTTCTTTGGCCTCTTTAGCATTCTTTGGCCGCTCTGACCCTCTCTAGCCCTCTTTGGCCTGCTTTGGCATTCTTTGGCCTCCTTTGGCCTGCTTTGGGCTGCTTTGGCCTTCTGTGGCCTCTTTGGCCTTCTGTGGCCTTCTTTGGCCTACTTGGTCTTCTTTGGAATTCTTTGGCCTTCTGTGGCCTTCTATGGCCTTCTTTGGCATTCTGTGGCTGCTCTGACCCTCTCGAGCCCTCTTTGGCCATCTTTGGCCTGCTTTGGCCTTCTTTGGCCTGCTTTGGCCTCCATTGGCCTTCTGTGGCCTTCTGTGGCCTTCTTTTACCATCTCTAGCCTTCTTTGTACTTCTGTGGCCTTCTGTGGCCTTCTCTGTAATTCTCTGGCCTTCTTTGGCCTTCTTTGGTCTCTGTGGCCTTCTGTGGCCTTCTTTGTTCTTCTCTGGCTGTCTTTGCCCTCTTTGGCCTCTTTGGCCTCTTTAGTCTTCTTTAGCCTTCTTTGGCCTTGTTTAGCCTTCTATGGCCTTCTTTGGCCTCTTCAGTCTTCTGTGGCCTTCTTTGACTTTCTTTAACCTTCTTTGGCCTTCTCTGGCCATCTTTGGCCTTCTTGGCCTTCTTGGCCTTCTCTGGCCTTTTTTGGCCTCTTTGGTTTTCTTTGGCATGCTTTGGCCTTCTTTGGCCTTCTGTCGTCTTCTTTGTCCTCTTTGGCCTTCTGTGGCATTCATTTTGTTCTTTGGCCAAATGTGGCCTTTCTGGCCTTCTTTGGCCTCTTTGGCATTCTCTGGCAGCTCTGACCCTCTCTAGCCCTCTTTGGCCTGCTTTGGCCTGCTTTGGCCTGCTTTGGCCTTCTTTGACCTGCTTTGCCCTGCTTCTGCATTCTGTTGCCTTCTTTGGCCTTCTGTGTCCTTCTGTGGCCTTCTTTTACCATCTCTAGCCGTCTTTGGCCTTCTTGGTACTTCTGTGGCCTTCTCTGGAATTCTCTGGCCTTCTCTGGCCTTCTTTGGCCTCTGTGGCCTTCTCTGGCATTCTCTGGCCTTCTCTGGCCTTCTGTGGCCTTCTTTGTCCTTCTTCTTTTCTGGCCTTCTTTGGCCTCTTTGGCTTTCTTTGGCCTCTTTGGCCACTTTAGCGTTCTGTAGCCTACTTTAGCCTTCTTTGGCCTTCTCTGGCCTCCTGTGGCCTCTTTAGTCTTCTGTGGCGTTCTTTGGAATTCTTTGGCCTGCTTTGGCCTTCTCTAGCCTCTTTGGCCTTCTTTGGAATTCTTTGGAATTCTTTGGCCTTCTGTGGCCTTCTATGGCCTTCTTTGGACTTCTCTGGCCTTCTGTGGCCTTCTCTGGCCTTCTTTGTCCTTCTTTGTTTTTCTGTGGCCTTCTTTAGCCTTCTTTAGCCTTCTTTGGCCTTGTTTGGCCTTCTGTGGCCTTCTTTGGCCTCTTCAGACTTCTGTGGCGTTCTTTGAATTTCTTTAACGTTCTTTGGCCTTCTCTGGCCTTCTTTGGCCTCTTTGGCATTCTGTGGCTGCTCTGACCCTCTCGAGCCCTCTTTGGCCATCTTTGGCCTTCTTTGGCCTGCTTTGGCCTGCTTTGGCCTGCTTTGGCCTCCTTTGGCCTTCTGTGGCCTTCTTTTACCATCTCTAGCCTTCTTTGTACTTCTGTGGCCTTCTGTGGCATTCTGTGGCCTTCTCTGTAATTCTCTGGCCTTCTTTGGCCTTCTTTGGCCTTCTTTGGAATTCTTTGGAATTCTTTGGAATTCTGTGGACTTCTATGGCCTTCTTTGGACTTCTCTGGCCTTCTGTGGCCTTCTTGGCCTTCTTTGGCCTTCTCTGTACTTCTTTGGCCTCTTTGGCATTCTGTGGCTGCTCTGACCCTCTCGAGCCCTCTTTGGCCTGCTTTGGCCTGCTTTGGCCTTCTGTGGCCTTCTGTGGCCTTCTTTTACCATCTCTAGCCGTCTTTGGCCTTCTTGGTACTTCTGTGGCCTTCTCTGGAATTCTCTGGCCTTCTTTGGCCTTCTTTGGCCTTCTTTGGAATTCTTTGGAATTCTTTGGAATTCTGTGGACTTCTATGGCCTTCTTTGGACTTCTCTGGCCTTCTGTGGCCTTCTTGGCCTTCTTTGGCCTTCTCTGTACTTCTTTGGCCTCTTTGGCATTCTGTGGCTGCTCTGACCCTCTCGAGCCCTCTTTGGCCTGCTTTGGCCTGCTTTGGCCTTCTGTGGCCTTCTGTGGCCTTCTTTTACCATCTCTAGCCGTCTTTGGCCTTCTTGGTACTTCTGTGGCCTTCTCTGGAATTCTCTGGCCTTCTTTGGCCTTCTTTGGAATTCTTTGGAATTCTTTGGCCTTCTGTGGCCTTCTATGGCCTTCTTTGGACTTCTCTGGCCTTCTGTGGCCTTCTCTGACCTTCTTTGTCCTTCTTTGTTCTTCTGTGGCCTTCTTTAGCCTTCTTTAGCCTTCTTTGGCCTTGTTTGGCCTTCTGTGGCCTTCTTTGGCCACTTCAGACTTCTGTGGCGTTCTTTGACTTTCTTTAACCTTCTTTGGCCTTCTCTGGCCATCTTTAACCTTCTCGGTCTTCTCTGGCCTTCTTTGGCATTCTTTGGCCTTCTCTAGCCTTCTTTAGCCTTCTTTGGCCTGTTTTGGCCTGCTTGGGCCTGCTTGGGCCTCCTTGGGCCTGCTTGGGCCTGCTTTGGCCTCCTTTGGCCTGCTTTGGCGTTCTGTTGCCTTCTGTGGCCTTCTGTGTCCTTCTTTTACCATCTCTAGCCGTCTTTGGCCTTCTTGGTACTTCTGTGGCCTTCTCTGGAATTCTCTGGCCTTCTTTGGCCTTCTTTGGCCTTCTTTGGCCTCTGTGGCCTTCTCTGGCATTCTCTGGCCTTCTCTGGCCTCCTTCTTTTCTGGCCTTCTTTGGCCTCTTTGGCTTTCTTAGGCCTCTTTGGCCACTTTAGCGTTCTGTAGCCTACTTTAGCCTTCTTTGGCCTTCTGTGGCATTCTTTGGCCTACTTGGTCTTCTTTGGAATTCTGTGGCCTTCTGTGGCCTTCTGTGGCATTCTCTGGCCTTCTTTGGCCTTCTGTGGCCTCTTTAACCTTCTATGGCCTCTTTGGCCTCTTTGGCCTTCTTTGGCCTTCTTTGGCCTTCTTTGGCCTTCTGTGGCCTTCTTTGGCCTCTTTGGCATTCTGTGGCTGCTCTGACCATCTCTAGACCTCTTTGGCCTGCTTTGGCCTTCTGTCGCCTTCTTTTTCCTCTTTGGCCTTCTCTGGCATTCTCTTTTGTTCTATGGTCAAATGTGGCCTTCTCTGGCCTTCTTTGGCATCTTTGGCCTATTTGGCCTCTTTAACCTTGTATGGCCTTCTTAGCCTTCTGTGGCGTTCTCTTTCCTTCTTTGGCCTCTTTGGTCTTCTGTGCGCTTCTTTGACCTTCTTTCGACTTCTGTGGCCTTCTCTGGCCTTTTTTGGCCTTCTTTGGCCTCTTTGGCCTTCTCTGGCCTTCTGTGGCCTCTTTAGTCTTCTGTGGCCTTCTTTGTAATTCTTTGTCCTCTTTGGTTTTCTTTGGCATGCTTTGGCCTTCTTTGGCCTTCTTTGGCCTTCTTTCGCCTTCTTTGGCCTCTTTGGCTTTCTTTGGCCTCTTTGGCCTCTTTAGCCTTCTTTAGCCTTCTTTGGCCTTGTTTGGCCTTCTGTGGCCTTCTTTGGCCTCTTCAGACTTCTGTGGCGTTCTTTGAATTTCTTTAACGTTCTTTGGCCTTCTCTGGCCATCTTTGGCCTTCTTTGGCCTTCTCTGGCCTTCTTTGGTATTCTGTGGCTGCTCTGACCCTCTCGAGCCCTCTTTGGCCATCTTTGGCCTGCTTTGGCCTTCTTTGGCCTGCTTTGGCCTCCATTGGCCTTCTGTGGCCTTCTTTTACCATCTCTAGCCTTCTTTGTACTTCTGTGGCCTTCTGTGGCCTTCTCTGTAATTCTCTGGCCTTCTTTGGCCTTCTTTGGTCTCTGTGGCCTTCTGTGGCCTTCTTTGTTCTTCTCTGGCTGTCTTTGCCCTCTTTGGCCTCTTTGGCCTCTTTAGTCTTCTTTAGCCTTCTTTGGCCTTGTTTAGCCTTCTATGGCCTTCTTTGGCCTCTTCAGTCTTCTGTGGCCTTCTTTGACTTTCTTTAACCTTCTTTGGCCTTCTCTGGCCATCTTTGGCCTTCTTGGCCTTCTCTGGCCTTTTTTGGCCTCTTTGGTTTTCTTTGGCATGCTTTGGCCTTCTTTGGCCTTCTGTCGTCTTCTTTGTCCTCTTTGGCCTTCTGTGGCATTCATTTTGTTCTTTGGCCAAATGTGGCCTTTCTGGCCTTCTTTGGCCTCTTTGGCATTCTGTGGCAGCTCTGACCCTCTCTAGCCCTCTTTGGCCTGCTTTGGCCTGCTTTCGCCTGCTTTGGCCTTCTCTGACCTGCTTTGCCCTGCTTTACCATGCTTTGGCCTGCTTCTGCATTCTGTTGCCTTCTGTGGCCTTCTGTGGCCTTCTTTTACCATCTCTAGCCGTCTTTGGCCTTCTTGGTACTTCTGTGGCCTTCTCTGGAATTCTCTGGCCTTCTCTGGCCTTCTCTGGAATTCTCTGTCCTTCTTTGTCCTTCTTCTTTTCTGGCCTTCTTTGGCCTCTTTGGCCACTTTAGCGTTCTGTAGCCTACTTTAGCCTTCTTTGGCCTTCTCTGGCCTCCTGTGGCCTCTTTAGTCTTCTGTGGCCTTCTTTGGAATTCTTTGGCCTGCTTTGGCCTTCTCTAGCCTCTTTGGCCTTCTTTGGAATTCTTTGGAATTCTTTGGCCTTCTGTGGCCTTCTATGGCCTTCTTTGGACTTCTCTGGCCTTCTGTGGCCTTCTCTGGCCTTCTTTGTCCTTCTTTGTTCTTCTGTGGCCTTCTTTAGCCTTCTTTAGCCTTCTTTGGCCTTGTTTGGCCTTCTGTGGCCTTCTTTGGCCTCTTCAGACTTCTGTGGCGTTCTTTGAATTTCTTTAACGTTCTTTGGCCTTCCCTGGCCATCTTTGGCCTTCTTTGGCCTTCTTTGGCCTTCTCTGGCCTTCTTTGGCCTCTTTGGCATTCTGTGGCTGCTCTGACCCTCTCGAGCCCTCTTTGGCCATCTTTGGCCTTCTTTGGCCTGCTTTGGCCTGCTTTGGCCTGCTTTGGCCTCCTTTGGCCTTCTGTGGCCTTCTGTGGCCTTCTTTTACCATCTCTAGCCTTCTTTGTACTTCTGTGGCCTTCTGTGGCCTTCTCTGTAATTCTCTGGCCTTCTTTGGCCTTCTTTGGTCTCTGTGGCCTTCTGTGGCCTTCTTTGTCCTTCTTTGTTCTTCTCTGGCCGTCTTTGCCCTCTTTGGACTTCTTTGGCCTCTTTGGCCTCTTTAGCCTTCTTTAGCCTTCTTTGGCCTTGTTTAGCCTTCTATGGCCTTCTTTGGCCTCTTCAGTCTTCTGTGGCCTTCTTTGACTTTCTTTAACCTTCTTTGGCCTTCTCTGGCCATCTTTGGCCTTCTTGGCCTTCTCTGGCCTTTTTTGGCCTCTTTGGTTTTCTTTGGCATGCTTTGGCCTTCTTTGGCCTTCTGTCGTCTTCTTTGTCCTCTTTGGCCTTCTGTGGCATTCTCTTTTGTTCTATGGCCAAATGTGGCCTTTCTGGCCTTCTTTGGCCTCTTTGGCATTCTGTGGCAGCTCTGACCCTCTCTAGCCCTCTTTGGCCTGCTTTGGCCTGCTTTGGCCTGCTTTGGCCTGCTTTGGCCTTCTTTGACCTGCTTTGCCCTGCTTTACCCTGCTTTGGCCTGCTTCTGCATTCTGTTGCCTTCTTTGGCCTTCTGTGTCCTTCTGTGGCCTTCTTTTACCATCTCTAGCCGTCTTTGGCCTTCTTGGTACTTCTGTGGCCTTCTGTGGCCTTCTCTGGAATTCTCTGGCCTTCTTTGGCCTTCTTTGGCCTCTGTGGCCTTCTCTGGCATTCTCTGGTTTTCTCTGGCCTTCTGTGGCCTTCTTTGTCCTTCTTCTTTTCTGGCCTTCTTTGGCCTCTTTGGCCTTCTTTGGCCTCTTTGGCTTTCTTTGGCCTCTTTGGCCACTTTAGCGTTCTGTAGCCTACTTTATCCTTCTTTGGCCTTCTCTGGCCTCCTGTGGCCTCTTTAGTCTTCTGTGGCCTTCTTTGGAATTCTTTGGCCTGCTTTGGCCTTTTCTAGCCTCTTTGGCCTTCTTTGGAATTCTTTGGAATTCTTTGGCCTTCTGTGGCCTTCTATGGCCTTCTTTGGACTTCTCTGGCCTTCTGTGGCCTTCTCTGGCCTTCTTTGTCCTTCTTTATTCTTCTGTGGACTTCTTTAGGCTTCTTTAGCCTTCTTTGGCCTTGTTTGGCCTTCTGTGGCCTTCTTTGGCCTCTTCAGACTTCTGTGGCGTTCTTTGAATTTCTTTAACGTTCTTTGGCCTTCTCTGGCCATCTTTGGCCTTCTTGGCCTTCTTTGGCCTTCTCTGGCCTCTTTGGCATTCTGTGGCTGCTCTGACCCTCTCGAGCCCTCTTTGGCCATCTTTGGCCTGCTTTGGCCTTCTTTGGCCTGCTTTGGCCTTCTTTGGCCTGCTTTGGCCTGCTTTGGCCTTCTGTGGCCTTCTGTGGCCTTCTTTTACCATCTCTAGACTTCTTTGTACTTCTGTGGCCTTCTGTGGCCTTCTGTGGCCTTCTCTGTAATTCTCTGGCCTTCTTTGGCCTTCTTTGGTCTCTGTGGCCTTCTGTGGCCTTCTTTGTCCTTCTTTGTTCTTCTCTGGCCGTCTTTGCCCTCTTTGGACTTCTTTGGCCTCTTTGGCCTCTTTAGCCTTCTTTAGCCTTCTTTGGCCTTGTTTAGCCTTCTATGGCCTTCTTTGGCCTCTTCAGTCTTCTGTGGCCTTCTTTGACTTTCTTTAACCTTCTTTGGCCTTCTCTGGCCATCTTTGGCCTTCTTGGCCTTCTTGGCCTTCTCTGGCCTTTTTTGGCCTCTTTGGATTGCTTTGGCATGCTTTGGCCTTCTTTGGCCTTCTGTCGTCTTCTTTGTCCTCTTTGGCCTTCTGTGGCATTCATTTTGTTCTTTGGCCAAATGTGGCCTTTCTGGCCTTCTTTGGCCTCTTTGGCATTCTGTGGCAGCTCTGACCCTCTCTAGCCCTCTTTGGCCTGCTTTGGCCTGCTTTGGCCTGCTTTGGCCTGCGTTGGCCTGCTTTCGCCTGCTTTGGCCTTCTTTGACCTGCTTTGCCCTGCTTTACCCTGCTTTGGCCTGCTTCTGCATTCTGTTGCCTTCTTTGGCCTTCTGTGTCCTTCTGTGGCCTTCTTTTACCATCTCTAGCCGTCTTTGGCCTTCTTGGTACTTCTGTGGCATTCTGTGGCCTTCTCTGGAATTCTCTGGCCTTCTTTGGCCTTCTTTGGCCTCTGTGGCCTTCTCTGGCATTCTCTGGCATCCTCTGACCTTCTTTGTCCTTCTTCTTCTCTGGCCTTCTTTGGCTTCTTTGGCCTCTTTTGCTTTCTTTGGCCTCTTTGGCCACTTTAGCGTTCTGTAGTCTACTTTAGCCTTCTTTGGCCTTCTTTGGCCTTCTCTGGCCTCCTGTGGCCTCTTTAGTCTTCTGTGGCCTTCTTTGGAATTCTTTGGCCTGCTTTGGCCTTCTTTGGAATTCTTTGGAATTCTTTGGCCTTCTGTGGCCTTCTCTGGCCTCTTTAGCATTCTTTTGCCGCTCTGACCCTCTGTAGCCCTCTTTGGCCTGCTTTGGCATTCTTTGGCCTCCTTTGGCCTGCTTTGGGCTGCTTTGGCCTTCTGTGGCCTCTTTGGCCTTCTGTGGCCTTCTTTGGCCTACTTGGTCTTCTTTGGAATTCTTTGGCCTTCTGTGGCCTTCTATGGCCTTCTGTGGCATTCTCTGGCCTTCTTTGGCCTTCTGTGGCCTTTTTTGTCCTTCTTTGTTCTTCTCTGGCCTTCTTTGGCCTCTTTAACCTTCTATGGCCTCTTTGGCCTCTTTATCCTTCTGTTGCCTTCTGTGGCCTCTTTGGCATTCTGTGGCTGCTCTGACCCTCTCAAGCCCTCTTTGGCCATCTGTGGCCTTCTTTGGCCTGCTTGGCCTGCTTTGGCCTGCTTTGGCCTTCTGTGGCCTTCTGTGGCTTTCTTTTACCATCTCTAGCCTTCTTTGTTCTTCTGTGGCCTTCTGTGTCCTTCTTTTACCATCTCTAGCCTTCTTTGTTCTTCTGTGGCCATCTGTGGCCTTCTCTGTAATTCTCTGGCCTTCTTTGTCCTTCTTTGTCCTCTTTGGCCTTCTGTGGCATTCTCTTTTGTTCTATGGCCAAATGTGGCCTTCTCTGGCCTTCTTTGGCCTCTTTGGCCTTCTTTGGCCTCTTTAGCATTCTTTGGCCGCTCTGACCCTCTCTAGCCCTCTTTGGCCTGCTTTGGCCTCCTTTGGCCTTCTGTGGCCTTCTTTTACCATCTCTAGCCTTCTTTGTACTTCTGTGGCCTTCTGTGGCCTTCTGTGGCCTTCTCTGTAATTCTCTGGCCCTCTTTAGACTTCTTTGGCCTCTTTGGCCTCTTTGGCCTCTTTGGCCTCTTTAGCCTTCTTTAGCCTTCTTTGGCCTTGTTTAGCCTTCTATGGCCTTCTTTGGCCTCTTCAGTCTTCTGTGGCCTTCTTTGACTTTCTTTAACCTTCTTTGGCCTTCTTGGCCTTCTCTGGCCTTTTTTGGCCTCTTTGGTTTTCTTTGGCATGCTTTGGCCTTCTTTGGCCTTCTGTCGTCTTCTTTGTCCTCTTTGGCCTTCTGTGGCATTCATTTTGTTCTATGGCCAAATGTGGCCTTCTCTGGCCTTCTTTGGCCTCTTTGGCATTCTGTGGCAGCATTGACTCTCTCTAGCCCTCTTTGGCCTGCTTTGGCCTGCTTTGGCCTGCTTTGGCCTGCTTTGGCCTGCTTTGGCCTGCTTTGGCCTGCTTTCGCCTGCTTTGACCTGCTTTGCCCTGCTTTACCCTGCTTTACCCTGCTTCTGCATTCTGTTGCCTTCTTTGGCCTTCTGTGTCCTTCTGTGGCCTTCTTTTACCATCTCTAGCCGTCTTTGGCCTTCTTGGTACTTCTGTGGCCTTCTCTGGAATTCTCTGGCCTTCTTTGGCCTTCTTTGGCCTTCTTTGGCCTCTGTGGCCTTCTCTGGCATTCTCTGGCCTTCTGTGGCCTTCTTCGTCTCTGGCCTTCTTTGGCCTCTTTGGCCTTCTTTGGCCTCTTTGGCCACTTTAGCGTTCTGTAGCCTACTTTAGCCTTCTTTGGCCTTCTTTGGCCTTCTCTGGCCTCCTGTGGCCTCTTTAGTCTTCTGTGGCCTTCTTTGGAATTCTTTGGCCTGCTTTGGCCTTCTCTAGCCTCTTTGGCCTTCTTTGGAATTCTTTGGCCTTCTGTGGCCTTCTCTGGCCTTCTGTGGCCTTCTCTGGCCTTCTTTGTCCTTCTTTGTTCTTCTGTGGCCTTCTTTAGCCTTCTTTAGCCTTGTTTGGCCTTCTGTGGCCTTCTTTGGCCACTTCAGACTTCTGTGGCGTTCTTTGACTTTCTTTAACCTTCTTTGGCCTTCTCTGGCCATCTTTAACCTTCTCGGTCTTCTCTGGCCTTCTTTGGCATTCTTTGGCCTTCTCTAGCCTTCTTTAGCCTTCTTTGGCCTCCTTTGGCCTGTTTTGGCCTGCTTGGGCCTGCTTGGGCCTCCCTGGGCCTGCTTGGGCCTGCTTTGGCCTCCTTTGGCCTGCTTTGGCGTTCTGTTGCCTTCTGTGGCCTTCTGTGTCCTTCTTTTACCATCTCTAGCCGTCTTTGGCCTTCTTGGTACTTCTGTGGCCTTCTCTGGAATTCTCTGGCCTTCTTTGGCCTTCTTTGGCCTCTGTGGCCTTCTCTGGCATTCTCTGGCCTTCTCTGGCCTTCTCTGGCCTCCTTCTTTTCTGGCCTTCTTTGGCCTCTTTGGCTTTCTTAGGCCTCTTTGGCCACTTTAGCGTTCTGTAGCCTACTTTAGCCTTCTTTGGCCTTCTGTGGCATTCTTTGGCCTACTTGGCCTTCTTTGGAATTCTGTGGCCTTCTGTGGCCTTCTGTGGCATTCTGTGGCCTTCTTTGGCCTCTTTGGCATTCTGTGGCTGCTCTGACCATCTCTAGACCTCTTTGGCCTGCTTTGGCCTTCTGTCACCTTCTTTTTCCTCTTTGGCCTTCTCTGGCATTCTCTTTTGTTCTATGGTCAAATGTGGCCTTCTCTGGCCTTCTTTGGCATCTTTGGCCTATTTGGCCTCTTTAACCTTGTATGGCCTTCTTAGCCTTCTGTGGCGTTCTCTTTCCTTCTTTGGCCTCTTTGGTCTTCTGTGCGCTTCTTTGACCTTCTTTCGACTTCTGTGGCCTTCTCTGGCCTTTTTTGGCCTTCTTTGGCCTCTTTGGCCTTCTCTGGCCTTCTGTGGTCTCTTTAGTCTTCTGTGGCCTTCTTTGTAATTCTTTGTCCTCTTTGGTTTTCTTTGGCATGCTTTGGCCTTCTTTGGCCTTCTTTCGCCTTCTTTGTCCTCTTTGGCTTTCTTTGGCCTCTTTGGCCTCTTTAGCCTTCTTTAGCCTTCTTTGGCCTTCTTTGGCCTTCTGTGTCCTCTTTAGTCTTCTGTGGCCTTCTTTAGCCTTCTTTAGCCTTCTTTGGCCTTCTTTGGCCTTCTGTGGCCTTCTTTGGCCTCTTCAGACTTCTGTGGCGTTCTTTGAATTTCTTTAACGTTCTTTGGCCTTCTCTGGCCATCTTTGGCCTTCTTTGGCCTTCTCTGGCCTTCTTTGGCATTCTGTGGCTGCTCTGACCCTCTCGAGCCCTCTTTGGCCATCTTTGGCCTGCTTTGGCCTTCTTTGGCCTGCTTTGGCCTGCTTTGGCCTCCTGTGGCCTTCTGTGGCCTTCTGTGGCCTTCTGTGGCCTTCTTTTACCATCTCTAGCCTTCTTTGTACTTCTGTGGCCTTCTGTGGCCTTCTCTGTAATTCTCTGGCCTTCTTTGGCCTTCTTTGGTCTCTGTGGCCTTCTGTGGCCTTCTTTGTTCTTCTCTGGCTGTCTTTGCCCTCTTTGGCCTCTTTGGCCTCTTTAGTCTTCTTTAGCCTTCTTTGGCCTTGTTTAGCCTTCTATGGCCTTCTTTGGCCTCTTCAGTCTTCTGTGGCCTTCTTTGACTTTCTTTAACCTTCTTTGGCCTTCTCTGGCCATCTTTGGCCTTCTTGGCCTTCTTGGCCTTCTCTGGCCTTTTTTGGCCTCTTTGGTTTTCTTTGGCATGCTTTGGCCTTCTTTGGCCTTCTGTCGTCTTCTTTGTCCTCTTTGGCCTTCTGTGGCATTCATTTTGTTCTTTGGCCAAATGTGGCTTTCTGGCCTTCTTTGGCCTCTTTGGCATTCTCTGGCAGCTCTGAACCTCTCTAGACCTCTTTGGCCTGCTTTGGCCTGCTTTGGCCTGCTTTGACCTGCTTTGACCTGCTTTGCCCTGCTTTACCCTGCTTTGGCCTTCTTTGACCTGCTTTGCCCTGCTTTACCCTGCTTTGGCCTGCTTCTGCATTCTGTTGCCTTCTTTGGCCTTCTGTGTCCTTCTGTGGCCTTCTTTTACCATCTCTAGCCTTCTTTGGTCTTCTTGGTACTTCTGTGGCCTTCTCTGGAATTCTCTGGCCTTCTTTGGCCTTCTTTGGCCTCTGTGGCCTTCTCTGGCATTCTCTGGCCTTCTCTGGCCTTCTGTGGCCTTCTTTGTCCTTCTTCTTCTCTGGCCTTCTTTGGCCTCTTTGGCCTTCTTTGGCCTCTTTGGCCACTTTAGCGTTCTGTAGCCTACTTTAGCCTTCTTTGGCCTTCTCTGGCCTCCTGTGGCCTCTTTAGTCTTCTGTGGCCTTCTTTGGAATTCTTTGGCCTGCTTTGGCCTTCTCTAGCCTCCTTGGCCTTCTTTGGAATTCTTTGGAATTCTTTGGCCTTCTGTGGCCTTCTATGGCCTTCTTTGGACTTCTCTGGCCTTCTGTGGCCTTCTCTGGCCTTCTTTGTCCTTCTTTGTTCTTCTGTGGCCTTCTTTAGCCTTCTTTAGCCTTCTTTGGCCTTGTTTGGCCTTCTGTGGCCTTCTTTGGCCTCTTCAGACTTCTGTGGCGTTCTTTGACTTTCTTTAACGTTCTTTGGCCTTCTCTGGCCATCTTTGGCCTTCTTGGCCTTCTTTGGCCTTCTCTGGCCTTCTTTGGCCTCTTTGGCATTCTGTGGCTGCTCTGACCCTCTCGAGCCCTCTTTGGCCATCTTTGGCCTTCTTTGGCCTGCTTTGGCCTGCTTTGGCCTGCTTTGGCCTCCTTTGGCCTCCTTTGGCCTTCTGTGGCCTTCTTTTACCATCTCTAGCCTTCTTTGTACTTCTGTGGCCTTCTGTGGCCTTCTGTGGCCTTCTCTGTAATTCTCTGGCCTTCTTTGGCCTTCTTTGGTCTCTGTGGCCTTCTGTGGCCTTCTTTGTCCTTCTTTTTCTTCTCTGGCCGTCTTTGCCCTCTTTGGACTTCTTTGGCCTCTTTGGCCTCTTTAGCCTTCTTTAGCCTTCTTTGGCCTTGTTTAGCCTTCTATGGCCTTCTTTGGCCTCTTCAGTCTTCTGTGGCCTTCTTTGACTTTCTTTAACCTTCTTTGGCCTTCTCTGGCCATCTTTGGCCTTCTTGGCCTTCTCTGGCCTTTTTTGGCCTCTTTGGTTTTCTTTGGCATGCTTTGGCCTTCTTTGGCCTTCTGTCGTCTTCTTTGTCCTCTTTGGCCTTCTGTGGCATTCATTTTGTTCTTTGGCCAAATGTGGCCTTTCTGGCCTTCTTTGGCCTCTTTGGCATTCTGTGGCAGCTCTGACCCTCTCTAGCCCTCTTTGGCCTGCTTTGGCCTGCTTTGGCCTGCTTTGGCCTGCTTTGGCCTGCTTTGCCCTGCTTTGGCCTTCTTTGACCTGCTTTGCCCTGCTTTACCATGCTTTGGCCTGCTTCTGCATTCTGTTGCATTCTTTGGCCTTCTGTGGCCTTCTTTTACCATCTCTAGCCGTCTTTGGCCTTCTTGGTACTTCTGTGGCCTTCTGTGGCCTTCTCTGGAATTCTCTGGCCTTCTTTGGCCTTCTTTGGCCTCTGTGGCCTTCTCTGGCATTCTCTGGCATTCTCTGGCCTTCTGTGGCCTTCTTTGTCCTTCTTCTTTTCTGGCCTTCTTTGGCCTCTTTGGCCTTCTTTGGCCTCTTTGGCTTTCTTTGGCCTCTTTGGCCACTTTAGCGTTCTGTAGCCTACTTTAGCCTTCTTTGGCCTTCTCTGGCCTCCTGTGGCCTCTTTAGTCTTCTGTGGCCTTCTTTGGAATTCTTTGGCCTGCTTTGGCCTTCTCTAGCCTCTTTGGCCTTCTTTGGAATTCTTTGGAATTCTTTGGCCTTCTGTGGCCTTCTCTGGCCTTCTTTGGACTTCTCTGGCCTTCTGTGGCCTTCTCTGGCCTTCTTTGTCCTTCTTTGTTCTTCTGTGGCCTTCTTTAGCCTTCTTTAGCCTTCTTTGGCCTTGTTTGGCCTTCTGTGGCCTTCTTTGGCCTCTTCAGACTTCTGTGGCATTCTTTGAATTTCTTTAACGTTCTTTGGCCTTCTCTGGCCATCTTTGGCCTTCTTGGCCTTCTTTGGCCTTCTCTGGCCTTCTTTGGCCTCTTTGGCATTCTGTGGCTGCTCTGACCCTCTCGAGCCCTCTTTGGCCCTCTTTGGCCCTCTTTGGCCATCTTTGGCCTGCTTTGGCCTGCTTTGGCCTCCTTTGGCCTGCTTTGGCCTCCTTTGGCCTTCTGTGGCCTTCTGTGGCCTTCTTTTACCATCTCTAGCCTTCTTTGTACTTCTGTGGCTTCTGTGGCCTTCTCTGTAATTCTCTGGCCTTCTTTGGCCTTCTTTGGTCTCTGTGGCCTTCTGTGGCCTTCTTTGTCCTTCTTTGTTCTTCTCTGGCCGTCTTTGCCCTCTTTGGACTTCTTTGGCCTTCTTTTGCCTTCTGTGGCATTCTTTGGCCTTCTCTACACTTCTCTGGACTTCTTTCCCCTTCTGTGTCCTTCTAGTCTTCTGTGGCCTTCTTTGACTTTCTTTAACCTTCTTTGGCCTTCTCTGGCCATCTTTGGCCTTCTTGGCCTTCTCTGGCCTTTTTTGGCCTCTTTGGTTTTCTTTGGCATGCTTTGGCCTTCTTTGGCCTTCTGTCGTCTTCTTTGTCCTCTTTGGCCTTCTGTGGCATTCATTTTGTTCTTTGGCCAAATGTGGCCTTTCTGGCCTTCTTTGGCCTCTTTGGCATTCTCTGGCAGCTCTGACCCTCTCTAGCCCTCTTTGGCCTGCTTTGGCCTGCTTTGGCCTTCTTTGGCCTTCTTTGACCTGCTTTGCCCTGCTTTACCCTGCTTTGGCCTGTTTCTGCATTCTGTTGCATTCTTTGGCCTTCTGTGGCCATTCTTTTACCATCTCTAGCCGTCTTTGGCCTTCTTGGTACTTCTGTGGCCTTCTGTGGCCTTCTCTGGAATTCTCTGGCCTTCTTTGGCCTTCTTTGGCCTCTGTGGCCTTCTCTGGCATTCTCTGGCCTTCTCTGGCCTTCTGTGGCCTTCTTTGGCCTCTTCAGAATTCTGTGGCGTTCTTTGAATTTCTTTAACGTTCTTTGGCCTTCTCTGGCCATCTTTGGCCTTCTTGGCCTTCTTTGGCCTTCTCTGGACTTCTTTGGCCTCTTTGGCATTCTGTGGCTGCTCTGACCCTCTCGAGCCCTCTTTGGCCTGCTTTGGTCTGCTTTGGCCTGCTTTGGCCTTTTTTGGCCTGCTTTGGCCTCCTTTGGCCTTCTGTGGCCTCTTTAGTCTTCTGTGGCCTTCTTTGTAATTCTTTGTCCTCTTTGGTTTTCTTTGGCATGCTTTGGCCTTCTTTGGCCTTCTTTCGCCTTCTTTGTCCTCTTTGGCTTTCTTTGGCCTCTTTGGCCTCTTTAGCCTTCTTTAGCCTTCTTTGGCCTTGTTTGGCCTTCTGTGGCCTTCTTTGGCCTCTTCAGACTTCTGTGGCATTCTTTGAATTTCTTTAATGTTCTTTGGACTTCTCTGGCCATCTTTGGCCTTCTTTGGCCTTCTCTGGCCTTCTTTGGCTTTCTGTGCCTGCTCTGACCCTCTCGAGCCCTCTTTGGCCATCTTTGGCCTGCTTTGGCCTTCTTTGGCCTGCTTTGGCCTCCATTGGCCTTCTGTGGCCTTCTGTGGCCTTCTTTTAACATCTCTAGCCTTCTGTGGCCTTTTGTGGCCTTCTGTGGCCTTCTCTGTAATTCTCTGGCCTTCTTTGGCCTTCTTTGGTCTCTGTGGCCTTCTGTGGCCTTCTTTGTTCTTCTCTGGCTGTCTTTGCCCTCTTTGGCCTCTTTGGCCTCTTTAGCCTTCTTTAGCCTTCTTTGGCCTTGTTTAGCCTTCTATGGCCTTCTTTGGCCTCTTCAGTCTTCTGTGGCCTTCTTTGACTTTCTTTAACCTTCTTTGGCCTTCTCTGGCCATCTTTGGCCTTTTTGGCCTTCTTGGCCTTCTCTGGCCTTTTTTGGCCTCTTTGGTTTTCTTTGGCATGCTTTGGCCTTCTTTGGCCTTCTGTCATCTTCTTTGTCCTCTTTGGCCTTCTGTGGCATTCATTTTGTTCTTTGGCCAAATGTGGCCTTTCTGGCCTTCTTTGGCCTCTTTGGCATTCTCTGGCAGCTCTGACCCTCTCTAGCCCTCTTTGGCCTGCTTTGGCCTGCTTTGGCCTGCTTTGGCCTGCTTTGGCCTGCTTTGGCCTGCTTTGGCCTGCTTTGACCTGCTTTGACCTGCTTTGACCTGCTTTACCCTGCTTTGGCCTGCTTCTGCATTCTGTTGCCTTCTTTGTCCTTCTGTGTCCTTCTGTGGCCTTCTTTTACCATCTCTAGCCGTCTTTGGCCTTCTTGGTACTTCTGTGGCCTTCTCTGGAATTCTCTGGCCTTCTCTGGCCTTCTTTGGCCTCTGTGGCCTTCTCTGGCATTCTCTGGCCTTCTCTGGCCTTCTGTGGCCTTCTTTGTCCTTCTTCTTTTCTGGCCTTCTTTGGCCTCTTTGGCTTTCTTTGGCCTCTTTGGCCACTTTAGCGTTCTGTAGCCTACTTTAGCCTTCTTTGGCCTTCTCTGGCCTCCTGTGGCCTCTTTAGTCTTCTGTGGCCTTCTTTGGAATTCTTTGGCCTGCTTTGGCCTTCTCTAGCCTCTTTGGCCTTCTTTGGAATTCTTTGGAATTCTTTGGCCTTCTGTGGCCTTCTATGGCCTTCTTTGGACTTCTCTGGCCTTCTGTGGCCTTCTCTGGCCTTCTTTGTCCTTCTTTGTTCTTCTGTGGCCTTCTTTAGCCTTCTTTAGCCTTCTTTGGCCTTGTTTGGCCTTCTGTGGCCTTCTTTGGCCTCTTCAGACTTCTGTGGCTTTCTTTGAATTTCTTTAACGTTCTTTGGCCTTCTCTGGCCATCTTTGGCCTTCTTGGCCTTCTTTGGCCTTCTCTGGCCTTCTTTGGCCTCTTTGGCATTCTGTGGCTGCTCTGACCCTCTCGAGCCCTCTTTGGCCCTCTTTGGCCTTCTTTGGCCTGCTTTGGCCTGCTTTGGCCTGCTTTGGCCTGCTTTGGCCTGCTTTGGCCTCCTTTGGCCTCCTTTGGCCTTCTGTGGCCTTCTTTTACCATCTCTAGCCTTCTTTGTACTTCTGTGGCCTTCTGTGGCATTCTGTGGCCTTCTCTGTAATTCTCTGGCCTTCTTTGGCCTTCTTTGGTCTCTATGGCCTTCTGTGGCCTTCTTTGTCCTTCTTTGTTCTTCTCTGGCCGTCTTTGCCCTCTTTGGACTTCTTTGGCCTCTTTGGCCTCTTTAGCCTTCTTTAGCCTTCTTTGGCCTTGTTTAGCCTTCTATGGCCTTCTTTGGCCTCTTCAGTCTTCTGTGGCCTTCTTTGACTTTCTTTAACCTTCTTTGGCCTTCTCTGGCCATCTTTGGCCTTCTTGGCCTTCTCTGGCCTTTTTTGGCCTCTTTGGTTTTCTTTGGCATGCTTTGGCCTTCTTTGGCCTTCTGTCGCCTTCTTTGTCCTCTTTGGCATTCTCTTTTGTTCTATGGCCAAATGTGGCCTTCTCTGGCCTTCTTTGGCCTCTTTGGCATTCTGTGGCAGCTCTGACCCTCTCTAGCCCTCTTTGGCCTTCTTTGGCCTGCTTTGACCTGCTTTACCCTGCTTTGGCCTGCTTTGGCATTCTGTTGCCTTCTTTGGCCTTCTGTGTCCTTCTGTGGCCTTCTTTTACCATCTCTAGCCGTCTTTGGCCTTCTTGGTACTTCTGTGGCCTTCTCTGGCATTCTCTGGCCTTCTCTGGCCTTCTTTGGCCTCTGTGGCCTTCTTCTTCTCTGGCCTTCTTTGGCCTCTTTGGCCTCTTTGGCCTCTTTAGCTTTCTTTGGCCTCTTTAGCTTTATTTGGCCTCTTTGGCCACTTTAGCGTTCTGTAGCCTACTTTAGCCTTCTTTGGCCTTCTCTGGCCTCCTGTGGCCTCTTTAGTCTTCTGTGGCCTTCTTTGGAATTCTTTGGCCTGCTTTGGCCTTCTCTAGCCTGTTTGGCCTTCTTTGGAATTCTTTGGAATTCTTTGGCCTTCTGTGGCCTTCTCTGGCCTTCTTTGGACTTCTCTGGCCTTCTTTGGCCTTCTCTGGCCTTCTTTGGCCTCTTTGGCATTCTGTGGCTGCTTTGAACCTCTCTAGCCCTCTTTGGCCTTCTTTGGCCTCTTTAGCTTTCTTTGGCTTCTTTGGCCACTTTAGCGTTCTGTAGCCTACTTTAGCCTTCTTTGGCCTTCTCTGGCCTCCTGTGGCCTCATTGGACTTCTGTGGCCTTCTTTGGAATTCTTTGGCCTGCTTTGGCCTGCTTTGCCCCTCTCTGGCATTCTGTGTCCTTCTTTGGCCTTCTGTGGACTTCTCTGGCCATCTTTGGCCTTCTTTGGCCTTCTCTGGCCTTGTTTGGCCTCTTTGGTTTTCTTTGGCATGCTTTGGCCTTCTTTGGCCTTCTGTCGCCTTTTTTGTCCTCTTTGGCCTTCTGTGGCATTCTCTTTTGTTTTATGGCCAAATGTGCCCTTTTCTGGCCTCTTTGGCATTCTGTGGCCGCTCTGAACCTCTCTAGCCCTCTTTGGACTGCTTTGGCCTCCTTTGGCCTTCTTTCGCGTGCTTTGGCCTGCTTTGGCCTGCATTGCCCTGCTTTGCCCTTTTTTGGCCTGTTTCTGCATTCTGTTGCCTTCTTTGGCCTTCTGTGTCCTTCTGTGGCCTTCTTTAACCATCTCTAGCCGTCTTTGGCCTTCTTGGTACTTCTGTGGCCTTTTGTGGCCTTCCCTGGAATTCTCTAGCCTTCTTTGGCCATCTTTGTCCTTCTTCTTCTATGACCTTCTTTGGCCTCTTTGGCTTTCTTTGGCCTCTTTGGTCTCTTTAGCGTTCTGTAGCCTACTTTAGCCTTCTTTGGCCTTCTTTGGCCTTCTCTGGCCTCCTGTGGCCTCTTTAGTCTTCTGTGGCCTTCCTTGGAATTCTTTGGCTTGCTTTGGCCTGCTTTGGCCTACTATGGCGTTCTCTAGCCTTTTTGGCCTTCTTTGGACTTCTTTGGCCTTCTGTGGCCTTCTATGGCCTTCTGTGGCCTTCTGTGGCCTTCTGTGGCCCTCTCTGGCCTTCTTTGTCCTTCTTTGTTCTTCTGTGGCCTTCTTTAGCCTTCTTTAGCCTTCTTTGGCCTTTTTTGGCCTTCTGTGGCCTTCTTTGGCCTCTTCAGACTTCTGTGGCGTTCTTTGAATTTCTTTAACGTTCTTTGCCCTTCTCTGGCCTTCTTGGCCTTCCTTGGCCTTCTCTGGCCTTCTTTGGCCTCTTTGGCATTCTGTGGCTGCTCTGACCCTCTCGAGCCCTCTTTGGCCATCTTTGGCCATCTTTGGCCTGCTTTGGCCTTCTTTGGCCTCCATTGGCCTTCTGTGGCCTTCTGTGGCCTTCTTTTACCATCTCTAGCCTTCTTTGTACTTCTGTGGCCTTCTGTGGCCTTCTCTGTAATTCTCTGGCCTTCTTTGGCCTTCTTTGGTCTCTGTGGCCTTCTGTGGCCTTCTTTGTTCTTCTCTGGCTGTCTTTGCCCTCTTTGGCCTCTTTGGCCTCTTTAGTCTTCTTTAGCCTTCTTTGGCCTTGTTTAGCCTTCTATGGCCTTCTTTGGCCTCTTCAGTCTTCTGTGGCCTTCTTTGACTTTCTTTAACCTTCTTTGGCCTTCTCTGGCCATCTTTGGCCTTCTTGGCCTTCTCTGGCCTTTTTTGGCCTCTTTGGTTTTCTTTGGCATGCTTTGGCCTTCTTTGGCCTTCTGTCGTCTTCTTTGTCCTCTTTGGCCTTCTGTGGCATTCATTTTGTTCTTTGGCCAAATGTGGCCTTTCTGGCCTTCTTTGGCCTCTTTGGCATTCTGTGGCAGCTCTGACCCTCTCTAGCCCTCTTTGGCCTGCTTTGGCCTGCTTTGGCCTGCTTTGGCCTTCTTTGACCTGCTTTGCCCTGCTTTACCCTGCTTTGGCCTGCTTCTGCATTCTGTTGCCTTCTTTGGCCTTCTGTGGCCTTCTGTGGCCTTCTTTTACCATCTCTAGCTGTCTTTGGCCTTCTTGGTACTTCTGTGGCCTTCTGTGGCCTTCTCTGGAATTCTCTGGCCTTCTTTGGCCTTCTTTGGCCTCTGTGGCCTTCTCTGGCATTCTCTGGCCTTCTCTGGCCTTCTGTGGCCTTCTTTGTCCTTCTTCTTTTCTGGCCTTCTTTGGCCTCTTTGGCCTTCTTTGGCCTCTTTGGCTTTCTTTGGCCTCTTTGGCCTTCTTTGGCCTCTTTGGCCTTCTTTGGCCTCTTTGGCCTCTTTAGCCTTCTTTAGCCTTCTTTGGCCTTGTTTGGCCTTCTGTGGCCTTCTTTGGCCTCTTCAGACTTCTGTGGCGTTCTTTGAATTTCTTTAACGTTCTTTGGCCTTCTCTGGCCATCTTTGGCCTTCTTGGCCTTCTTTGGCCTTCTGTGGCCTTCTGTGGCCTCTTTGGCATTCTGTGGCTGCTCTGACCCTCTCGAGCCCTCTTTGGCCATCTTTGGCCTGCTTTGGCCTTCTTTGGCCTGCTTTGGCCTGCTTTGGCCTTCTGTGGCTTTCTTTTACCATCTCTAGCCTTCTTTGTACTTCTGTGGACATCTGTGGCCTTCTCTGTAATTCTCTGGCCTTCTTTGGCCTTCTTTGTCCTCTTTGGCCTTCTGTGGCATTCTCTTTTGTTCTATGGCCAAATGTGGCCTTCTCTGGCCTTCTTTGGCCTCTTTGGCCTTCTTTGGCCTCTTTAGCATTCTTTGGCCGCTCTGACCCTCTCTAGCCCTCTTTGGCCTGCTTTGGCATTCTTTGGCCTCCTTTGGCCTGCTTTGGGCTGCTTTGGCCTTCTGTGGCCTCTTTGGCCTTCTGTGGCCTTCTTTGGCCTACTTGGTCTTCTTTGGAATTCTTTGGCCTTCTGTGGCCTTCTATGGCCTTCTTTGGCATTCTGTGGCTGCTCTGACCCTCTCGAGCCCTCTTTGGCCATCTTTGGCCTGCTTTGGCCTTCTTTGGCCTGCTTTGGCCTGCTTTGGCCTCCATTGGCCTTCTGTGGCCTTCTGTGGCCTTCTTTTACCATCTCTAGCCTTCTTTGTACTTCTGTGGCCTTCTGTGGCCTTCTCTGTAATTCTCTGGCCTTCTTTGGCCTTCTTTGGTCTCTGTGGCCTTCTGTGGCCTTCTTTGTTCTTCTCTGGCTGTCTTTGCCCTCTTTGGCCTCTTTGGCCTCTTTAGTCTTCTTTAGCCTTCTTTGGCCTTGTTTAGCCTTCTATGGCCTTCTTTGGCCTCTTCAGTCTTCTGTGGCCTTCTTTGACTTTCTTTAACCTTCTTTGGCCTTCTCTGGCCATCTTTGGCCTTCTTGGCCTTCTTGGCCTTCTCTGGCCTTTTTTGGCCTCTTTGGTTTTCTTTGGCATGCTTTGGCCTTCTTTGGCCTTCTGTCGTCTTCTTTGTCCTCTTTGGCCTTCTGTGGCATTCATTTTGTTCTTTGGCCAAATGTGGCCTTTCTGGCCTTCTTTGGCCTCTTTGGCATTCTCTGGCAGCTCTGACCCTCTCTAGCCCTCTTTGGCCTGCTTTGGCCTTCTTTGACCTGCTTTGCCCTGCTTTACCCTGCTTTGGCCTGCTTCTGCATTCTGTTGCCTTCTTTGGCCTTCTGTGTCCTTCTGTGGCCTTCTTTTACCATCTCTAGCCGTCTTTGGCCTTCTTGGTACTTCTGTGGCCTTCTCTGGAATTCTCTGGCCTTCTCTGGCCTTCTTTGGCCTCTGTGGCCTTCTCTGGCATTCTCTGGCCTTCTCTGGCCTTCTGTGGCCTTCTTTGTCCTTCTTCTTTTCTGGCCTTCTTTGGCCTCTTTGGCTTTCTTTGGCCTCTTTGGCCACTTTAGCGTTCTGTAGCCTACTTTAGCCTTCTTTGGCCTTCTCTGGCCTCCTGTGGCCTCTTTAGTCTTCTGTGGCCTTCTTTGGAATTCTTTGGCCTGCTTTGGCCTTCTCTAGCCTCTTTGGCCTTCTTTGGAATTCTTTGGAATTCTTTGGCCTTCTGTGGCCTTCTATGGCCTTCTTTGGACTTCTCTGGCCTTCTGTGGCCTTCTCTGGCCTTCTTTGTCCTTCTTTGTTTTTCTGTGGCCTTCTTTAGCCTTCTTTAGCCTTCTTTGGCCTTGTTTGGCCTTCTGTGGCCTTCTTTGGCCTCTTCAGACTTCTGTGGCGTTCTTTGAATTTCTTTAACGTTCTTTGGCCTTCTCTGGCCATCTTTGGCCTTCTTGGCCTTCTTTGGCCTTCTCTGGCCTTCTTTGGCCTCTTTGGCATTCTGTGGCTGCTCTGACCCTCTCGAGCCCTCTTTGGCCATCTTTGGCCTTCTTTGGCCTGCTTTGGCCTGCTTTGGCCTCCTTTGGCCTCCTTTGGCCTCCTTTGGCCTCCTTTGGCCTTCTGTGGCCTTCTCTGGCCTTCTTTGGACTTCTCTGGCCTTCTTTGGCCTTCTCTGGCCTTCTTTGGCCTCTTTGGCATTCTGTGGCTGCTTTGAACCTCTCTAGCCCTCTTTGGCCTTCTTTGGCCTCTTTAGCTTTCTTTGGCTTCTTTGGCCACTTTAGCGTTCTGTAGCCTACTTTAGCCTTCTTTGGCCTTCTCTGGCCTCCTGTGGCCTCATTGGACTTCTGTGGCCTTCTTTGGAATTCTTTGGCCTGCTTTGGCCTGCTTTGCCCCTCTCTGGCATTCTGTGTCCTTCTTTGGCCTTCTGTGGACTTCTCTGGCCATCTTTGGCCTTCTTTGGCCTTCTCTGGCCTTGTTTGGCCTCTTTGGTTTTCTTTGGCATGCTTTGGCCTTCTTTGGCCTTCTGTCGCCTTTTTTGTCCTCTTTGGCCTTCTGTGGCATTCTCTTTTGTTTTATGGCCAAATGTGCCCTTTTCTGGCCTCTTTGGCATTCTGTGGCCGCTCTGAACCTCTCTAGCCCTCTTTGGACTGCTTTGGCCTCCTTTGGCCTTCTTTCGCGTGCTTTGGCCTGCTTTGGCCTGCATTGCCCTGCTTTGCCCTTTTTTGGCCTGTTTCTGCATTCTGTTGCCTTCTTTGGCCTTCTGTGTCCTTCTGTGGCCTTCTTTAACCATCTCTAGCCGTCTTTGGCCTTCTTGGTACTTCTGTGGCCTTTTGTGGCCTTCCCTGGAATTCTCTAGCCTTCTTTGGCCATCTTTGTCCTTCTTCTTCTATGACCTTCTTTGGCCTCTTTGGCTTTCTTTGGCCTCTTTAGCGTTCTGTAGCCTACTTTAGCCTTCTTTGGCCTTCTTTGGCCTTCTCTGGCCTCCTGTGGCCTCTTTAGTCTTCTGTGGCCTTCCTTGGAATTCTTTGGCCTGCTTTGGCCTGCTTTGCCCTACTATGGCGTTCTCTAGCCTTTTTGGCCTTCTTTGGACTTCTTTGGCCTTCTGTGGCCTTCTATGGCCTTCTGTGGACTTCTGTGGCCATCTCTGGCCTTCTTTGTCCTTCTTTGTTCTTCTGTGGCCTTCTTTAGCCTTCTTTAGCCTTCTTTGGCCTTGTTTGGCCTTCTGTGGCCTTCTTTGGCCTCTTCAGACTTCTGTGGCGTTCTTTGAATTTCTTTAACGTTCTTTGCCCTTCTCTGGCCTTCTTGGCCTTCCTTGGCCTTCTCTGGCCTTCTTTGGCCTCTTTGGTTTGCTTTGGCATGCTTTGGCCTTCTTTGGCCTTCTGTCGTCTTCTTTGTCCACTTTGGCCTTCTGTGGCATTCATTTTGTTCTTTGGCCAAATGTGGCCTTTCTGGCCTTCTTTGGCCTCTTTGGCATTCTGTGGCAGCTCTGACCCTCTCTAGCCCTCTTTGGCCTGCTTTGGCCTGCTTTGGCCTGCTTTGGCCTGTTTTGGCCTGCTTTGACCTGCTTTGCCCTGCTTTACCCTGCTTTGGCCTGCTTCTGCATTCTGTTGCCTTCTTTGGCCTTCTGTGTCCTTCTGTGTCCTTCTTTTACCATCTCTAGCCGTCTTTGGCCTTCTTGGTACTTCTGTGGCCTTCTGTGGCCTTCTCTGGAATTCTCTGGCCTTCTTTGGCCTTCTTTGGCCTCTGTGGCCTTCTCTGGCATTCTCTGGCCTTCTGTGGCCTTCTTTCTCCTTCTTCTTTTCTGGCCTTCTTTGGCCTCTTTGGCTTTCTTTGGCCTCTTTGGCCACTTTAGCGTTCTGTAGTCTACTTTAGCCTTCTTTGGCCTTCTTTGGCCTTCTCTGGCCTCCTGTGGCCTCTTTAGTCTTCTGTGGCCTTCTTTGGAATTCTTTGGCCTGCTTTGGCGTTCTATAGCCTCTTTGGCCTTCTTTGGAATTCTTTGGAATTCTTTGGCCTTCTGTGGCCTTCTATGGCCTTCTTTGGACTTCTCTGGCCTTCTGTGGCCTTCTCTGGCCTTCTTTGTCCTTCTTTGTTCTTCTGTGGCCTTCTTTAGCCTTCTTTAGCCTTCTTTGGCCTTGTTTGGCCTTCTGTGGCCTTCTTTGGCCTCTTCAGACTTCTGTGGCGTTCTTTGAATTTCTTTAACGTTCTTTGGCCTTCTCTGGCCATCTTTGGCCTTCTTGGCCTTCTTTGGCCTTCTCTGGCCTTCTTTGGCCTCTTTGGCATTCTGTGGCTGCTCTGACCCTCTTTGGCCCTCTTTGGCCATCTTTGGCCTTCTTTGGCCTTCTTTGGCCTGCTTTGGCCTGCTTTGGCCTGCTTTGGCCTGCTTTGGCCTCCTTTGGCCTTCTGTGGCCTTCTGTGGCCTTCTTTTACCATCTCTAGCCTTTATTGTACTTCTGTGGCCTTCTGTGGCCTTCTCTGTAATTCTCTGGCCTTCTTTGGCCTTCTTTGGTCTCTGTGGCCTTCTGTGGCCTTCTTTGTCCTTCTTTGTTCTTCTCTGGCCGTCTTTGCCCTCTTTGGACTTCTTTGGCCTCTTTGGCCTCTTTAGCCTTCTTTAGCCTTCTTTAGCCTTGTTTAGCCTTCTATGGCCTTCTTTGGCCTCTTCAGTCTTCTGTGGCCTTCTTTGACTTTCTTTAACCTTCTTTGGCCTTCTCTGGCCATCTTTGGCCTTCTTGGCCTTCTTGGCCTTCTCTGGCCTTTTTTGGCCTCTTTGGTTTTCTTTGGCATGCTTTGGCCTTCTTTGGCCTTCTGTCGTCTTCTTTGTCCTCTTTGGCCTTCTGTGGCATTCATTTTGTTCTTTGGCCAAATGTGGCCTTTCTGGCCTTCTTTGGCCTCTTTGGCATTCTGTGGCAGCCCTGACCCTCTCTAGCCCTCTTTGGCCTGCTTTGGCCTGCTTTGCCCTGCTTTACCCTGCTTTGGAATGCATCTGCATTCTGTTGCCTTCTTTGGCCTTCTGTGGCCTTCTGTGGCCTTCTTTTACCATCTCTAGCCGTCTTTGGCCTTCTTGGTACTTCTGTGGCCTTCTGTGGCCTTCTCTGGAATTCTCTGGCCTTCTCTGGCCTTCTTTGGCCTCTGTGGCCTTCTCTGGCATTCTCTGGCCTTCTCTCGCCTTCTGTGGCCTTCTTCGTCCTTCTTTTTCTCTGGCCTTCTTTGGCCTCTTTGGCCTTCTTTGGCCTCTTTGGCTTTCTTTGGCCTCTTTGGCCACTTTAGCGTTCTGTATTCTACTTTAGCCTTCTTTGGCCTTCTTTGGCCTTCTCTGGCCTCCTGTGGCCTCTTTAGTCTTCTGTGGCCTTCTTTGGAATTCTTTGGCCTGCTTTGGCCTTCTCTAGCCTCTTTGGCCTTCTTTGGAATTCTTTGGAATTCTTTGGCCTTCTGTGGCCTTCTTTGTCCTTCTTTGTTCTTCTCTGGCCGTCTTTGCCCTCTTTGGACTTCTTTGGCCTCTTTGGCCTCTTTAGCCTTCTTTAGCCTTCTTTGGCCTTGTTTAGCCTTCTATGGCCTTCTTTGGCCTCTTCAGTCTTCTGTGGCCTTCTTTGACTTTCTTTAACCTTCTTTGGCCTTCTCTGGCCATCTTTGGCCTTCTTGGCCTTCTTGGCCTTCTCTGGCCTTTTTTGGCCTCTTTGGTTTGCTTTGGCATGCTTTGGCCTTCTTTGGCCTTCTGTCGTCTTCTTTGTCCACTTTGGCCTTCTGTGGCATTCATTTTGTTCTTTGGCCAAATGTGGCCTTTCTGGCCTTCTTTGGCCTCTTTGGCATTCTGTGGCAGCTCTGACCCTCTCTAGCCCTCTTTGGCCTGCTTTGGCCTGCTTTGGCCTGCTTTGGCCTGCATTGGCCTGCTTTGGCCTGCTTTGACCTGCTTTGCCCTGCTTTACCCTGCTTTGGCCTGCTTCTGCATTCTGTTGCCTTCTTTGGCCTTCTGTGTCCTTCTGTGTCCTTCTTTTACCATCTCTAGCCGTCTTTGGCCTTCTTGGTACTTCTGTGGCCTTCTGTGGCCTTCTCTGGAATTCTCTGGCCTTCTTTGGCCTTCTTTGGCCTCTGTGGCCTTCTCTGGCATTCTCTGGCCTTCTGTGGCCTTCTTTCTCCTTCTTCTTTTCTGGCCTTCTTTGGCCTCTTTGGCTTTCTTTGGCCTCTTTGGCCACTTTAGCGTTCTGTAGTCTACTTTAGCCTTCTTTGGCCTTCTTTGGCCTTCTCTGGCCTCCTGTGGCCTCTTTAGTCTTCTGTGGCCTTCTTTGGAATTCTTTGGCCTGCTTTGGCCTTCTCTAGCCTCTTTGGCCTTCTTTGGAATTCTTTGGAATTCTTTGGCCTTCTGTGGCCTTCTATGGCCTTCTTTGGACTTCTCTGGCCTTCTGTGGCCTTCTCTGGCCTTCTTTGTCCTTCTTTGTTCTTCTGTGGCCTTCTTTAGCCTTCTTTAGCCTTCTTTGGCCTCTTCAGACTTCTGTGGCGTTCTTTGAATTTCTTTAACGTTCTTTGGCCTTCTCTGGCCATCTTTGGCCTTCTTGGCCTTCTTTGGCCTTCTCTGGCCTTCTTTGGCCTCTTTGGCATTCTGTGGCTGCTCTGACCCTCTTTGGCCCTCTTTGGCCATCTTTGGCCTTCTTTGGCCTTCTTTGTCTTGGCCTGCTTTGGGCCTTCTTTGGCCTGCTTTGGCCTGCTTTGGCCTCCTTTGGCCTTCTGTGGCCTTCTGTGGCCTTCTTTACCATCTCTAGACTTCTTTGTACTTCTGTGGCCTTCTGTGGCCTTCTCTGTAATTCTCTGGCCTTCTTTGGCCTTCTTTGGTCTCTGTGGCCTTCTGTGGCCTTCTTTGTCCTTCTTTGTTCTTCTCTGGCCGTCTTTGCCCTCTTTGGACTTCTTTGGCCTCTTTGGCCTCTTTAGCCTTCTTTAGCCTTCTTTGGCCTTGTTTAGCCTTCTATGGCCTTCTTTGGCCTCTTCAGTCTTCTGTGGCCTTCTTTGACTTTCTTTAACCTTCTTTGGCATTCTCTGGCCGTCTTTGGCCTTCTTGGTACTTCTGTGGCCTTCTGTGGCCTTCTCTGGAATTCTCTGGCCTTCTTTGGCCTTCTTTGGCCTCTGTGGCCTTCTCTGGCATTCTCTGGCCTTCTCTGGCCTTCTGTGGCCTTCTTTGTCCTTCTTCTTTTCTGGCCTTCTTTGGCCTCTTTGGCCTTCTTTGGCCTCTTTGGCTTTCTTTGGCCTCTTTGGCCACTTTAGCGTTCTGTAGTCTACTTTAGCCTTCTTTGGCCTTCTCTGGCCTCCTGTGGCCTCTTTAGTCTTCTGTGGCCTTCTTTGGAATTCTTTGGCCTGCTTTGGCCTTCTCTAGCCTCTTTGGCCTTCTTTGGAATTCTTTGGAATTCTTTGGCCTTCTATGGCCTTCTATGGCCTTCTTTGGACTTCTCTGGCCTTCTGTGGCCTTCTCTGGCCTTCTTTGTCCTTCTTTGTTCTTCTGTGGCCTTCTTTAGCCTTCTTTAGCCTTCTTTGGCCTTGTTTGGCCTTCTGTGGCCTTCTTTGGCCTCTTCAGACTTCTGTGGCGTTCTTTGAATTTCTTTAACGTTCTTTGGCCTTCTCTGGCCATCTTTGGCCTTCTTGGCCTTCTTTGGCCTTCTCTGGCCTTCTTTGGCCTCTTTGGCATTCTGTGGCTGCTCTGACCCTCTTTGGCCCTCTTTGGCCATCTTTGGCCTTCTTTGGCCTTCTTTGGCCTGCTTTGGCCTGCTTTGGCCTGCTTTGGCCTTCTTTTACCATCTCTAGCCTTCTTTGTACTTCTGTGGCCTTCTGTGGCCTTCTCTGTAATTCTCTGGCCTTCTTTGGCCTTCTTTGGTCTCTGTGGCCTTCTGTGGCCTTCTTTGTCCTTCTTTGTTCTTCTCTGGCCGTCTTTGCCCTCTTTGGACTTCTTTGGCCTCTTTGGCCTCTTTAGCCTTCTTTGGCCTTGTTTAGCCTTCTATGGCCTTCTTTGGCCTCTTCAGTCTTCTGTGGCCTTCTTTGACTTTCTTTACCTTCTTTGGCCTTCTCTGGCCATCTTTGGCCTTCTTGGCCTTCTTGGCCTTCTCTGGCCTTTTTTGGCCTCTTTGGTTTTCTTTGGCATGCTTTGGCCTTCTTTGGCCTTCTGTCGTCTTCTTTGTCCTCTTTGGCCTTCTGTGGCATTCATTTTGTTCTTTGGCCAAATGTGGCCTTTCTGGCCTTCTTTGGCCTCTTTGGCATTCTGTGGCAGCCCTGACCCTCTCTAGCCCTCTTTGGCCTGCTTTGGCCTGCTTTGCCCTGCTTTACCCTGCTTTGGAATGCATCTGCATTCTGTTGCCTTCTTTGGCCTTCTGTGGCCTTCTGTGGCCTTCTTTTACCATCTCTAGCCGTCTTTGGCCTTCTTGGTACTTCTGTGGCCTTCTGTGGCCTTCTCTGGAATTCTCTGGCCTTCTCTGGCCTACTTTGGCCTCTGTGGCCTTCTCTGGCATTCTCTGGCCTTCTCTCGCCTTCTGTGGCCTTCTTTGTCCTTCTTTTTCTCTGGCCTTCTTGGCCTCTTTGCCTTCTTTGGCCTCTTTGGCCTTTCTTTGGCCTCTTTGGCCACTTTAGCGTTATGTATTCTAGTTTAGCCTTCTTTGGCCTTCTTTGGCCTTCTCTGGCCTCCTGTGGCCTCTTTAGTCTTCTGTGGCCTTCTTTGGAATTCTTTGGCTGCTTTGGCCTTCTCTAGCCTCTTTGGCCTTCTTTGGAATTCTTTGGAATTCTTTGGCCTTCTGTGGCCTTCTATGGCCTTCTTTGGACTTCTCTGGCCTTCTGTGGCCTTCTCTGGCCTTCTTTGTCCTTCTTTGTTCTTCTGTGGCCTTCTTTAGCCTTCTTTAGCCTTCTTTGGCCTTGTTTGGCCTTCTGTGGCCTTCTTTGGCCTCTTCAGACTTCTGTGCGTTTCTTTGAATTTATTTAACGTTCTTTGGCCTTCTCTGGCCATCTTTGGCCTTCTTGGCCTTCTTTGGCCTTCTCTGGCCTTCTTGGCCTCTTGGCATTCTGTGGCTGCTCTGACCCTCTCGAGCCCTCTTTGGCCATCTTTGGCCTTCTTTGGCCTTCTTTGGCCTGCTTTGGCCTGCTTTGGCCTGCTTTGGCCTGCTTTGGACTTCTGTGGCCTTCTGTGGCCTTCTTTTACCATCTCTAGCCTTCTTTGTACTTCTGTGGCCTTCTGTGGCCTTCTCTGTAATTCTCTGGCCTTCTTTGGCCTTCTTTGGCTCTTCTCTGTGGCCTTCTGTGGCCTTCTTTGTCCTTCTTTGTTCTTCTCTGGCCGTCTTTGCCCTCTTTGGACTTCTTTGGCCTCTTTGGCCTCTTTAGCCTTCTTTAGCCTTCTTTGGCCTTGTTTAGCCTTCTATGGCCTTCTTTGGCCTCTTCAGTCTTCTGTGGCCTTCTTTGACTTTCTTTAACCTTCTTTGGCCTTCTCTGGCCATCTTTGGCCTTCTTGGCCTTCTTGGCCTTCTCTGGCCTTTTTTGGCCTCTTTGGTTTGCTTTGGCATGCTTTGGCCTTCTTTGGCCTTCTGTCGTCTTCTTTGTCCTCTTTGGCCTTCTGTGGCATTCATTTTGTTCTTTGGCCAAATGTGGCCTTTCTGGCCTTCTTTGGCCTCTTTGGCATTCTGTGGCAGCTCTGACCCTCTCTAGCCCTCTTTGGCCTGCTTTGGCCTGCTTTGGCCTGCTTTGGCCTGCTTTGGCCTGCTTTGGCCTGCTTTGGCCTGCTTTACCCTGCTTTGGCCTGCTTCTGCATTCTGTTGCCTTCTTTGGCCTTCTGTGTCCTTCTGTGTCCTTCTTTTACCATCTCTAGCCGTCTTTGGCCTTCTTGGTACTTCTGTGGCCTTCTGTGGCCTTCTCTGGAATTCTCTGGCCTTCTTTGGCCTTCTTTGGCCTCTGTGGCCTTCTCTGGCATTCTCTGGCCTTCTCTGGCCTTCTGTGGCCTTCTTCTTTTCTGGCCTTCTTTGGCCTCTTTGGCTTTCTTTGGCCTCTTTGGCCACTTTAGCGTTCTGTAGTCTACTTTAGCCTTCTTTGGCCTTCTTTGGCCTTCTCTGGCGTCCTGTGGCCTCTTTAGTCTTCTGTGGCCTTCTTTGGAATTCTTTGGCGTGCTTTGGCCTTCTCTAGCCTCTTTGGCCTTCTTTGGAATTCTTTGGAATTCTTTGGCCTTCTGTGGCCTTCTATGGCCTTCTTTGGACTTCTCTGGCCTTCTGTGGCCTTCTCTGGCCTTCTTTGTCCTTCTTTGTTCTTCTGTGGCCTTCTTTAGCCTTCTTTAGCCTTCTTTGGCCTCTTCAGACTTCTGTGGCGTTCTTTGAATTTCTTTAACGTTCTTTGGCCTTCTCTGGCCATCTTTGGCCTTCTTGGACTTCTTTGGCCTTCTCTGGCCTTCTTTGGCCTCTTTGGCATTCTGTGGCTGCTCTGACCCTCTTTGGCCCTCTTTGGCCATCTTTGGCCTTCTTTGGCCTTCTTTGGCCTGCTTTGGCCTCCTTTGGCCTTCTGTGGCCTTCTTTTACCATCTCTAGCCTTCTTTGTACTTCTGTGGCCTTCTGTGGCCTTCTCTGTAATTCTCTGGCCTTCTTTGGCCTTCTATGGTCTCTGTGGCCTTCTGTGGCCTTCTTTGTCCTTCTTTGTTCTTCTCTGGCCGTCTTTGCCCTCTTTGGACTTCTTTGGCCTCTTTGGCCTCTTTAGCCTTCTTTAGCCTTCTTTGGCCTTGTTTAGCCTTCTATGGCCTTCTTTGGCCTCTTCAGTCTTCTGTGGCCTTCTTTGACTTTCTTTAACCTTCTTTGGCATTCTCTGGCCGTCTTTGGCCTTCTTGGTACTTCTGTGGCCTTCTGTGGCCTTCTCTGGAATTCTCTGGCCTTCTTTGGCCTTCTTTGGCCTCTGTGGCCTTCTCTGGCATTCTCTGGCCTTCTCTGGCCTTCTGTGGCCTTCTTTGTCCTTCTTCTTTTCTGGCCTTCTTTGGCCTCTTTGGCCTTCTTTGGCCTCTTTGGCTTTCTTTGGCCTCTTTGGCCACTTTAGCGTTCTGTAGCCTACTTTAGCCTTCTTTGGCCTTCTCTGGCCTCCTGTGGCGTCTTTAGTCTTCTGTGGCCTTCTTTGGAATTCTTTGGCCTGCTTTGGCCTTCTCTAGCCTCTTTGGCCTTCTTTGGAATTCTTTGGAATTCTTTGGCCTTCTATGGCCTTCTATGGCCTTCTTTGGACTTCTCTGGCCTTCTGTGGCCTTCTCTGGCCTTCTTTGTCCTTCTTTGTTCTTCTGTGGCCTTCTTTAGCCTTCTTTAGCCTTCTTTGGCCTTGTTTGGCCTTCTGTGGCCTTCTTTGGCCTCTTCAGACTTCTGTGGCGTTCTTTGAATTTCTTTAACGTTCTTTGGCCTTCTCTGGCCATCTTTGGCCTTCTTGGCCTTCTTTGGCCTTCTCTGGCCTTCTTTGGCCTCTTTGGCATTCTGTGGCTGCTCTGACCCTCTCGAGCCCTCTTTGGCCATCTTTGGCCTGCTTTGGCCTTCTTTGGCCTCCTTTGGCCTTCTGTGGCCTTCTGTGGCCTTCTTTTACCATCTCTAGTCTTCTTTGTACTTCTGTGGCCTTCTGTGGCCTTCTGTGGCCTTCTCTGTAATTCTCTGGCCTTCTTTGGCCTTCTTTGGTCTCTGTGGCCTTCTGTGGCCTTCTTTGTCCTTCTTTGTTCTTCTCTGGCCGTCTTTGCCCTCTTTGGACTTCTTTGGCCTCTTTGGCCTCTTTAGCCTTCTTTAGCCTTCTTTGGCCTTGTTTAGCCTTCTATGGCCTTCTTTGGCCTCTTCAGTCTTCTGTGGCCTTCTTTGACTTTCTTTAACCTTCTTTGGCATTCTCTGGCCGTCTTTGGCCTTCTTGGTACTTCTGTGGCCTTCTGTGGCCTTCTCTGGAATTCTCTGGCCTTCTTTGGCCTTCTTTGGCCTCTGTGGCCTTCTCTGGCATTCTCTGGCCTTCTCTGGCCTTCTGTGGCCTTCTTTGTCCTTCTTCTTTTCTGGCCTTCTTTGGCCTCTTTGGCCTTCTTTGGCCTCTTTGGCTTTCTTTGGCCTCTTTGGCCACTTTAGCGTTCTGTAGCCTACTTTAGCCTTCTTTGGCCTTCTCTGGCCTCCTGTGGCGTCTTTAGTCTTCTGTGGCCTTCTTTGGAATTCTTTGGCCTGCTTTGGCCTTCTCTAGCCTCTTTGGCCTTCTTTGGAATTCTTTGGAATTCTTTGGCCTTCTATGGCCTTCTATGGCCTTCTTTGGACTTCTCTGGCCTTCTGTGGCCTTCTCTGGCCTTCTTTGTCCTTCTTTGTTCTTCTGTGGCCTTCTTTAGCCTTCTTTAGCCTTCTTTGGCCTTGTTTGGCCTTCTGTGGCCTTCTTTGGCCTCTTCAGACTTCTGTGGCGTTCTTTGAATTTCTTTAACGTTCTTTGGCCTTCTCTGGCCATCTTTGGCCTTCTTGGCCTTCTTTGGCCTTCTCTGGCCTTCTTTGGCCTCTTTGGCATTCTGTGGCTGCTCTGACCCTCTCGAGCCCTCTTTGGCCATCTTTGGCCTGCTTTGGCCTTCTTTGGCCTCCTTTGGCCTTCTGTGGCCTTCTGTGGCCTTCTTTTACCATCTCTAGTCTTCTTTGTATTTCTGTGGCCTTCTGTGGCCTTCTGTGGCCTTCTCTGTAATTCTCTGGCCTTCTTTGGCCTTCTTTGGTCTCTGTGGCCTTCTGTGGCCTTCTTTGTCCTTCTTTGTTCTTCTCTTTCCGTCTTTGCCCTCTTTGGACTTCTTTGGCCTCTTTGGCCTCTTTAGCCTTCTTTAGCCTTCTTTGGCCTTGTTTAGCCTTCTATGGCCTTCTTTGGCCTCTTCAGTCTTCTGTGGCCTTCTTTGACTTTCTTTAACCTTCTTTGGCCTTCTCTGGCCATCTTTGGCCTTCTTGGCCTTCTTGGCCTTCTCTGGCCTTTTTTGGCCTCTTTGGTTTGCTTTGGCATGCTTTGGCCTTCTTTGGCCTTCTGTCGTCTTCTTTGTCCTCTTTGGCCTTCTGTGGCATTCATTTTGTTCTTTGGACAAATGTGGCCTTTCTGGCCTTCTTTGGCCTCTTTGGCATTCTGTGGCAGCTCTGACCCTCTCTAGCCCTCTTTGGCCTGCTTTGTCCTGCTTTGGCCTTCTTTGACCTTCTTTGCCCTGCTTTACCCTGCTTTGGCCTGCTTCTGCATTCTGTTGCCTTCTTTGGCCTTCTGTGTCCTTCTGTGGCCTTCTTTTACCATCTCTAGCCGTCTTTGGCCTTCTTGGTACTTCTGTGGCATTCTGTGGCCTTCTCTGGAATTCTCTGGCCTTCTTTGGCCTTCTTTGGCCTCTGTGGCCTTCTCTGGCATTCTCTGGCATTCTCTGGCCTTCTGTGGCCTTCTTTGTCCTTCTTCTTATTTGGCCTTCTTTGGCTTCTTTGGTCTCTTTGGCTTTCTTTGGCCTCTTTGGCCACTTTAGCGTTCTGTAGTCTACTTTAGCCTTCTTTGGCCTTCTTTGGCCTTCTCTGGCAACCTGTGGCCTCTTTAGTCTTCTGTGGCCTTCTTTGGAATTCTTTGGCCTGCTTTGGCCTTCTTTGGAATTCTTTGGAATTCTTTGGCCTTCTGTGGCCTTCTCTGGCCTCTTTAGCATTCTTTGGCCGCTCTGACCCTCTCTAGCCCTCTTTGGCCTGCTTTGGCATTCTTTGGCCTCCTTTGGCCTGCTTTGGGCTGCTTTGGCCTTCTGTGGCCTCTTTGGCCTTCTGTGGCCTTCTTTGGCCTACTTGGTCTTCTTTGGAATTCTTTGGCCTTCTGTGGCCTTTTTTGTCCTTCTTTGTTCTTCTCTGGCCTTCTTTGGCCTCTTTAACCTTCTATGGCCTCTTTGGCCTCTTTAGCCTTCTGTGGCCTTCTGTGGCCTCTTTGGCATTCTGTGGCTGCTCTGACCCTCTCGAGCCCTCTTTGGCCATCTTTGGCCTGCTTTGGCCTTCTTTGGCCTGCTTTGGCCTTCTTTGGCCTGCTTTGGCCTTCTTTGGCCTGCTTTGGCCTTCTTTGGCCTGCTTTGGCCTCCTTTGGCCTTCTGTGGCCTTCTGTGGCCTTCTGTGGCCTTCTGTGGCCTTCTTTTACCATCTCTAGCCTTCTTTGTACTTCTGTGGACATCTGTGGCCTTCTCTGTAATTCTCTGGCCTTCTTTGGCCTTCTTTGTCCTCTTTGGCCTTCTGTGGCATTCTCTTTTGTTCTATGGCCAAATGTGGCCTTCTCTGGCCTTCTTTGGCCTCTTTGGCCTTCTTTGGCCTCTTTAGCATTCTTTGGCCGTTCTGACCCTCTCTAGCCCTCTTTGGCCTGCTTTGGCCTCCTTTGGCCTTCTGTGGCCTTCTGTGGCCTTCTTTTACCATCTCTAGCCTTCTTTGTAATTCTGTGGCCTTCTGTGGCCTTCTTTTACCATCTCTAGCCTTCTTTGTACTTCTGTGGCCTTCTGTGGCCTTCTCTGTAATTCTCTGGCCCTCTTTGGACTTCTTTGGCCTCTTTGACCTCTTTGGCCTCTTTAGCCTTCTTTAGCCTTCTTTGGCCTTGTTTAGCCTTCTATGGCCTTCTTTGGCCTCTTCAGTCTTCTGTGGCCTTCTTTGACTTTCTTTAACCTTCTTTGGCCTTCTCTGGCCATCTTTGGCCTTCTTGGCCTTCTTGGCCTTCTCTGGCCTTTTTTGGCCTCTTTGGTTTGCTTTGGCATGCTTTGGCCTTCTTTGGCCTTCTGTCGTCTTCTTTGTCCTCTTTGGCCTTCTGTGGCATTCATTTTGTTCTTTGGCCAAATGTGGCCTTTCTGGCCTTCTTTGGCCTCTTTGGCATTCTGTGGCAGCTCTGACCCTCTCTAGCCCTCTTTGGCCTGCTTTGGCCTGCTTTGGCCTGCTTTGGCCTGCGTTGGCCTGCTTTCGCCTGCTTTGGCCTTCTTTGACCTGCTTTGCCCTGCTTTACCCTGCTTTGGCCTGCTTCTGCATTCTGTTGCCTTCTTTGGCCTTCTGTGTCCTTCTGTGGCCTTCTTTTACCATCTCTAGCCGTCTTTGGCCTTCTTGGTACTTCTGTGGCATTCTGTGGCCTTCTCTGGAATTCTCTGGCCTTCTTTGGCCTTCTTTGGCCTCTTTGGCCTTCTGTGGCATTCTCTTTTGTTCTATGGCCAAATGTGGCCTTCTCTGGCCTTCTTTGGCCTCTTTGGCCTTCTTTGGCCTCTTTAGCATTCTTTGGCCGCTCGGACCCTCTCTAGCCCTCTTTGGCCTGCTTTGGCCTCCTTTGGCCTTCTGTAGCCTTCTGTGGCCTTCTTTTACCATCTCTAGCCTTCTTTGTACTTCTGTGGCCTTCTGTGGCCTTCTTTTACCATCTCTAGCCTTCTTTGTACTTCTGTGGCCTTCTGTGGCCTTCTGTGGCCTTCTCTGTAATTCTCTGGCCCTCTTTGGACTTCTTTGGCCTCTTTGGCCTCTTTGGCCTCTTTAGCCTTCTTTAGCCTTCTTTGGCCTTGTTTAGCCTTCTATGGCCTTCTTTGGCCTCTTCAGTCTTCTGTGGCCTTCTTTGACTTTCTTTAACCTTCTTTGGCCTTCTCTGGCCATCTTTGGCCTTCTTGGCCTTCTCTGGCCTTTTTTGGCCTCTTTGGTTTTGTTTGGCATGCTTTGGCCTTCTTTGGCCTTCTGTCGTCTTCTTTGTCCTCTTTGGCCTTCTGTGGCATTCATTTTGTTCTTTGGCCAAATGTAGCCTTTTTGGCCTTCTTTGGCCTCTTTGGCATTCTGTGGCAGCATTGACCCTCTCTAGCCCTCTTTGGCCTGCTTTGGCCTGCTTTGGCCTGCTTTGGCCTTCTTTGACCTGCTTTGCCCTGCTTTACCCTGCTTTGCCCTGCTTCTGCATTCTGTTGCCTTCTTTGGCCTTCTGTGTCCTTCTGTGGCCTTCTTTTACCATCTCTAGCCGTCTTTTGCCTTCTTGGTAATTCTGTGGCCTTCTCTGGAATTCTCTGGACTTCTTTGGCCTTCTTTGGCCTTTTTTGGCCTCTGTGGCCTTCTCTGGCATTCTCTGGCCTTCTTCGTCTCTGGCCTTCTTTGGCCTCTTTGGCCTTCTTTGGCTCTTTGGCCACTTTAGCGTTCTGTAGCCTACTTTAGCCTTCTTTGGCCTTCTTTGGCCTTCTCTGGCCTCCTGTGGCCTCTTTAGTCTTCTGTGGCCTTCTTTGGAATTCTTTGGCCTGCTTTGGCATTCTCTAGCCTCTTTGGCCTTCTTTGGAATTCTTTGGAATTCTTTGGCCTTCTGTGGCCTTCTATGGCCTTCTTTGGACTTCTCTGGCCTTCTGTGGCCTTCTTTGGCCTTCTCTAGCCTTCTTTGTATTTCTGTGGCCTTCTTTAGCCTTCTTTAGCCTTCTTTGGCCTTGTTTGGCCTTCTGTGGCCTTCTTTGGCCACTTCAGACTTCTGTGGCGTTCTTTGACTTTCTTTAACCTTCTTTGGCCTTCTCTGGCCATCTTTAACCTTCTCGGTCTTCTCTGGCCTTCTTTGGCATTCTTTGGCCTTCTCTAGCCTTCTTTAGCCTTCTTTGGCCTCCTTTGGCCTGTTTTGGCCTGCTTGGGCCTGCTTGGGCCTCCCTGGGCCTGCTTGGGCCTGCTTTGGCCTCCTTTGGCCTGCTTTGGCGTTCTGTTGCCTTCTGTGGCCTTCTGTGTCCTTCTTTTACCATCTCTAGCCGTCTTTGGCCTTCTTGGTACTTCTGTGGCCTTCTCTGGAATTCTCTGGCCTTCTTTGGCCTCTGTGGCCTTCTCTGGCATTCTCTGGCCTTCTCTGGCCTTCTGTGGCCTTCTTTGTCCTTCTTCTTTTCTGGCCTTCTTTGGCCTCTTTGGCTTTCTTTGGCCTCTTTGGCCACTTTAGCGTTCTGTAGCCTACTTTAGCCTTCTTTGGCCTTCTCTGGCCTCCTGTGGCCTCTTTAGTCTTCTGTGGCCTTCTTTGGAATTCTTTGGCCTGCTTTGGCCTTCTCTAGCCTGTTTGGCCTTCTTTGGAATTCTTTGGCCTTCTGTGGCCTTCTCTGGCCTTCTTTGGACTTCTCTGGCCTTCTTTGGCCTTCTCTAGCCTTCTTTGTTTTTCTTTGGCCTTCTTTGGCCTTATTTGGACTTCTCTGGCCTTCTCTGGCCTTCTTTGGCCTTCTTGGCCTTCTTTGGCCTTCTTTGGCCTTCTTTGGCCTTCTTTGGCCTTCTTTGGCCTTCTTTGGCCTTCTCTGGCCTGCTTTGGCCTCCTTTGGCCTGCTTTGGCCTTCTGTGGCCTTCTTTAACCATCTCTAGCCTTCTTTGGCCTTCTTTGTACTTCTGTGGCCTTCTCTGAAATTCTCTGGCCTTCTTTGGACTTCTTTGGCGTTTGTGGCCTTCTTTGGCCTTCTGTGGCCTTCTGTGAACTTCTGTGGCCTTCTGTAGCCTTCTTTATCCTTCTTCTTCTCTGGCCTTCTTTGGCCTCTTTGGACTCTTTAGTCTTCTTTAGCCTTCTTTGGCCTTCTTTGGCCTCTTTAGTCTTCTGTGGCCTTCTTTGGAATTCTTTGGCCTGGTTTGGCCCTCTATGGCATTCTGTGGCCTTCTTTGGCCTACTTTGGCCTTCTCTGGCCTTCTGTGTCCTCTTTAGTCTTCTGTAGCTTTCTTTGGAATTCTTTGGAATTCTTTGGCCTTCTTTGGCCTTCTCTGGCCTTCTTTGGCCTTCTTTGGCCTCTTTGGTATTCTGTGGCTGCTCTGACCCTCTCGAGCCTTCTTTGGCCTTCTTTGGCCTGCTTTGGCCTTCTTTGGCCTCCTTTGGCCTCCTTTGGCCTTCTTTGGCCTTCTTTGGCCTCCTTTGGCCTCCTTTGGCCTGCTTTGGCCTGCTTTGGCCTCCTTTGGACTCCTTTGGCGTCCTTTGGCCTGCTTTGGCTTGCTTTTACCTGCTTTTGCCTGCTTTCGCCTCCTTTGGCATACTTTGGAGTTCTGTTGCCTTTTTTGGCCTTCTGTGGCCTTCTTTAACCATCTCTAGCCTTCTTTAGCCTTCTTTGTACTTCTGTGGCCTTCTCTGAAATTCTCTGGCCTTCTTTGGACTTCTTTGGCCTCTGTGGCCTTCTGTGGCCTACTTTGGCCTTCTGTGGCCTTCTGTGACCTTTTGTGGCCTTCTGTAGCCTTCTTTATCATTCTTCTTCTCTGGCCTTCTTTGGCCTCTTTGGCGTCTTTAGTCTTCTTTAGCCTTCTTTGGCCTTTTTTGGCCTGCTTTGGCCTGCTTTGGCCTGCTTTGGCCTTCTTTGGCCTTCTCTAGCCTCTTTGGCCTTCTTTGGAAGTCTTTGGCCTTCTGTGGTCTTCTTTGGCCTTCTGTGGCCTTCTCTGGCCTTCTGTGACTTTCTGTGGCCTTCTTTGTCCTTCTTTGTTCTTCTCTGGCCATCTTTAGCCTTCTTTAGACTTCTTTGGTCTTGTTTGGCTTTCTGTGGCCTTCTTTGGCCTCTTCAGTCTTCTGTGGCCTTCTTTGACTTTCTTTAACCTTCTTTGGCCTTCTTGGCCTTCTCTGGCCTTCTTTGGCCTTCTTTGGCCTTCTCTGGCTTTCTTTGGCTTCTTTGGTTTTCTTTGGCATGCTTTGGCCTTCTTTGGCCTTCTGTCGCCTTCTTTGTCCTCTTTGGCCTTCTGTGGCATTCTCTTTTGTTCTATGGCCAAATGTGGCCTTCTCTGGCCTTCTTTGGCCTCTTTGGTATTCTGTGGCCGCTCTGACCCTCTTTGGACTGCTTTGGCCTCCTTTGGCCTTCTTTCGCGTGCTTTGGCCTGCTTTGGCCTGCTTTGGCCTTCTCTGGCCTTCTTTGGCCTCTTTGGTATTCTGTGGCCGCTCTGACCCTCTCTAGCCTTCTTTGGCCTTCTTTGGCCTGCTTTCGCCTGCTTTCGCCTGCTTTCTCCTACTTTGGCCTGCTTTGGAGTTCTGTTGCCTTCTTTGCCTTCTTTGTACTTCTGTGGCCTTCTATGGCCTTCTCTGAAATTCTCTTGCCTTCTTTGGACTTCCTTGGACTCTGTGGCCTTCTGTGGACTTCTTTGGCCTTCTGTGGCCTTCTGTGGCCTTTTGTGGCCTTCTGTGGCCTTCTGTGGCCTTCTGTGGCCTTCTTCATCCTTCTTCTTCTCTGGCCTTCTTTGGCCTCTTTGGCGTCTTTAGTCTTCTTTAGCCTTCTTTGGCCTTCTCTGGCCTCTTTAGTCTTCTGTTGCCTTCTTTGGAATTCTTTGGCCTGCTTTGGCCTCCTTTGACCTGCTTTGGCCTTCTTTGGGCTCCTTTGGACTGCTTTGGCCTGCTTTGACCTGCTTTGGCCTATTTTGGCCTCCTTTGGCCTCCTTTGGCCTCCTTTGGAGTTCTGTTGCCTTTTTTGGCCTTCTGTGGCCTTTTTTAAACATCTCTAGCCTTCTTTGGCCTTCTTTGTACTTCTGTGGCCTTCTGTGGCCTTCTCTGAAATTCTCTGGCCTTCTTTGGACTTCTTTGGCCTGTGTGGCCTTCTGTGGCCTTCTGTGGCCTTCTGTGGCCTTCTTTATCCTTCTTCTTCTCTGGCCTTCTTGGGCCTCTTTGGCCTTCTTTGGCCTCTTTGGCCTCCTTAGTCTTCTTTAGCCTTCTTTGGCCTTCTTTGGCCTTCTCTGGCCTCCTGTGGCCTCTTTAGTCTTCTGTGGAATTCTTTGGCCTGCTTTGGCCTGCTTTGACCCTCTCTGGCATTCTGTGGCCTTCTTTGGCCTTCTGTGGCCTTCTCTGGCCTTCTGTATCCTTCTATGTCCTTCTTTGTTCTTCTCTGGCCGTCTTTATCTTTTTTTGGTCTTCTTTGGCCTTGTTCGGCCTTCTGTGGCCTTCTTTGGCCTTCTGTGGCCATCTTTGTCCTTCTTTGTTCTTCTCTGGCCATCTTTGGCCTCTTTGGCCTTCTTTGCCCTTCTTTGGCCTCTTTGGCCTCTTTAGCCTTCTTAGCCTTCTTAGCCTTCTTTGGCCTTGTTTGCCCTTCTGTGGCCTTCTTTGGCCTCTTCAGTCTTCTGTGGCCTTCTTTGACTTTCTTTAACCTTCTTTGGCCTTCTCTGCTCTTCTCTAGTCTTTTTTGGCCTTCTCTGGCCTTCTTTGGCCTTCTCTGGCCTTCTTTGGCCTCTTTGGTTTTCTTTGGCATTCTTTGGCCTTCTTTGGCCTTCTGTCGCCTTCTTTGTCCTCTTTGGCCTTTTGTGGCATTCTCTTTTGTTTTATGGCCAAATGTGGCCTTTTGTGGCCTTCTTTGGCCTCCTTTGGCCTGCTTTCGCCTGCTTTGGCCTTCTTTGGCCTGCTTTGCCCTGCTTTGGCCTGCTTTGGCATTCTGTTGCCTTCTTTGGCCTTCTGTGGTATTCTGGGGCCTTCTTTATCCATCTCTAGCCGTCTTTGGCCTTCTTGGTACTTCTGTGGCCTTCTGTGGCCTTCTCTGGCATTCTCTGGACTTCTTTGGCCTTCTGTGGCCTTCTTCTTCTCTGGCCTTCTTTGGCCTCTTTAGCTTTCTTTGGCCTCTTTGGCCACTTTAGCGTTCTGTAGCCTACTTTAGCCTTCTTTGGCCTTCTATGGCCTCCTGTGGCCTCTTTAGTCTTCTGTGGCCTTCTTTGGTATTCTTTGGAATTCTTTGGTCTGCTTTGGCCTTCTTTGGCCTTCTCTAGCCTCTTTGGCCTTCTCTGGCCTTCTGTGGCCTTCTCTGGCCTTCTGTGGCCTTCTTTGTTCTTCTGTGGCCTTCTTTAGCCTTCTTTAGCCTTCTTTGGCTTTGTTTGGCCTTCTGTGGCCTTCTTTGGCCTCTTCAGACTTCTGTGGCGTTCTTTGACTTTCTATAATGTTCTTTGGCCTTCTCTGGCCATCTTTGGCCTTCTCGGCTTTCTCTGGCCTTCTTTGGCCTTCTTTGGCCTTCTTTGGCTTTCTTTGGCTTTCTTTGGCCTTCTCTGGCCTTCTTTGGCCTTCTCTGGCCTTCTTTGGCATTCTGTGGCTGCTCTGACCCTCTCTAGTCCTCTTTGGCCTGCTTTGGCCTTCTTTGGCCTCCTTTGACCACCTTTGGCCTGCTTTGGCCTCCTTTGGCCTGCTTTGGCGTTCTGTTGCCTTCTTTGACCTTCTGTGGCCTTCTTTGGCCTTCTTTAACCATCTCTAGCCTTCTTTGGCCTTCTTTTACTTCTGTGGCCTTCTGTGGACTTCTCTGAAATTCTATGGCCTTCTCTGGCATTCTCTGGCCTTCTCTGGCCTTCTGTGGCCTTCTCTGGCCTTCTGTGGCCTCTTTAGCCTTCTTTGTCGTATTTGGCTTTCTTTGGCCACTTTAGCGTTCTGTAGACTACTTTAGCCTTCTTTGGCCTTCTTTGGACTTCTCTGGCCTCCTGTGGCCTCTTTAGTCTTCTGTGGCCTTCTTTGGAATTTTTTGGCCTGCTTTGGCCTGCTTTGGCCTTCTCTGGCATTCTGTGGCCTTCTTTGGCCTTCTGTGGCCTTCTCTGGCCTTCGGTGGCCTCCTTTGTCCTTCTTTGTTCTTCTCTGGCCGTCTTTAGCCTTCTTTACCCTTCTTTGGCCTTGTTTGGCCTTCTGTGGCCTATTATGGCCTCTTCAGACTTTTGTGGCCTTCTTTGACTTTCTTTAACGTTCTTTGGCCTTCTCTGGCCTCTTTGGCCTTCTTTGGCCTCTTTGGCCTTCTTTTGCCTCTTTGACCTCTTTAGCCTTCTTTAGCCTTCTTTGGCATGCTTTGGCCTTCTTTGACCTCTTGGGACTTCTGTGACATTCTCTTTCGTTCTATGGCCTTCTTTGGCCACCTCAGGCTTCTTTGGCCTTCTTTGGCCTCTTTGGCATTCTCTGGCCGCTCAGAACCTCTCTAGCCCTCTTTGGCCTGCGTTTGCCTTCTTTGGCCTCCTTTGGCCTGATTTGGCCTGCTTTCGCCTGCTTTGGCCTTCTTTGGCCTGCTTTGGCTTCTGTTGCCTTCTTTGGCCTTCTGTGTTATTGTGGGGCCTTCTTTAACCATCTCTAGCCGTCTTTGGCCTTTTTGGTAAATCTGTGGCCTTCTGTGGCCTTCTCTGGCCTTCTTTGGCCTTCTGTGGCCTTCTTTGTCCTTCTTCTTCTCTGGCCTTCTTTGGCCTCTTTAGCTTTCTTTGGCCTATTTGGCCACTTTAGCGTTCTGTAGCCTACTTTAGCCTTCTTTGGCCTTCTCTGGCCTCCTGTGGCCTCTTTAGTCTTCTGTAGCCTTCTTTGGAATTCTTTGGTCTGCTTTGGCCTTCTTTGGCCTTCTTTGGAATTCTTTGGATTTCTTTGGCCTTCTGTGGCCTTCTCTGTCCTTCTTTGGCCTTCTCTGGCCTTCTGTGGCCTTCTTTGTTCTTCTGTGGCCTTCTTTAGCCTTCTTTAGCCTTCTTTGGCTTTGTTTGGCTTTCTGTGGCCTTCTTTGGCCTCTTCAGACTTCTGTGGCGTTCTTTGACTTTCTTTAACGTTCTTTGGCCTTCTCTGGTCATCTTTGGCCTTCTCGGCCTTCTCTGGCCTTCTTTGGCCTTCTTTGGCCTTCTTTGGCCTCTTTGGCATTCTGTGGCTGCTCTGACCCTCTCTAGTCCTCTTTGGCCTGCTTTGGCCTGCTTTGGCCTTCTTTGGCCTCCTTTGGCCACCTTTGGCCTGCTTTGGCCTCCTTTGGCCTGCTTTGGCATTCTGTTGCCTTCTTTGGCCTTCTGTGGCCTTCTTTGGCCTTCTTTAACCATCTCTAGCCTTCTTTGGCCTTCTTTGTACTTCTGTGGCCTTCTGTGGCCTTCTCTGAAATTCTATGGCCTTCTCTGGCCTTCTTTGGCCTCTGTGGCCTTCTCTGGCATTCTCTGGCCTTCTTTGGCCTTCTGTGGCCTTCTCTGGCCTTCTTTGGCCTCTTTGGCCTTCTTTGTCCTATTTGGCTTTCTTTGGCCTCTTTGGCCTCTTTAGCCTTCTTTAGCCTTCTTTGGCCTCTTTGGCTTTCTTTGGCTTCTTTGGCCTCTTTAGCGTTCTGTAGCCTACTTTAGCCTTCTTTAGCCTTCTCTGGCCTCCTGTGGCCTCTTTAGTCTTCTGTGGCCTTCTTTGGAATTCTTTGGCCTGTTTTGGCCTTCTTTGGCCTTCTTTGGCCTTCTCTAGCCTCTTTGGCCTTCTTTGGAATTCTTTGGACTTCTTTGGCCTTCTGTGGCCTTCTATGGCCTTCTCTGGCCTTCTGTGGCCTTCTTTGATCTTCTGTGGCCTTCTTTAGTCTTCTGTGGCCTTCTTTGGCCTTCTGTGGCCTTCTTATGCCTCTTGAGATTTCTGTGGCCTTTATTGACTTTCTTTAACCTTCTTTGGCCTTCTTTGGCCTCTCTGCCTCCTGTGGCCTCTTTAGTCTTCTGTGGCCTTCTTTGGAATTCTTTGGCCTGCTTTGGCCTTCTTTGGCCTTCTCTAGCCTCTTTGGAATTCTTTGGAATTCTTTGGCCTTCTGTGGCCTTCTCTGGCCTTCTGTGGCTTTCTCTGGCCTTCTTTGTTCTTCTGTGGCCTTCTTTAGCCTTCTGTGGCCTTGTTTGGCCTTCTGTGGCCTTCTTTGGCCTTCTGTGGCCTTCTTTGGCCTCTTCAGACTTCTGTGGCGTTCTTTGAATTTCTTTAATTTTCTTTGGCCTTCTCTGGCCATCTTTGGCCTTCTTGGCCTTCTCTGGCCTTCTTTGGCCTTCTTTGGCCTTCTTTGGCATTCTGTGGCTGCTCTGACCCTCTCGAGCCCTCTTTGGCCATCTTTGGCCTGCTTTGGCCTCCTTTGGCCTGCTATGGCCTGCTTTGGCCTCTTTTGGCCTTCTGTGGCCTTCTCTGTAATTCTCTGGCCTTCTTTGGCCTTCTTTGGTCTCTGTGGCCTTCTCTGGCCTTCTGTGGCCTTCTGTGGCCTTCTTTGTCCTTCTTTGTTCTTCTCTGGCCGTCTTTGCCCTCTTTGGACTTCTTTGGCCTCTTTGGCCTCTTTAGCCTTCTTTAGCCTTGTTTAGCCTTCTATGGTCTTCTTTGGCCTCTTCAGTCTTCTGTGGCCTTCTTTGACTTTCTTTAACCTTCTTTGGCCTTCTCTGGCCATCTTTGGCCTTCTTGGCCTTCTTGGCCTTCTCTGGCCTTTTTTGGCTTCTTTGGTTTTCTTTGGCATATTTTGGCCTTCTTTGGCCTTCTGTCGTCTTCTTTGTCCTCTTTGGCCTTCTGTGGCATTCATTTTGTTCTTTGGCCAAATGTGGCCTTTCTGGCCTTCTTTGGCCTCTTTGGCATTCTGTGGCAGCTCTGACCCTCTCTAGCCCTCTTTGGCCTGCTTTGGCCTTCTTTGACCTGCTTTGCCCTGCTTTGTCCTGCTTTGACCTGCTTTGGCCTGCTTCGGCATTCTGTTGCCTTCTTTGGCCTTCTGTGTCCTTCTGTGGCCTTCTTTAACCATCTCAAGCCGTCTTTGGCCTTCTTGGTACTTCTGTGGCCTTCTCTGGAATTCTCTGGCCTTCTTTGTCCTTCTTCTTTTCTGGCCTTCTTTGGCCTCTTTGGCTTTCTTTGGCCTCTTCGGCCACTTTAGCGTTCTGTAGCCTTCTTTAGCCTTCTTTGGCCTTCTTTGGCCTTCTCTGACCTCCTGTGGCATCTTTAGTCTTCTGTGGCCTTCTTTGGACTTCTTCGGCCTGCTTTGTCCTTCTTTGGCCTTCTTTGGAATTCTTTGGAATTCTTTGGCCTTCTGTGGCCTTCTATGGCCTTCTTTGGACTTCTCTGGCCTTCTTTGTCCTTCTTTGTTCTTCTGTGGCCTTCTTTAGTCGTCTTTAGCCTTCTTTAACCTTCTTTGGCCTTCTTTGGCCTTCTCTGGCCTCTTTAGTCTTCTGTGGCCTTCTTTGGAATTCTTTGGCCTGCTTTGGCCTCCTTTGGCCTGCTTTGGCCTGCTTTGACCTGCTTTCGCCTCCTTTGTCCTCCTTTGGCCTCCTTTGGCCTCCTTTGGAGTTCTGTTGCCTTTTTTGGCCTTCTGTGGCCTTCTGTGGACTTCTGTGGACTTCTTTATCCTTCTTCTTCTCTGGCCTTCTTGGGCCTCTTTGGCCTACTTTGGCCTCTTTGGCCTCTTTAGTCTTCTTTAGCCTTCTTTGGCCTTCTTTGGCCTTCTCTGGCTTCTTTAGTCTTCTGTGGCCTTCTTTGGAATTCTTTGGCCTGCTTTGGCCTGCTTTGGCCTTCTCTGGCATTCTGTGGCCTTCTTTGGCCTTCTGTGGCATTCTCTGGCCTTCTGTGACCTTATTTGTCCTACTTTGTTCTTCTCTGGCCGTCTTTATCTTTCTTTGGCGTTGTTTGGCCTTCTGTGGCCTTCTTTGGCCTCTTCAGACTTTTGTGGCCTTCTTTGACTTTCTTTAACGTTCTTTGGCCTTCTCTCGTCTCTTTGGTTATTTTTGGCCTGCTTTGGCCTTCTCTGGCCTTCTTTGGCCTCTTTGGCCTTCTTTTGCCTCTTTGACCTCTTTAGCCTTCTTTAGCCTTCTTTGGCATGCTTTGGCCTTCTTTGACCTCTTGGGACTTCTGTGACATTCTCTTTCGTTCTATGGCCTTCTCTGGCCACCTCAGGCTTCTTTGGCCTTCTTTGGCCTCTTTGGCATTCTCTGGCCGCTCAGAAACTCTCTAGCCCTCTTTGGCCTGCTTCTGCCTTCTTTGGCCTCCTTTGGCCTGATTTGGCCTGCTTTGGCCTTTTTTGGCCTCCTTTGGCATTCTTTTACCTTCTTTGGCCTTCTGCGGCCTTCTTTGGCCTTCTTTAACCATCTCTAGCCTTCTTTGGCCTTCTTTGTACTTCTGTGGCCTTCTCTGGAATTCTGTGGCCTTCTTTGGCCTTCTTTGGCCTCTGTGGCCTTCTCTGGCCTTCTTTGGCCTTCTGTGGCCTTCTTTGTATTCTTCTTCTCTGGCCTTCTTTGGCCTCTTTGGCCTTCTTTGTTCTTATTTTCTTTCTTTGCCCTCTTTGGCCTCTTTAGCCTTCTTTGCCCTTCTCTGGCCTTCTGTGGCCTCTTTAGTCTTCTGTGGCCTTCTTTGGAATTCTTTGGCCTGCTTTGGCCTTCTGTGGCCTTCTCTGGCCTTCTGTCGCCTTCTTTGTCCTTCTTTGTTCTTCTCTGGCCGTCTTTGTCCTCTTTGGCCTTCTTTGGCCTCTTTGGCCTCTTTAGCCTTCTTTAGCCTTCTTTGGCCTTCTTTGCCCTTCTGTGGCCTTCTTTGGCCTCTTCAGTCTTCTGTGGCCTTCTTTGACTTTATTTAACGTTCTTTGGCCTTCTCTGACCTCATTTGGCTCTTTGGCTTTCTGTGGCCTTCTGCTCTTCTCTAGTCTTTTTTGGCCTTCTCTGGCCTTCTTTGGCCTTCTCTGGCCTTCTTTGGCCTCTTTGGTTTTCTTTGGCATGCTTTGGCCTTCTTTGGCCTTCCGTCGCCTTCTTTGTCCTCTTTGGCCTTTTGTGGCATTCTCTTTTGTTTTATGGCCAAATGTGGCCTTCTCTGGCCTTCTTTGGCCTCTTTGGCATTCTGTGGCCGCTCTGACCCTCTCTAACCCTCCTTCGCCTGCTTTGGCATTCTGTTGCCTTCTTTGGCCTTCTGTGTTATTCTGGGGCCTTCTTTATCCATCTCTAGCCGTCTTTGGCCTTCTTGGTACTTCTGTGGCTTTCTGTGGCCTTCTCTGTCATTCTCTGGCCTTCTTTGGCCTTCTGTGGCCTTCTGTTGCCTTCTTCTTCTCTGGCCTTCTTTGGCCTCTTTAGCTTTCTTTGGCCTCTTTGGCTGCTCTGACCCTCTCTAGTCCTCTGTGGCCTGCTTTTCTTTAATGTTCTTTGGCCTTCTCTGGCCACCTTTGGCCTTCTCGGCCTTCTCTGGCCTTCTGTGGCCTTCTTTGGCCTTCTTTGGCCTTCTGTGGCCTTCTTTGGCCTTCTTTGGCCTTCTGTGGCTGCTCTGACCCTCTCTAGTCCTCTTTGGCCTGCTTTGGCCTGCTTTGGCCTTCTTTGGCCTCCTGTGGCCACCTTTGGCCTGCTTTGGCCTCCTTTGGCCTGCTTTGGCGTTCTGTTGCCTTCTTTGGCCTTCTGTGGCCTTCTTTGGCCTTCTTTAACCATCTCCAGCCTTCTTTGGCCTTCTTTGTACTTCTGTGGCCTTCTCTGAAATTCTATGGCCTTCTCTGGCCTTCTTTGGCCTCTGTGGCCTTCTCTGGCATTCTCTGGCCTTCTTTGGCCTTCTGTGGCCTTCTCTGGCCTTCTGTGGCCTCTTTGGCCTTCTTTGTCCTATTTGGCTTTCTTTGGCCTCTTTGGCCTCTTTAGCCTTCTTTGTTTGGCCTCTTTGGCCTTCTTTGTTTTAGCCTTCTTTGTTTTAGCCTTTCTTTTAGCCTTTCTGTTTTAGCCTTTCTTTTAGCCTTCTTTGGCCTTCTTTGGCCTTCTCTGGCCTCCTGTGGCCTCTTTAGTCTTCTGTGGCCTTCTTTGGAATTCTTTGGCCTGCTTTGGCCTGCTTTGGCCTTCTCTGGCCTTCTTTGGCCTTCTTTGGCCTTCTGTGGCCTTCTCTGGCCTTCGGTGACCTTCTTTGTCCTTCTTTGTTCTTCTCTGGCGTCTTTAGCCTTCTTTGGCCTTGATTGGCCTTCTGTGGCCTTCTTTGGCCTCTTCAGACTTTTGTGGCCTTCTTTGACTTTCTTTAACGTTCTTTGGCCTTCTCTGACCTCATTTGGCTCTTTGGCTTTCTGTGGCCTTCTTTGACCTTCTCCAGCCTTCCGTGGCCTTCTGTGACCTTCTTTAGCCTCTTTGGCCTTCTCTGGCCTTCTGTGGCCTTCTTTGGCCTTCTTTGGCCTTCTTTGGCCTTCATTCTCCTTCTATGGCCTTCTGTGGCCTTCTCTGGCCTTCTTTGGCCTTCTGTGGCCTTCTTTGGTCTTCCCTGGCCGTCTTTGGCCTCTTTGGCCTGCTTTGGCATGCTTTGGCCTTCTTTGGCATTCTGCTGCCTTCTTTGGCCTTCTTTGGCCTACTTGGCCTTCTTTGGCCTTCTTTGGCCTTCTATGGCCTTCCGTGGCCTTCTGTGGCCTTCTCTGGCCTTCTTTGGCCTGCTTTGGCATTCTGTTGCCTTCTTTTGCCTTTTGTGGCCTTCTTTAACCATCTCTAGCCTTCTTTGGTCTACTTGGCCTTCTTTGGCCTTTTTTGGCCTACTTAGCCTTCTTTGGACTTCTTTGGACTTCTGTGTCCTTCTCTGGCCTTCTTTGGCCTTCTCTGGCCTTCTTTGGCATACTTTGTCCTTCTCTGGCCTTCTTTAATCTTCTGTGGCCTTCTTTGGCCTTCTTTGACCTTCTTTGTTCTCTTTGGCCTTCTCTGGCCTTCTCTGGCCTCTTTGGCCTTCTTTGGCCTTCTATGGCATTCTCTGGCCTTATTTGGCCTTCTGTGGCATTCTGTGGACTTCTCTGGCCTTCTTTGAACATCTGTGGCCTTCTTTGGCCTTCTTTATCCTTCTTTGGAATTCTCTGGCCTTCTTTGGACTTCTCTGGCCTTCCTTGGCCTTCTCTGGCCTTCTGTGTCCTTCCTTGTTCTTCTTGGGCCTTCTCTGGCCTTCTTTCGCCTTCTTTGGCCTTCTGTGGCCTTCTATGGCCTTCTTTGTCCTTATTTGGTCTTTTCTGGCCTTCTTTGGCCTTTTGTGGCCTTCTTTGGCCTTCTTTGGCCTTCTGTGGCCTTCTTTGGCCTCTTTAGCCTTCTTTAGCCTTCTTTGGCATGCTTTGGCCTTTTTTGGCCTCATTGGACTTCTGTGACCTTCTGTGCCCCTCTGTGGCTTCTCAGGCCTTCTCTGGCCTCCTTTGGCCTTCTCTGACCTCCTATGGTGTTCTTTGGCCTACTTGGCCTACTTTGGTCTTCTTTGGACTTCTCTGGCCTTCATTGGCCTTCATTGGCCTTCATTGGCCTCTTTGGTCTTCTTTGGCCTTCTTTGACCTTCTTTCGACTTCTGTGGCCTTCTGTTGCATTCTTTGCTCTCTTTGGCCTTCTTTGGCACTCTCTGGCCTTCTTTGGCCTTCTGTGGACTTCTTTGGCCTTCTTTGACCTTCTTTGGTCTCTTTGGGCTTCTTTGGTTTATTGGGCATTCTTTGGCCTTCTTTAGCCTCCTTGGCCTCCTCCGGCCTTCTTTGGCCTTTGCTGTCCTTCCTTGTCTTTCTGTGGCCTTCTCCAGTATTCTTTGGCCTTCTGTGGGCTCTTTGGCATTCTCTGGCTTTCTTTGGCCTTCTTTGGCCTTCTTTGGCCTTCTCTGGCCTTCTTTAGCCTCTTTGGCCTTCTCTGGCCTTCTCTGGCCTTTTTGGTCTTCTTTGGCCTTCTTTGGCCTTCTGTGGACTTCTTTGGCCTTCTTTGACCTTCTTTGGTCTCTTTGGGCTTCTTTGGTTTTTTGGGCATTCTCTGGCCTTCTTTAGCCTTCTTTGGCCTTCTTTGGCCTTCTTTGGCCTCTCTGGCCTTCTCTAGCCTTCTTTGGCCCTCTCTGGCCTTCTTTGGCCCTCTCTGGCCTTCTTTGGCCTTGTTGGCCTCTTTGATCTTCTCTGGCCTTCTTTGGCTTCTTTGGCCTTCTTTAGACTTCTCTGGCCTTCTGTGGCCTTCTTTGGCATTCTCTGTCCTTCCTTGCCCTTCTGAGGCCTTCTCCGGCCTACTTTGGCCTTCTTTGGCCTCTTTGGCCTTCTCCATCCTTCTTTGGCCTTCTTGGTCCTTCTTTGTCCTCTTTGGACTCTTTAGCCTTCATTGGCATTCTTTGGCCTTCTCTGGCCTTCTTTGACCTTCTGTGATCTCTTTGGCCTTCTTTGGTTTATTGGGCATTCTTTGGCCTTCTTTAGCCTCCTTGGCCTCCTCCGGCCTTCTTTGGCCTTCGCTGTCCTTCCTTGTCTTTCTGTGGCCTTCTCCAGTATTCTTTGGCCTTCTGTGGGCTCTTTGGCCTTCTTTGGCATTCTCTGGCTTTCTTTGGCCTTCTTTGGCCTTCTTTGGCCTTCTCTGGCCTTCTTTAGCCTCTTTGGCCTTCTCTGGCCTTTTTGGTCTTCTTTGGCCTTCTTTGGCCTTTTCCAGCCTTCTTTGGCCTCTCGGGCCCTCTTTGGCCTTCTGTGGCCTCTTTGGCCTTTTTTTTCGTTTTTTAGCCTCTTTGGCCTTCTCTGGCCTTCCTTGGCCTACTGTGGCTTCGTTGGCCTTCTTTGGCCCTCTCTGGCCTTCTGTGGCCTTCTTTGGAATCCTTTGGCCTTCTCTGGCCTTATTTGGCTCTTTGGCTTTCTGTGGCCTTCTTTGACCTTCTCCAGCCTTCCGTGGCCTTCTGTGGCCTCTTAGGACTTCTTTGGCCTTCTGTGGCCTTCATTAGCCTTCATTCGCCTTCTATGGCCTTCTGTGGCCTTCTCTGGCCTTCTTTGGCCTTCTGTGGCCTTCTTTGGTCTTCCCTGGCCGTCTTTGACCTCTTTAGCCTGCTTTGGCATGCTTGGCATTCTTTGGCATTCTGTTGCCTTCTTTGGCCTACTTGGCCTTCTTTGGCCTTCTTTGGCCTTCATTCGCCTTCTATGGCCTTCTGTGGCCTTCTCTAGACTTTTTCGGCCCTCTTGGCCTTCTTTGGCTTTCTGTGGCATTCTTTGGCCTTCTGTGGCCTTCTCTTTCCTTCTTTGGCCTCTTTAGTCTTCTGTGGCCTTCTTTGACCTTCTTTGGCCTTCTTTGGCCTTCTCTGGTCTTCTTTGGCCTTCTTTGGCATTCTCTGGCTTTCTTTGGCCGTCTCTGGCCTTCTTTGGCCTTCTCTATCCTTCTTTGGCCTCTTTGTTCTTCTTTGGCCTCTTTGGTCCTCTCTGTCCCTCTTTCGCCTTCTCTGGCCTCTCTGGTCTCCTTGGCCTCATTGCCCTTCTTTGGCCTCTTTGGCCTCATTGTCCTTCTCTGGACTTCTTTGGCCTCTTTGGGTTGCTTTGGCCTTCTGTTACCTTCTTTGGCCTTCTTTAGCATTTTCTGGCCTTCTCTGGCTTTCTGTGGCCTTCCTTGTCCTTCTCTGGCCTTCCTTGGCCTTCTCTGGCCTTCTCTGAATTTCTTCGACCTTCTCTGATGTTCACCGACCTTCTTCAGCCTTCTCCGTCCTTCTCCAGATTTCTCCAGGCTTCCTCTAGCTTCTTCGAACTTCTTTGGCTTTCTCTGACCTTCTTTGAAATTCTCTGATCTTCTTTGGCCTTCTTTGGCATTCTTCGACCTTCTTCGACCTTCTCTGGCCCTCTTTGGCCTTCTTTGTCCTTCTCCAGCCCTCCTTGGCCTTCTTTGGACTTCTATGAATTTCTTTGACCTCCTTCAATCTTCTTCGGCCTTCTCCGAGCTTCTCTGGCCTTGTTTGACCTTTTTTGACCTTCTTCAACCTTCTCTGATATTCTTTGAGCTTCTTTGACATTCTCCGACCTTCTCCCACCTGCTCCCTCCGCCTCCCAACGCCTCCCACTGTCTCCCACCTTCTTTGACCTTCTTTGACTTTCTCCGACTTCTCCGATATTTTTTGACCTTTGGCCTTCAACTTCTGAACTTCAGCGAACTTCTCCAATTTTCTTCCGCCTTCTTTCGCCTTCTTCCACCTTCTCTGACCTTCTTCGTAATTCTTTGAACTTCTTCAGCCTTCTCGGGCCTTCTTTGGCCTTCTCTGACCTTCTTCGTCATTCTTTGAACTTCTTCGGCCTTCCCGGGCCTTCTCTGACCTTCTTTGACCCTCTTCAAACTTCTTCGGCCTTCTTTGGCCTTCTCTGACCTTCTCTGACCTTCTCCGACCTTCTTCAAACTTCTTTGAACTTCTTCAGCCTTCGCTGGCCTTCTTTGGCCTTCTCTGCCTTTTTATGGCCTTCTTTGGACTTCTCTGGCATTCTTTGACCTTCTCGACCATCTACTATGTACTTTGACCTTCTTTGGCTTTCTCCGAACTTCTCCCACATTCTCCCACATTCTCCCACCTTCTCCCACCTTCTCCCACCTTCTCCCACCTTCTCCCACCTCCTTCCACCTCCGTCTACCTTCTTCCACTTTCTCTGAACTTCTCTGAACTTCTCTGACCTTCTCCTGCCTTCTTTGGCATTCTTTGGCCTTCTTTCGCCTTCTTTGGACTTCTATGACCTTCTCTGACATTTTCTGACCTTCTTCGAACTTCTCTGAACTTCTTCGACCTTCTCTGACCTTCTTTGACCTTTTTTGACCTTCTTTGACATTCTCTGGCCTTCTTTGGCCTTCTCCGACCTTCTCCAACCTTCTGTCAACTTCTTTGACTTTCTCCGGCCTACTTTGGCCTTCTTTGGACTTCTCCGAATTTCTTTGACCTTCTCTGATGTTCACCGAACTTCTCCGGCCTTCTTTGGCTTTCTTTGGCCTTATTTTGCCTTATTTTGCCTTCTTCACCTTCTTTGAACTTCTCTGACCTTCTCTGATCTTCACCGACCTTCTTTGACATTCTTCGACCCTCTCTGATCTTCTCTGACCTTCTTTGACTTTCTCCATCCTTCTTTGGCTTTCTCTGGCCTTCTATGTCCATCTCCTGCCTTCTTTGGCCTTCTCTGACCTTTGGCCTTCTTTGGCCTTCTCTGACCTTCTCTGAGCTTCTTTGACCTTCTCCGAACTTCTTCAAAATTCCCTGATCTTCATTAAACTTCTCAGGCCTTCTTTGAACTTTTCCGGCCTTCTTTGACCTTCTCCGGTCTTCTTTGACCTTATTTGGCCTACTTTGGCCTAGTATGGCCTTCTTTGGCCTTCTTTAACCTTCTTTGACTTTCTTCGTCTTTCTCCGACCTTCTTCGACCTTCTTCAACCGTCTTTGACCTTCTCTGACTTTCTCCGATATTCTTTGACCTTCTTTTACCTTCTCCGACTTCCTCTGACTTTCTCCAACCTTCTTCGTCGTTCTCCCACCTGCTCCCACCGTCTCCCACCTTCTTCCCCGTACTTCTCTGTCTGCTCAGTTAAGACTAATAAAGTTTTAATAATTGTAAGTTGCAACATGGTTGGGTGGTTTAGGTTTATGACATAATTACTGTACCTTGAGAGAAATGAGCTCAAATGCCAAAGGTCAAGGAGTCGATTATCCCAGGATACGGGTATTTCCACATTTAAGAGAACACCGGTAGTTTTTTTTCCCAAAGGATTATACTTGCGCTCGCCATCTTCCTCTGTTAGCTACTAAAACTTTTCTACTCTGCATGTGGACAGGTTTTCAAAAACTGCTCATCCCAATTTCTTCAAATATGGCTTTAGCAAAGTTTACCGCGTCTTTCTGCCTTGTCAGCTCAGCTAATATATACACTTATTTTCTTACCTTCAAATTCATCTGGAGTAAAAAAAAAATGCTGTTTCGTCTCTTTGAGAACTTAAATTCAATGAAGATTTCAGTGGCTTTTGCATCTCGAGAAGGATAATTTCCATATGCTCTCAATATGGGTTGGATGCCCCCTTCTTTGTTAGCTTGGACAGATCGACCGCTTGTATGAAGCTTTAGTGCAACTGTTTGGACTTAGACTAACTTCTGTATGCTTTTCGGGTAAGGTGATTTTTATCCCTTGGGCATATAGCAGAGTTAACTGAAAGAAGCAATTCGATAGCTTAGCAGAAGGAAAAATAGAAAGCCTTATCTGGCTGTAAGCAAAGCATCCTCTGGCAGCAGAGGAAAACTTTTTCTGCAATAGCTAAGTAACTAATTGGGCAATTTTTATGTAAGTAGCTCGGCTAGGCTTGATTTAAATTATATACGTTAACTGCATATACATTATTTATCCATTAAGTATCAATAATCCTTGTTAAAATCTTGTCCAGAGTACAGTGAATATTTTACTCTCTCTCACAGCATCCTGGTTCAGAAACTGTCACCTCTGGATTGCACAGGTGCACACTCTCCAGGGTGGAAAACTGGTTGGATGGTCGGGCCTAGAGAGTGGTGGTAAATGGAGTTAGCTCCAGCTGGGGGCCAGTTCCAAGTGGGGTTCCCCAGGGCTCAGTCCTGGGTCCAGTCCTGTTTAATGTCTTTATCAACAACCTGGATGAAGGCATCGAGTTTGAGGATGACACCAAGCTGGGAGGAAGTGTCGATCTGCTGGAGGGTTGGGAGGCTCTGCAAAGGGATCTGAACAGGCTGGACCGCTGGGCAGAGTCCAATGGCATGAGGCTTAACAAGGCCAAATGCCGAGTCCTGCACTTGGGGCACAACAACCCTAAGCAGAAATACAGACTAGGAGAAGCCTGGCTGGAAAGCTGCCAGGAGGAGAAGGACCTGGGGGTGCTGGTTGACAACCGACTGAACATGAGCCGGCAGTGGCCCAGGTGGCCAAAAAGGCCAATGGTATCCTGGCTTGTATCAGGAACGGCGTGACCAGCAGGTCCAGGGAGGTTATTCTCCCCCTGTACTCGGCACTGGTGAGACCGCACCTCGAGTCCTGTGTTCAGTTCTGGGCCCCTCACCACAAGAAGGATGTTGAGGCTCTGGAGCGAGTCCAGAGAAGGGCAACAAAGCTGGTGAAGGGGCTGGAGAACAGGCCTTATGAGGAGCGGCTGAGAGAGCTGGGGGTGTTTAGCCTGGAGAAGAGGAGGCTGAGGGGAGACCTCATTGCTCTCTACAACTACCTGAGGGGAGGTTGTGGAGAGGAGGGAGCTGGGCTCTTCTGCCAAGTGACAGGACAAGAGGGAATGGCCTCAAGCTCCACCAGGGGAGGTTCAGGCTGAACATTAGGAAAAAAATGTTGACAGAAAGGGTCATTGTGCACTGGCAGAGGCTGCCCAGGGAGGGGTTGAGTCCCCTTCCCTGGAGGGGTTTAAGGGACAGGTGGATGAGGTGCTGAGGGACACAGTTTAGTATTTGATAGGAATGGTTGGACTCGATGATCCAATGGGTCTTTTCCAACCTGGTGATTCTATGATTCTGTGCATTATGTAATCATATTCTCATGCACCATTTAGATAGAATTGAGCATTGATTAAGCACCTTTGATATGTTTCATACAGTAGCAAAATCACAGAAACTGTGCTATTTCTCAGCAGCCAACGAAGCAGCAAACTCAAAAGGGCATTTTCAACTCCTTGTTATTGATCCTCTTCATGCCCATCTCCCAACAGCCTTACCATCGCATACAGCCACACCTTTTGCGTAGTCATCAGGCTAAAATGTCCAGGCTGAGAAGAACAATATAGCCATCACAGAGAAGCTGTAATAGCAAACCCCAGACATAAGAGGAAAGGCTCCAAAACTCCTATATTTACATCAGAGACAGAGACAGCCTGTGCTTTTATCAACTGAATTGTGGCTCTTCCTCTCACAGAACTAACTCAATACAATTACTGCCCCAACATCATTAGGCAGGCTCCAGTTTCAGGAGCCTGTGACTCCCAGGCACGTCCACAAAGTCAGCCAGCTAGGGTCCCATTTCTCTAAGTTACAGAGCGCTGGGGAAGGGAGGGGGAAAGAGGAAGAAAATACCCTAAAGCTCTCCTACTTCAGACATCTTGTAGATATCAACACACGGATCTTTGCAGCAGCAGTTCAGCAGAACATTTCAGCCTAGGGATCTTATAAAGCCATATGTGTACATAAAAAAGATTTGACTTGTTTGAGAGGAACTAGGAGCCCTACAGACAGAAGATTATAGAAAAGGGCAGGGACTAGCACAAAAATTCTGAAACAGCAAAATGAGCAAAGGAGAGCATCAAGATGCAGAGTGAATTTAAAAGCTAGAACAGCAACAGTGAACAATACAGAAGGAGAGAGAAAGCAAGAGAGAGAGAAAGCAAGAGAGAGAGAAAGAAAAGCAAGGCATTTGCAGAGAAAAAACAAACTGCAAGGATCAAGCCAGTGAAATTGCAGGGGAAAAGAATAAGGAATGCAGATTGGGACAATGATGGAAAAGGGAAAAAGAAGTATAGGCAGAGAACAGATGCTGAAGCCTGGGAAAAAAAGGAGGAGAGAAAAGAGCACAAAAAAATAAAAGAATAGGGATATAGGGATACCAGTGGACAAAAATTATAGCAACACAATAAACGAAAGGAACCAAAAAGTCCAGTTCTAAAATGTTTCCTACCTAGTCCCATCACTGTCATAACAAGTAATATTGCAGTGAAAGCACACAGACTGTTATTTTTCATAAGGATACTTTCAGACATATAGTAGCGTTGCTCTAACTTGAGAATGAAAAGCAGAGTTAATAAAACCCAGCTGCTCCCCAGGCCCTATTTATACCTGTGAGGAGATTCACCACACCCCATTCACAGGTGGTGGGTGGGAAGGCCCAGGAGGTATATAAGCCACTGGCCTTGCCTCAGGAGGTCATTTAGTTTTTTCTTGAGTTTAGGGCTTTGTTGCTGTTTCAATTCATCCTAGCTTTAAAGCAGGTTAAGGTAGTTTGGGTGAGGTGGTGAGGGACACAGTTTAGTGACTGATAGAAATGGTTGGACCCAATGATTCAGTAGATCTTTTCCAACCTAGTGATTCTATAAAAATCAGAGGCCTTGCTACTTAAAGGTATGGACTTGCTACCTATCTACAGTGCAGGATTCTGCTCCTTGTTTCCCTTGCATTCCTTGGGGAAGAGACGGGATGTTATTTTGGCTTGTAACAGTTAGTAGCCGAGCAACTCTTCTTCTCTGTGGGTATGCAAGCCTCCCTTATTTAGTAGAGTTCTGGATTTTTCCTGAACTTACCAGTGAGGTTTGCTCGATTATTACTCACAGCAGTTGTTACCTTGTCCATATTATCCGTTGTGATTGTTTATGGTCATTGATTTTCCAGTTTAGGTCTTAGAGTAGTCAAATCCCACTGTTGTGAGAGTTCATTGGCTGACTGCATCTGTAATTCCAGTCTCCATTGCTGGGTGGTGAGTGTACTGTGTTTTTAGGTCTTCCGTGTTAATAATATTTACTGGTTTTCAATAAGAATGTTTTCTCAAGTTCTTTTTGTTCACTCGTGGGACTGAAGTCTGGTAACTTCCAAGAGTTTGGATCTCCATGGCTCATCTTTCTTTTGTCCTGGGTATCGCCACTACCAGTCCTACAACTTAAGCAGTGAGGAGGAGAGGCAAGCAGACAGCATGGAATTTTGGGGCACAGGTGAGGTAGACAGGCTTATTCTTATTATTGTGGGGCTGACTGTGAGGAGGAAATTAAGTATGTCTAGAAAAGCAAAGTATTATTTGGCAACATAGTATTTACTTTTGGCTTGGTAGTCACTGTGCGGGCCACCTTGGCAATGGGAGGAGCAGTTGAGATGAGCTGGGTAGTAGGGAGAAGGAGCATGGGACAGATTTCTTACAGGTGTGACAGGAATTCTCTTAATTTAATTACTCTGGGTGAAAACAGCTGCAGCATCTGACATTAGAACTGCTGTGGAGCAAGTGAGTGGAAGAACATGGCAGTTAGGCAGAGCTGTAAGGTCACGTGAGGTGCTGACTTTGATCAGTGCAATGCTGACCGTTGGCACTATTTTAGTTTTCTCTTTGGTTTTCTTGCCGATGGCAAAGCAGAACCTGGCAACTGTAGGATCCTCCTAGGGAGCTGATGCTCTTGGAGTGTGTTTCTGCCGAGGAAGTCTCCCGGTGGTCTGAAAGTTAAGTTGAGGGCCGGGGGCAGGGGTGGGGTGTGACAGAGGGGAGAAGGCTGGGAATGGCAGGGAGGGGTTTTAAAAGTAGCCTAGGGGAGAGGGCTGTGCAGGGAGTGTTCCCTTTGGGCAGGGAGAGCTAGAGGGTGTTACTTCCCAGCCCAAAGCTAGCATGTTCCAGGCAGGGCCATTCCAGCTTGTCTGTGCTTTATATTCTGTTTCTCTTTCGTGTTTCTTAACCCTTGATGTCTCCTTTGCTTTAAAGGAATGCAGCATATGACTCGAGCAGCATCTCGAGAGTCTTGAATGCCTGTACTCACAGATACAATACCAATTAGGCACCGTTCTTATTGCATCACAACCTAAGTGTGGATTAGCTTCACATTTTCAAAACTTCTAGTCAGCCATCTTTTCCTGAAGCCTTGCAGCCCATATTGGAGGCCAAAATCGCTAGTCATACAGGTTCAAGGATCCCTGTTAACCTGATACATCTTCCATGCATCTTGTGTCTTTAGGCATTTAAAAGGAGATTCTTTAACGTACATCCTCTCAGTTTTGGCCACATACCGTTGTAATAAAGGATCCTTTACAGCATGACGGAGAGGCCTCAAGTTCCATATCTAGGGTCCTGAATGCTCGTACTTATAAATGCACTGTTGATTGGGCACTACTTTTCTTGCATCGTGCTCCTAAAGCCTGGGTCGATATTGGGATTTGGCACTGTGTATTTCTGTTTGATTTTTTTACTTGCAGATGCTGAAGAGGAACCCAGTGACTGCAGGATTATTTCCATTAGCCGATGTGATCTGAGCTGCTACGGCCAAGGACTGCTTCAGTGGTGGCCCTCTGAAAACTAAGTTGAGGGACCAGAGTTGGGGAGCGGGAGGTGGGTTGGGGATAGAAGGGAGGGGTTTTGTGGGTAGCCTAGAGGAGAGAGAGCTGTGCTGGGAGAGTGCACTGTGGGCAGGTGAAGGCAGAGGGGCCTACTTTGGAGCCCAAACCCTGCATGGGCAGGGCAGTTCCAGCCTGTATCTGTTGTTGTCTAGTATGTGTAGACCTCGTGCCATGTCGGTCTGAAATCTTCTGAAGGTCTCGATGTCCTCTTTTGTGCTCAAGGTATGCTAGAAATGCCTTGGGAGCAATGTCCATGGTCCCGAAAGCTCGTACTGATCAAGGCAGTGTCGATGGGGCATGGCTTTCCTTTCTTTGCATTCCTAAACCTAAGAGTGGATCACTCTTGAAGCATCTGGTCAGTCATCTTTTGCTCTGTGTCCTTGCGGCCTGCCTCACCATCCAGGATAGCCGTCTTCCGTTTACTTGGATCCTTGTTCTGGGACATGTTCCGTGCATCCTCCGCATCTTTATGTCTTTAGAAGGGGCTTCTTGCCCCTTCATCTTGCCCGTTGAGTCCACGTATCTTGGGAACCATGCACGGTTCTTTGCTTTTCCAGGGCTGCCGTAGGTTCTCCCTCGGAGCCCTGTCCGTTGCCTTGCCCATTGGCATACGTGATCCAGGAGTCCTCCTGGTTGACCGCGAATTTTCTGTTGTCCCCGGTTCACTACGTGGGTCTTGCGTGTTGGTGTTGTAAGTGTATTTGTGTCTGGTTGGAGCTGCTCTGCCCGGTGCGTAGAGGAGGTGATGAGAGTCCGCAGAGGTATAGTGGCCCGATTGTGTGCTTTACGTTTTCACGTGACTAGATGTTGCAGTCTAGGTGCGTGCATTACTTTGCAGAAGTAGGAGCCCTAGGTGTGGTGGGTGCGGAGGGTAGTTTCTGCTAGTCCCTGTAGCCACGGTGGGGGACGACCAAAACTGTGTCGCAGAGCCAGTGGGAGCAGTAGCGAAGGAGTTGGAACGGCAAGGAAGTGGTACTTAACGTTCAGGTTTGGTTGTGGAGTAGCTTTGCCTGGCTGTAATACGCAGTAGAGGTGGTCTCAGTTAAAGTAGGCCAGGGGCTTGGAATTCTCAGGTGGTTGCCGAGCGTCTGGGTGACTTCTTTGCTGTTGTGTTTTTCAGATGTAGAGGACTGAACTGCGCGCTGAGGGGCACGGATGGAGCTGCGTGCAGGTAGAGTGCCCTGGTGAGGTGGGTCCGCTGTGGTGCAGGTGGGAAGGGGGGACCGGTGGCTATACGGCTAGGTAATGGGTTTTGGTTTTGCTTTGAAGGCACGGGGCAATGGGCAGAGCGGTAGAGTGTCAGAGGAGCTGGCTTGGGTGAGGAGAGCGCCGGTGGTGACTTGTGTGAAGCAACGGTTGTCGTGCCCGTGTCTTCAAGTCAGTGAAGGTACGGCTGTGCTTTACCACTTGTGGTTTCCAGGTGGAGCGCGTCCTCGACGTGGCGGCCCAAGGTGATGGAGGAGGCTCGGTGGCCGAGCGGTCAAGGTAAGGTAGCGGGAGATGGGATTCGCTGGGAGCTGCCTGTGTATTTGAATTGTGTCTAAGCACATCTCTTCTTGCAGGTTCGGCATGCGGACTCCGGGAGGCCAAGGTTCTTGTCAACAAACGGTGTGAGAAGGTGAGGTGGTTGTCCAAGAGCCAAGTACTCTGTAGCGACTCAGCTGGGTGTTTTTTGTTTTGGCAGGTGCTGGTCGGGGAGCCTCTGGAACAGGGTGATGGTCTGAGGAGAGACTGGCTCATCATGAGGAGGAGCGTGTGGGACGCCCAATTTGTCATTGGCACAAGAGCAATTCTGCCTCTTGGCACTGCTGGTGCCCCAGGCCGTGAAAGCTGCCGCTCCTGATGTTTGAGCGAGCGAGGGGCAGGTGAGCAGGATGCACTGGCAGTTTTGCAGTGGGTGAGGTGGCGTAGTCCAAGATGTCGGCAGCGAGCAGTGTGGTGCCTCGGGTTGGCACGGTGTTTTTCTGTTTGGTTTTTCTCTTGCAGATGCTGAAGAGGAAGCCGGTGACTGCCGCATTATTTCCGTGGTCCGATGTGATTTGAGCTGCTTTGGCCAAGGACGGCTTCAATGGTGGCCCTCTGAAAGCTAAGTTGAGGGGCCAGAGTTGGGAAGCGGGAGGTGAGTTGGGGATAGCAGGGAGGGATTTTGAGGGTAGCCTAGGCTGTGCGGAGAGAGTCCTCCTTGGGCGGGTGAAGGCAGAGGGGCCTACTTCGGAGCCCAAACCCTGCGTGGGCAGGGCAGTTCCAGCCTGTATCTGTTGTTGCCTAGTTTGTGCAGTCCCCGTGCCGAATCTGAAATGTTCTGCGGGTCTTGATGTCCTCTTTTGTTCTCAGGGCATGCCAGAAGCTCCTATTGCACCATGTCTAGGGTGCCGAATGCTCGTACTGATCAAGGCAGTGTCGACGGGGTGCAGCTTTTCTTTCTTAGCTTTTCTGAAGTGTGGATATCTCTTGTGTTTTGGAAGCATGCAGTCAGTCATCTTTTGATGTGGCCTTGCAGCCTGCCTCGCCGTCCAGGATAACCATCTTCCATTTTCTTGGCTCCCTGTTCCGGGACTTGTTCCGCGCATCCTCCTGATCCCACCGTCTCCCACCTTCTTTGGCCTTCTCCTATTTCTCTGATATTTTTTCTCCTTTTTTGGCTTTCACCGGCCTTCTTTGGCCTTCTTTGTCCCGCCCGTCTCTCCGCCCGTCTCTCCGCCCGTCTCTCCGCCCGTCTCTCCGCCCGTCTCTCCGCCCGTCTCTCCGCCCGTCTCTCCGCCCGTCTCTCCGCCCGTCTCTCCGCCCGTCTCTCCGCCCGTCTCTCCGCCCGTCTCTCCGCCCGTCTCTCCGCCCGTCTCTCCGCCCGTCTCTCCGCCCGTCTCTCCGCCCGTCTCTCCGCCCGTCTCTCCGACCTTCTTTGGTCTTCTTTGACCTTTGCCGACCTTCTTTGGTCTTCTTTGACCTTTGCCGACCTTCTTTGGTCTTCTTTGACCTTTGCCGACCTTCTTTGGTCTTCTTTGACCTTTGCCGACCTTCTTTGGTCTTCTTTGACCTTTGCCGACCTTCTTTGGTCTTCTTTGACCTTTGCCGACCTTCTTTGGTCTTCTTTGACCTTTGCCGACCTTCTTTGGTCTTCTTTGACCTTTGCCGACCTTCTTTGGTCTTCTTTGACCTTTGCCGACCTTCTTTGGTCTTCTTTGACCTTTGCCGACCTTCTTTGGTCTTCTTTGACCTTTGCCGACCTTCTTTGGTCTTCTTTGACCTTTGCCGACCTTCTTTGGTCTTCTTTGACCTTTGCCGACCTTCTTTGGTCTTCTTTGACCTTTGCCGACCTTCTTTGGTCTTCTTTGACCTTTGCCGACCTTCTTTGGTCTTCTTTGACCTTTGCCGACCTTCTTTGGTCTTCTTTGACCTTTGCCGACCTTCTTTGGTCTTCTTTGACCTTTGCCGACCTTCTTTGGTCTTCTTTGACCTTTGCCGACCTTCTTTGGTCTTCTTTGACCTTTGCCGACCTTCTTTGGTCTTCTTTGACCTTTGCCGACCTTCTTTGGTCTTCTTTGACCTTTGCCGACCTTCTTTGGTCTTCTTTGACCTTTGCCGACCTTCTTTGGTCTTCTTTGACCTTTGCCGACCTTCTTTGGTCTTCTTTGACCTTTGCCGACCTTCTTTGGTCTTCTTTGACCTTTGCCGACCTTCTTTGGTCTTCTTTGACCTTTGCCGACCTTCTTTGGTCTTCTTTGACCTTTGCCGACCTTCTTTGGTCTTCTTTGACCTTTGCCGACCTTCTTTGGTCTTCTTTGACCTTTGCCGACCTTCTTTGGTCTTCTTTGACCTTTGCCGACCTTCTTTGGTCTTCTTTGACCTTTGCCGACCTTCTTTGGTCTTCTTTGACCTTTGCCGACCTTCTTTGGTCTTCTTTGACCTTTGCCGACCTTCTTTGGTCTTCTTTGACCTTTGCCGACCTTCTTTGGTCTTCTTTGACCTTTGCCGACCTTCTTTGGTCTTCTTTGACCTTTGCCGACCTTCTTTGGTCTTCTTTGACCTTTGCCGACCTTCTTTGGTCTTCTTTGACCTTTGCCGACCTTCTTTGGTCTTCTTTGACCTTTGCCGACCTTCTTCGGTCTTCTTTGGTCTTCTTTGACCTTTGCCGACCTTCTTCGGTCTTCTTTGGTCTTCTTTGACCTTTGCCGACCTTCTTCGGTCTTCTTTGGTCTTCTTTGACCTTTGCCGACCTTCTTCGGTCTTCTTCGGTCTTCTTTGACCTTTGCCGACCTTCTTCGGTCTTCTTCGGTCTTCTTTGACCTTTGCCGACCTTCTTCGGTCTTCTTCGGTCTTCTTTGACCTTTGCCGACCTTCTTCGGTCTTCTTCGGTCTTCTTTGACCTTTGCCGACCTTCTTCGGTCTTCTTCGGTCTTCTTTGACCTTTGCCGACCTTCTTCGGTCTTCTTCGGTCTTCTTTGACCTTTGCCGACCTTCTTCGGTCTTCTTCGGTCTTCTTTGACCTTTGCCGACCTTCTTCGATCTTCTTCGGTCTTCTTTGACCTTTGCCGACCTTCTTCGATCTTCTTCGGTCTTCTTTGACCTTTGCCGACCTTCTTCGATCTTCTTCGGTCTTCTTTGACCTTTGCCGACCTTCTTCGATCTTCTTCGGTCTTCTTTGACCTTTGCCGACCTTCTTCGATCTTCTTCGGTCTTCTTTGACCTTTGCCGACCTTCTTCGATCTTCTTCGGTCTTCTTTGACCTTTGCCGACCTTCTTCGATCTTCTTCGGTCTTCTTTGACCTTTGCCGACCTTGTTTGACCTTCTTCGGTCTTCTTTGACCTTTGCCGACCTTGTTTGACCTTCTTCGGTCTTCTTTGACCTTTGCCGACCTTGTTTGACCTTCTTCAATCTTCTTTGACCTTTGCCGACCTTGTTTGACCTTCTTCAATCTTCTTTGACCTTTGCCGACCTTGTTTGACCTTCTTCAATCTTCTTTGACCTTTGCCGACCTTGTTTGACCTTCTTCAATCTTCTTTGGTCTTCTTTGACCTTTGCCGACCTTGTTTGACCTTCTTCGACCTTCTTAGAATTTTTTGACCTTCTACTATACTCTCCCGCCGTCTCCTGCCTTCTCCGGCCTTATTTGGCCTTCTTCGTCTCCCACCATCAGTCTCCCACCGTCTTTGACCTCTCCGGACCTCTCCAGACCTGCTTTGGCCTTCTGCGGCCTGCTTTGGCCTTCTGCGGCCTGCTTTGGCCTTCTGCGGCCTGCTTTGGCCTTCTGCGGCCTTCTTTCCTTTTCTGCGGCCTTCTTTCCTTTTCTGCGGCCTTCTTTCCTTTTCTGCGGCCTTCTTTCCTTTTCTGCGGCCTTCTTTCCTTTTCTGCGGCCTTCTTTCCTTTTCTGCGACTTTCACCGGCCTTCTCCGGCCTTCTTTCCTTTTCTGCGACTTTCACCGGCCTTCTCCGGCCTTCTTTCCTTTTCTGCGACTTTCTCCAGCCTTCTCCAGCCTTCTTTCCTTTTCTGCGACTTTCTCCAGCCTTCTCCAGCCTTCTTTGGCAACTTTGGCATTCTGTGGCTGCTCTGAACCTCTCTAGCCTTCTGCGGCCTGCTTTGGCCTTCTGCGGCCTGCTTTGGCCTTCTGCGGCCTGCTTTGGCCTTCTGCGGCCTTCTTTCCTTTTCTGCGGCCTTCTTTCCTTTTCTGCGGCCTTCTTTCCTTTTCTGCGACTTTCACCGGCCTTCTCCGGCCTTCTTTCCTTTTCTGCGACTTTCTCCGGCCTTCTCCGGCCTTCTTTCCTTTTCTGCGACTTTCTCCAGCCTTCTCCAGCCTTCTTTCCTTTTCTGCGACTTTCTCCAGCCTTCTCCAGCCTTCTTTGGCAACTTTGGCATTCTGTGGCTGCTCTGAACCTCTCTAGCCTGCTTTGGCCTCCTGTGGCCTGCTTTGGCCTGCTTTGGCCTCCTGTGGCCTGCTTTGGCCTCCTTTGGCCTCCTGTGGACTTCTTTAACCATCTCTAGCCTGCTGTGGACTTCTTTAACCTTCTCTAGCCTTCTCTGGTCTTTTTTGGCCTTCTGTGGCCTTCTTTGGCCTCTTTGGACTTCTGTGGCCTTCTTTGGCCTTTTTTTTGCCCTCTCTGGCCTCCTATGGCCTTCTCTGGTTTTCGTTGTCATTCTCTGTCATTCGTTGTCATTCTCTGTCATTCGTTGTCATTCTCTGTCATTCGTTGTCATTCTCTGTCATTTGTTGTCATTCTCTGTCATTTGTTGTCATTCTCTGTCATTCGTTGTCATTCTCTGGCCTGCTCTGGCCTGCTGTGGCCGCTCTGACCCTCTCTAGCCTTCTGCGGCCTTCTGCGGCCTTCTGCGGCCTTCTGCGGCCTTCTGCGGCCTTCTGCGGCCTTCTTTGGCCGTCTTTGGCCGTCTTTGGACTTCTGTGGCCTTCAGTGCCGTTCTCTGGCCTTCTTTGGATTTCTTTGACCTCCTGTGGCCTCCTGTGGCCTCCTGTGGCCTTCTTTGGCCTTCTTTGGACTTCTTTGGCCTTCTGTGGCCTCTTTAGTTTTCTGTGGCCTTCTTAGACTTTCTTTAACCTTCTCTGGTCTTCTGTGGCCTTCTTAGACTTTCTTTAACCTTCTGTGGCCTTCTGTGGCATTCTATTTTGTTCTATGGCCAAATGGGGCCTTCTCTGGCCTTCTTTGGCCTCTTTGGTATTGTGTGGCCGCTCTGACTCTCTCTAGCCTTTTTTGGCCTCCTCTGGCCTTCTCTGGCATTCCTTGGCCTTCTCTGTACTCCTTTCACCTTCTTTAGCCTTCTTTGGCCTTCTTTGCCTTTCATTGGCCTGCTTTGGCCCTCTGTGGCCCTCTTTATACTTCTGTGGCCCTCTTTATACTTCTGTGGCCCTCTTTATACTTCTGTGGCCTTCTGTCTCCTCTTTAGTATTCTGTGGACTTTCTGTGGACTTTCTGTGGACTTTCTTTAACCTTCTGTGGCCTTCCGTGGCATTCTCTTTTGTTCTATGGCCAAATGTGGCCTTCTCTGGCCTTCTTTGGCCTCTTAGGCCTTCTTTGGCCTCTTAGGCCTTCTTTGGCCTCTTTGGTTTTCTTTGGCCTCTTAGGCCTTCTTTGGCCTTTTTTGGCCTTCTTTGGCCTTCTGTGGCCTTCTATGGCCTTCTTTGAAAATCTATGGCCTTCTTTGTCCTCCTTTGGCCCTCTTTGGCCTTTTCTGGCCTGCTTTGGCCTGCTTTGGCCTGCTTTGGCCTGCTTTGGCCTGCTTTGGCCTGCTTTGGCCTGCTTTGGCCTGCTTTGGCCTGCTTTGGCCTTCTGTGGCCTTCTGTGGCCTTCTTTATACTTCTGTGGCCTTCTTTATACTTCTGTGGCCTTCTTTATACTTCTGTGGCCTTCTTTATACTTCTGTGGCCTTCTTTATACTTCTGTGGCCTTCTGTCTCCTCTTTAGTATTCTGTGGCCTTCTTTAAACTTCCTTGGCCTTCTTTGGCTTTCTTGGCCTTCTTTGGCCTACTTTGGCCTTCTCTGGCCTTCTTTGGCTTCTTTGGTTTTCTTTGGCATGCTTTGGCCTTTTTTGGCCTTCTTTCACCTTCTTTGTCTTCTGTGGCCTTCTCTTTTGTTCTATGGCCATATGTGGCCCTCTTTGGCCTTTTTTTGGCCTTTTTTTGGCCTTTTTTTGGCCTTCTTAGACTTCTGTGGTCTTCTCTTTCCTTCTTTAGTCTCTTTGGTCTTCTGTATCCTTCTCTTTCCTGCTTTGGCCTGCTTTGGCCTGCTTTGGCCTGCTTTGGAATTCTGTTACCTTCTTTAGCCTTCTGTGGCCTTCTCTGGAATTCTCTGGCCTTCTTTGGCCTCTGTAGCCTTCTTTGGCCTTCTCTGGTCTTCTCTGGCATTCTCTGGTCTTCTTTGGCCTTCTCTGGTCTTCTCTAGTCTTTTTTGGCCTTCTTTGGCCCTCTGAAGCCTTCTTTGGCCTTCTCTGGTCTTCTCTGGCATTCTCTGGCCTTCTTTGGCCTTCTGTGGTCTTCTCTAGTCTTTTTTGGCCTTTTTTGGCCCTCTGTGGCCTTCTTTGGCCTCTTTGGACTTCTGTGGCCTTCTGTGGCCTTCTTTCGCCTTCTTTGGACTCTGTGGCCTTCTGTGGCATTCGCTTTCGTTCTATGGCCTTCTTTGGTATGCTTTGGCCTTCTTTGGCATGCTTTGACCTTTTTGGCCTTCTGTGCCCTTCTCTGGCCTTTTCTGGCATTCTTTGGCCTTCCCTTGCCTCCTATGGCCTTCTTTGGTTTCCTTTGTCATTCTTTGGCCTTCTTGGCCTACTTTGGTCTTCTTTGGATTTCTTGGCCTTCTCTGGCCTTCATTGTCCTTCATTGGCTTCTGTGGCCTTCTGTGGCCTTCTTTTGGCCTCTTTTGGCTTCTGTGGCCTTCTTTGGCCTCTTTTGGCTTCTGTGGCCTTCTTTGGCCTCTTTTGGCTTCTGTGGCCTTCTTTGGCCTCTTTTGGCTTCTGTGGCCTTCTTTGGCCTCTTTGGCATTCTGTGGCTGCTTTGAACCTCTCTGGCGTTCTCTGGCGTGCTTTGGCGTGCTTTGGCGTGCTTTGGCGTGCTTTGGCGTGCTTTGGCGTGCTTTGGCGTGCTTTGGCGTGCTTTGGCCTGCTTTGGCCTGCTTTGGCCTGCTTTGGCCTGCTTTGGCCTGCTTTGGCCTGCTTTGGCCTGCTTTGGCCTGCTTTGGTATTTTTTGGCCTTCTGTGGCCTTCTGTGGCCCCTTTTGGCTTCTGTGGCCTTCTGTGGCCTCTTTTGGCTTCTGTGGCCTCTTTTGGCTTCTGTGGCCTCTTTTGGCTTCTGTGGCCTTCTGTGGCCTCTTTTGGCTTCTGTGGCCTTCTGTGGCCTCTTTTGGCTTCTGTGGCCTTCTGTGGCCTCTTTTGGCTTCTGTGGCCTTCTGTGGCCTCTTTTGGCTTCTGTGGCCTTCTGTGGCCTCTTTTGGCTTCTGTGGCCTTCTGTGGCCTCTTTGGCATTCTGTGGCCGCTTTGGCCCTCTCTAGCCCTCTTTGGCCCGCTGTGGCCTGCTTTGGCCTGCTTTGGTCTGCTGTGTAACTCTCTGGCCTGCTTTGGCCTGCTTTGACCCGCTGTGTAACTCTCTGGCCTGCTTTGGCCTGCTTTGACCCGCTTTGGCCTGCTTTGGAATTCTGTTACCTTCTGTGGCCTTCTCTGGAATTCTCTGGCCTTCTTTGTCCTTCATTGGCCTCTTTGGCCTTCTGTGGCCTTCTCTGGTCTTCTGTGGCCTTCTTTGGCCTCTTTTGGCTTCTGTGGCCTTCTTTGGCCTCTTTTGGCTTCTGTGGCCTTCTTTGGCCTCTTTTGGCTTCTGTGGCCTTCTTTGGCCTCTTTTGGCTTCTGTGGCCTTCTTTGGCCTCTTTTGGCTTCTGTGGCCTTCTTTGGCATTCTGTGGCCGCTTTGGCCCTCTTTGGCCCTCTTTGGCCCGCTGTGGCCTGCTTTGGCCTGCTGTGTAATTCTCTGGCCTGCTTTGGCCTGCTTTGACCTGCTTTGACCTGCTTTGGCATTCTGTTACGTTCTGTGGCCTTCTCTGGAATTCTCTGGCCTTCTGTGGCCTTATTTGACCTCTTTGGCCTTCTCTAGCCTTCTTTCACCTTCTGAGGCATTCTTTGGCCTGCTTTGGCCTGCTTTGGCCTTCTGCGGCCTGCTTTGGCCTGCTTTGGCCTTCTGCGGCCTTCTCTCCTATTCTGCGGCCTTCTTTCCTTTTCTGCGGCCTTCTTTCCTTTTCTGCGGCCTTCTTTCCTTTTCTGTGACTTTCACTGGCCTTCTGCGGCCTTCTTTCCTTTTCTGCGACTTTCACCGGCCTTCTCCGGCCTTCTTTCCTTTTCTGCGACTTTCACTGGCCTTCTCCGGCCTTCTTTCCTTTTCTGCGACTTTCTCCGGCCTTCTCCGGCCTTCTTCGGCAACTTTGGCATTCTGTGGCTGCTCTGAACCTCTCTAGCCTGCTTTGGCCTCCTGTGGCCTGCTTTGGCCTCCTGTGGACTGCTTTGGCCTGCTTTGGCCTTCTGTGGCCTGCTTTGTCCTGCTTTGGCCTCCTTTGGCATCCTGTGGCCTTCTTTAACCATCTCTAGCCTGCTGTGGACTTCTTTAACCTTCTCTGGCCTTCTCTGGTCTTTTTTGGCCTTCTGTGGCCTTCTTTTGGCCTCTTTGGACTTCTGTGGCCTTCTTTGGCCTTTTTTTGCCCTCTCTGGCTTCCTATGGCCTTCGCTGTCATTCGCTGTCATTCGCTGTCATTCGCTGTCATTCGCTGTCATTCGTTGTCATTCGCTGTCATTCGCTGTCATTCTCTGGCCTGCTGTGGCCGCTCTGACCCTCTCTAGCCCTCTTTGGCCTGCATTGGCCTCCTGTGGCCTTCTTTGGCCTTCTGTGGCCTTCTTTGGCCTTCTGTAGCCTTCTTTGGCCTTCTGTAGCCTTCTTTGGCCTTCTTCTTCTCTGGCCTTCTTTGGCCTCTTTGGCCTTCTTTGGCCTCTTTGGCATTCTGTGGCTGCTCTGACCCTCTCGAGCCATCTTTGGCCTGCTTTGGCCTGCTTTGACCTGCTTTGACCTGCTTTGGCATTCTGTTACGTTCTGTGGCCTTCTCTGGAATTCTCTGGCCTTCTGTGGCCTTATTTGACCTCTTTGGCCTTCTCTAGCCTTCTTTCACCTTCTGAGGCATTCTTTGGCCTGCTTTGGCCTGCTTTGGCCTTCTGCGGCCTGCTTTGGCCTGCTTTGGCCTTCTGCGGCCTTCTCTCCTATTCTGCGGCCTTCTTTCCTTTTCTGCGGCCTTCTTTCCTTTTCTGCGGCCTTCTTTCCTTTTCTGTGACTTTCACTGGCCTTCTGCGGCCTTCTTTCCTTTTCTGCGACTTTCACCGGCCTTCTCCGGCCTTCTTTCCTTTTCTGCGACTTTCACTGGCCTTCTCCGGCCTTCTTTCCTTTTCTGCGACTTTCTCCGGCCTTCTCCGGCCTTCTTCGGCAACTTTGGCATTCTGTGGCTGCTCTGAACCTCTCTAGCCTGCTTTGGCCTCCTGTGGCCTGCTTTGGCCTCCTGTGGACTGCTTTGGCCTGCTTTGGCCTTCTGTGGCCTGCTTTGTCCTGCTTTGGCCTCCTTTGGCATCCTGTGGCCTTCTTTAACCATCTCTAGCCTGCTGTGGACTTCTTTAACCTTCTCTGGCCTTCTCTGGTCTTTTTTGGCCTTCTGTGGCCTTCTTTTGGCCTCTTTGGACTTCTGTGGCCTTCTTTGGCCTTTTTTTGCCCTCTCTGGCTTCCTATGGCCTTCTTTGTCATTCGCTGTCATTCGCTGTCATTCGCTGTCATTCGCTGTCATTCGCTGTCATTCGCTGTCATTCGCTGTCATTCGCTGTCATTCTCTGGCCTGCTGTGGCCGCTCTGACCCTCTCTAGCCCTCTTTGGCCTGCATTGGCCTCCTGTGGCCTTCTTTGGCCTTCTGTGGCCTTCTTTGGCCTTCTGTAGCCTTCTTTGGCCTTCTGTAGCCTTCTTTGGCCTTCTTCTTCTCTGGCCTTCTTTGGCCTCTTTGGCCTTCTTTGGCCTCTTTGGCATTCTGTGGCTGCTCTGACCCTCTCGAGCCATCTTTGGCCTGCTTTGGCCTGCTTTGGCCTGCTTTGGCCTGCTTTGGCCTCCTTTGGCTTTCTGTGGCCTTCTTTTACCTTCTCTAGCCTTTCTTGTAATTCTTTGTACTTCTGTGGCCTTCTGTGGCCTTCTCTGTAATTCTCTGGCCTTCTTTGGCCTTCTTTGGTCTCTGTGGCCTTCTGTGGCCTTCTTTGTCCTTCTTTGTTCTTCTCTGGCCGTCTTTGCCCTCTTTGGACATCTTTGGCCTCTTTGGCCTCTTTGGCCTCTTTGGCCTCTTTGGCCTCTTTGGCCTCTTTGGCCTCTTTGGCCTCTTTGGCCTTCTTTAGCCTTCTTTGGCCTTCTTTGGCCTTCTATGGCCTTCTTTGGCCTCTTCAGTCTTCTGTGGCCTTCTTTGACTTTCTTTAACCTTCTTTGGCCTTCTCTGGCCATCTTTGGCCTTCTTGGCCTTCTCTGCCTATTTTGGCCTCTTTGGTTTTCTTTGGCATGCTTTGGCCTTCTTTGGCCTTCTGTCGTCTTCTTTGTCCTCTTTAGCCTTCTGTGGCATTCATTTTGTTCTTTGGCCAAATGTGGCCTTTCTGGCCTTCTTTGGCCTCTTTGGCCTTCTGTGGCATTCATTTTGTTCTTTGGCCAAATGTGGCCTTTCTGGCCTTCTTTGGCCTCTTTGGCATTCTGTGGCAGCTCTGACCCTCTCTAGCCCTCTTTGGCCTGCTTTGGCCTCCTTTCGCCTGCTTTGGCCTGCTTTGCCCTGCTTTACCCTGCTTTGGCCTGCTTCTGCATTCTGTTGCCTTCTTTGGCCTTCTGTGTCCTTCTGTGGCCTTCTTTTACCCTCTCTAGCCGTCTTTGGCCTTCTTGGTACTTCTGTGGCCTTCTGTGGCCTTCTCTGGAATTCTCTGGCCTTCTTTGGCCTCTGTGGCCTTCTTTGGCATTCTCTGGCCTTCTCTGGCCTTCTGTGGCCTTCTTTGTCCTTCTTCTTTTCTGGCCCTCTTTGGCCTCTTTGGCCTTCTTTGGCCTCTTTGGCTTTCTTTGGCCTCTTTGGCCACTTTAGCGTTCTGTAGCCTACTTTAGCCTTCTTTGGCCTTCTCTGGCCTCCTGTGGCCTCTTTAGTCTTCTGTGGCCTTCTTTGGAATTCTTTGGCCTGCTTTGGCCTTCTTTGGCCTCTTCAGTCTTCTGTGGCCTTCTTTGACTTTCTTTAACCTTCTTTGGCCTTCTCTGGCCATCTTTGGCCTTCTCTGGCCTTCTCTTGCCTTCTCTGGCCTTCTCTGGCCTTCTTTGGCCTCTTTGGTTTTCTTTGGCATGCTTTGGCCTTCTTTGGCCTTCTGTCGCCTTCTTTGTCCTCTTTGGCCTTCTGTGGCATTCTCTTTTGTTCTATGGCCAAATGTGGCCTTCTCTGGCCTTCTTTGGCCTCTTTAGCATTCTTTGGCCGCTCTGAACCTCTCTAGCCCTCTTTGGCCTGCTTTGGCATTCTTTGGCCTCCTTTGGCCTGCCTTGGGCTGCTTTGGCCTTTTGTGGCCTCTTTGGCCTGCTTTGGCCTTCTTTGGCCTACTTGGTCTTCTTTGGAATTCCTTGGCATTCTCTGGCCTTCTTTGGCCTTCTCTGTCTTTTTTTGGCTTCTTTGGTTTTCTTTGGCATGCTTTGGCCTTCTTTGGCCTTCTGTCGCCTTCTTTGTCCTCTTTGGCCTTCTGTGGCATTCTCTTTTGTTCTATGGCCAAATGTGGCCTTCTCTGGCCTTCTATGGTATTCTGTGGCCGCTCTGATCTTCTGTGGCCTGCTTTGGCCTGCTTTGGCCTCCTTTGGCCTCCTTTGTCCTCTTTGGTTTTCTTTGGCATGCTTTGGCCTTCTTTGGCCTTCTGTCACCTTCTTTGGCCTCTTTGGCCTTCTTGGGCCTCCTTTGGCCTCTTCAGACTTCTGTGGCGTTCTTTGACTTTCTTTAACCTTCTTTGGCCTTCTCTGGCCATCTTTGGCCTTCTCGGCCTTCTCTGGCCTTCTTTGGCATTCTTTGGCCTTCTCTAGCCTTCTTTGGCCTTCTTTGGCCTTTTTGGCATTCTGTGGCTGCTCTGACCCTCTCTAGCCCTCTTTGGCCTCCTTTGGCCTGCTTTGGCCTCGTTTGGCCTGCTTTGGCCTCCTTTGGCCTGCTTTGGCGTTCTGTTGCCTTCTTTGGCCTTCTGTGGCCTTCTTAAAACATCTCTAGCCTTCTTTGTACTTCTTTGTACTTTTGTGGCCTTCTCTGGCTTTCTCTGTAATTCTCTGGCCTTCTTTGGCCTTTTTTGTCCTCTGTGGCCTTCTCTGGCCTTCTTTGTCCTTCTTTGTTCTTTGCTGGCTGTCTTTGCCCTCTTTGGCCTTCTTTGGCCTCTTTGGCCTCTTTAGCCTTCTTTAGCCTTCTTTGGCCTTGTTTGGCCTTGTTTGGCCTCTTCAGTCTTCTGTGGCCTTCTTTGACTTTCTTTAACCTTCTCTGGCCTTCTTTGGCCTTCTCTGGCCTTCTTTGGCCTCTTTGGTTTTCTTTGGCATGCTTTGGCCTTCTTTGGCCTTCTGTCACCTTCTTTTTCCTCTTTGGCCTTCTCTGGCATTCTCTTTTGTTCTATGGTCAAATGTGGCCTTCTCTGGCCTTCTTTGGCATCTTTGGCCTATTTGGCCTCTTTAACCTTCTTTGGCTTTCTTAGCCTTCTGTGGCGTTCTCTTTCCTTCTTTGGCCTCTTTGGTCTTCTGTGGGCTTCTTTGACCTTCTTTCGACTTCTGTGGCCTTCTCTGGCCTTTTTTGGCCTTCTTTGGCCTCTTTGGCCTTCTCTGGCCTTCTGTTACCTCTTTAGTCTTCTGTGGCCTTCTTTGTAATTCTTTGTCCTCTTTGGTTTTCTTTGGCATGCTTTGGCCTTCTTTGGTCTTCTTTCGCCTTCTTTGTCCTCTTTGGCTTTCTTTGGCCTCTTTGGCCTCTTTAGCCTTCTTTAGCCTTCTTTGGCCTTCTCTGGCCTTCTGTGTCCTCTTTAGTCTTCTGTGGCCTTCTTTGGAATTCTTTGGCCTGCTTTGGCATTCTTTGGCCTTCTCCAACCTCTTTGGCCTTCTTTGGAATTCTTTGGCCTTCTGTGGCCTTCTCTGGCCTTCTTTGTTCTTCTCTGGCCTTCTTTGTTCTTCTCTGGCCTTCTTTGTTCTTCTCTGGCCTTCTTTGTTCTTCTCTGGCCTTCTTTGGCCTTCTTTGGCCTCTTTAGCCTTCTTTGGCCTTGTTTGGCCTTGTTTGGCCTTCTGTGGCCTTCTTTGGCCTCTTTGGCCTCTTTGGCCTTCTTTTGCCTCTTTGACCTCTTTAGCCTTCTTTAGCCTTCTTTGGCATGCTTTGGCCTTCTTTGACCTCTTGGGACTTCTGTGACATTCTCTTTCGTTCTATGTCCTTCTTTGGCCACCTCAGGCTTCTTTGGCCTTCTTTGGCCTCTTTGGCATTCTTGGCCGCTCAGAACCTCTCTAGCCCTCTTTGGCCTGCTTTGGCCTGCTTTGGCCTGCTTTGGCCTCCTTTGGCCGCCTTTGGCCGCCTTTGGCCTCCTTTGGCCATCTTTGGCCTTCTTTGCCCTTCTCTGGCCTTCTCTGGCCTTCTTTGGCCTCTTTGGTTTTCTTTGGCATGCTTTGGCCTTCTTTGGCCTTCTGTCGCCTTTTTTGTCCTCTTTGGCCTTCTGTGGCATTCTCTTTTGTTTTATGGCCAAATGTGGCCTTCTCAGGCATTCTGTGGCAGCTCTGACCCTCTCTAGCCCTCTTTGGCCTGCTTTGGCCTCCTTTGGCCTTCTTTCGCGTGCTTTGGCCTTCTTTGGCCTGCTTTGCCCTGCTTTGCCCTTCTTTTGGCCTGCTTCTGCATTCTGTTGCCTTCTTTGGCCTTCTGTGTCCTTCTGTGGCCTTCTATTACCATCTCTAGCCGTCTTTGGCCTTCTTGGTACTTCTGTGGCCTTTTGTGGCCTTCCCTGGAATTCTCTGGCCTTCTTTGGCCTTCTCTGGCCTTCTGCGGCCTTCTTTGTCCTTCTTCTTCTATGGCCTTCTTTGGCCTCTTTGGTCTCTTTAGCGTTCTGTAGCCTACTTTAGCCTTCTTTGGCCTTCTTTGGCCTTCTCTGGCCTCCTGTGGCTTCTTTAGTCTTCTGTGGCCTTCTTTGGACTGCTTTGGACTGCTTTGGCATTCTGTGGCCTTCTATGGCCTTGTTTGGCCTTCTGTGGCCTTCTGTGGCCTTCTCTGGCCTTCTCTGGCCTTCTTTGTCCTTCTTTGTTCTTCTGTAGCCTTCTTTAGCCTTCTTTGGCCTTGTTTGGCCTTCTGTGGCCTTCTTTGGCCTCTTCAGACTTCTGTGGCGTTCTTTGAATTTCTTTAACATTCTCTGGACTTCTCTGGCCATCTTTGGCCTTCTTGGCCTTCTTTGGCCTTCTCTGGCCTTCTTTGGGCTCTTTGGCGTTCTGTGGCTGCTCTGACCCTCTCGAGCCCTCTTTGGCCATCTTTGGCCTACTTTGGCCTTCTGTGGCCTTCTTTTACCATCTCTAGCCTTCTTTGTACTTCTGTGGCCTTCTGTGGCCTTCCCTGTAATTCTCTGGCCTTCTTTGGCCTTCTTTGGTCTCTGTGGCCTTCTGTGGCCTTCTTTGTCCTTCTTTGTTCTTCTCTGGCCGTCTTTGCCCTCTTTGGACTTCTTTGGCCTCTTTGGCTTCTTTAGCCTTCTTTGGCCTTGTTTAGCCTTCTATGGCCTTCTTTGGCCTCTTCAGTCTTCTGTGGCCTTCTTTGACCTTCTTTAACCTTCTTTGGCCTTCTCTGGCCATCTTTGGCCTTCTTGGCCTTCTCTGGCCTTTTTTGGCCTCTTTTGTTTGCTTTGCAATGCTTTGGCCTTCTTTGGCCTTCTGTCGTCTTCTTTGTCCACTTTGGCCTTCTGTGGCATTCATTTTGTTCTTTGGCCAAATGTGGCCTTTCTGGCCTTCTTTGGCCTCTTTGGCATTCTGTGGCAGCTCTGACCCTCTCTAGCCCTCTTTGGCCTGCTTTGGCCTGCTTTGGCCTGCTTTGGCCTGCTTTGGCCTTCTTTGCCCTGCTTTACCCTGCTTTACCCTGCTGTGGCCTGCTTCTGCATTCTGTTGCCTTCTTTGGCCTTCTGTGTCCTTCTGTGGCCTTCTTTTACCATCTCTAGCCGTCTTTGGCCTTCTTGGTACTTCTGTGGCCTTCTCTGGAATTCTCTGGCCTTCTTTGGCCTTTTTTGGCCTCTGTGGCCTTCTCTGGCATTCTCTGGCCTTCTCTGGCCTTCTGTGGCCTTCTTTGTCCTTCTTCTTCTCTGGCCCTCTTTGGCCTTCTTTGGCCTCTTTGGCCTTCTTTGGCCTCTTTGGCCTTCTTTGGCCTCTTTGGCCACTTTAGCGTTCTGTAGCCTACTTTAGCCTTCTTTGGCCTTCTTTGGCCTTCTCTGGCCTCCTGTGGCCTGTTTAGTGTTCTGTGGCCTTCCTTGGAATTCTTTGGCCTGCTTTGACCTTCTCTAGCCTGTTTGGCCTTCTTTGGAATTCTTTGGAATTCTTTGGCCTTCCGTGGCCTTCTCTGGCCTTCTTTGGACTTCTCTGGCATTCTTTGGACTTCTCTGGCCTTCTTTGGACTTCTCTGGCCTTCTTTGGACTTCTCTGGCCTTCTTTGGACTTCTCTGGCCTTCTTTGGCCTTCTCTGGCCTTCTTTGGCCTACTTTGGCCTTCTTTGTTTTTCTTTGTTTTTCTTTGGCCTGCTTTGGCCTTCTTTGGCCTGCTTTGGCCTCCTTTGGCCTGCTTTGGCCTCCTTTGGTCTCCTTTGGCCTGCTTTGTCCTCCTTTGGCCTGCTTTGGCTTTCTTTGTCCTTATTTGGCCTGCTTTGACCTGCTTTCGACTGCTTTCGCCTCCTTTGGAGTTCTGTTGCCTTTTTTGGCCTTCTGTGGCCTTCTTTAACCATCTCTAGCCTTCTTTGGCCTTCTTTGTACTTCTGTGGCCTTCTCTGAAATTCTCTGGCCTTCTTTGGACTTCTTTGGCCTCTGTGGCCTTCTTTGGCCTTCTGTGGCCTTCTGTGAACTTCTATTACCATCTCTAGCCGTCTTTGGCCTTCTTGGTACTTCTGTGGCCTTTTGTGGCCTTCCCTGGAATTCTCTGGCCTTCTTTGGCCTTCTCTGGCCTTCTGCGGCCTTCTTTGTCCTTCTTCTTCTATGGCCTTCTTTGGCCTCTTTGGTCTCTTTAGCGTTCTGTAGCCTACTTTAGCCTTCTTTGGCCTTCTTTGGCCTTCTCTGGCCTCCTGTGGCTTCTTTAGTCTTCTGTGGCCTTCTTTGGACTGCTTTGGACTGCTTTGGCATTCTGTGGCCTTCTATGGCCTTGTTTGGCCTTCTGTGGCCTTCTGTGGCCTTCTCTGGCCTTCTCTGGCCTTCTTTGTCCTTCTTTGTTCTTCTGTAGCCTTCTTTAGCCTTCTTTGGCCTTGTTTGGCCTTCTGTGGCCTTCTTTGGCCTCTTCAGACTTCTGTGGCGTTCTTTGAATTTCTTTAACATTCTTTGGACTTCTCTGGCCATCTTTGGCCTTCTTGGCCTTCTTTGGCCTTCTCTGGCCTTCTTTGGGCTCTTTGGCGTTCTGTGGCTGCTCTGACCCTCTCGAGCCCTCTTTGGCCATCTTTGGCCTACTTTGGCCTTCTGTGGCCTTCTTTTACCATCTCTAGCCTTCTTTGTACTTCTGTGGCCTTCTGTGGCCTTCCCTGTAATTCTCTGGCCTTCTTTGGCCTTCTTTGGTCTCTGTGGCCTTCTGTGGCCTTCTTTGTCCTTCTTTGTTCTTCTCTGGCCGTCTTTGCCCTCTTTGGACTTCTTTGGCCTCTTTGGCTTCTTTAGCCTTCTTTGGCCTTGTTTAGCCTTCTATGGCCTTCTTTGGCCTCTTCAGTCTTCTGTGGCCTTCTTTGACCTTCTTTAACCTTCTTTGGCCTTCTCTGGCCATCTTTGGCCTTCTTGGCCTTCTCTGGCCTTTTTTGGCCTCTTTTGTTTGCTTTGCAATGCTTTGGCCTTCTTTGGCCTTCTGTCGTCTTCTTTGTCCACTTTGGCCTTCTGTGGCATTCATTTTGTTCTTTGGCCAAATGTGGCCTTTCTGGCCTTCTTTGGCCTCTTTGGCATTCTGTGGCAGCTCTGACCCTCTCTAGCCCTCTTTGGCCTGCTTTGGCCTGCTTTGGCCTGCTTTGGCCTGCTTTGGCCTTCTTTGCCCTGCTTTACCCTGCTTTACCCTGCTGTGGCCTGCTTCTGCATTCTGTTGCCTTCTTTGGCCTTCTGTGTCCTTCTGTGGCCTTCTTTTACCATCTCTAGCCGTCTTTGGCCTTCTTGGTACTTCTGTGGCCTTCTCTGGAATTCTCTGGCCTTCTTTGGCCTTTTTTGGCCTCTGTGGCCTTCTCTGGCATTCTCTGGCCTTCTCTGGCCTTCTGTGGCCTTCTTTGTCCTTCTTCTTCTCTGGCCCTCTTTGGCCTTCTTTGGCCTCTTTGGCCTTCTTTGGCCTCTTTGGCCTTCTTTGGCCTCTTTGGCCACTTTAGCGTTCTGTAGCCTACTTTAGCCTTCTTTGGCCTTCTTTGGCCTTCTCTGGCCTCCTGTGGCCTGTTTAGTGTTCTGTGGCCTTCCTTGGAATTCTTTGGCCTGCTTTGACCTTCTCTAGCCTGTTTGGCCTTCTTTGGAATTCTTTGGAATTCTTTGGCCTTCCGTGGCCTTCTCTGGCCTTCTTTGGACTTCTCTGGCATTCTTTGGACTTCTCTGGCCTTCTTTGGACTTCTCTGGCCTTCTTTGGACTTCTCTGGCCTTCTTTGGACTTCTCTGGCCTTCTTTGGCCTTCTCTGGCCTTCTTTGGCCTACTTTGGCCTTCTTTGTTTTTCTTTGTTTTTCTTTGGCCTGCTTTGGCCTTCTTTGGCCTGCTTTGGCCTCCTTTGGCCTGCTTTGGCCTCCTTTGGTCTCCTTTGGCCTGCTTTGTCCTCCTTTGGCCTGCTTTGGCTTTCTTTGTCCTTATTTGGCCTGCTTTGACCTGCTTTCGACTGCTTTCGCCTCCTTTGGAGTTCTGTTGCCTTTTTTGGCCTTCTGTGGCCTTCTTTAACCATCTCTAGCCTTCTTTGGCCTTCTTTGTACTTCTGTGGCCTTCTCTGAAATTCTCTGGCCTTCTTTGGACTTCTTTGGCCTCTGTGGCCTTCTTTGGCCTTCTGTGGCCTTCTGTGAACTTCTGTGGCCTTCTGTAGCCTTCTTTATCCTTCTTCTTCTCTGGCCTTCTTTGGCCTCTTTGGCGTCTTTAGTCTTCTTTAGCCTTCTTTGGCCTTCTTTGGCCTTCTCTGGCCTCTTTAGTCTTCTGTGGCCTTCTTTGGAATTCTTTGGCCTGCTTTGGCCCTCTATGGCATTCTGTGGCCTTCTTTGGCCTACTTTGGCCTTCTCTGGCCTTCTGTGGCCTCTTTAGTCTTCTGTAGCTTTCTTTGGAATTCTTTGGCCTGCTTTGGCCTTCTTTGGCCTTCTCTGGCCTTCTTTGGCCTCTTTGGCATTCTGTGGCTGCTCTGACCCTCTCGAGCCCTCTTTGGCCATCTTTGGCCTGCTTTGGCCTTCTTTGGCCTACTTTGGCCTGCTTTGGCTTCCTTTGGCCTTCTGTGGCCTTCTCTGTAATTCTCTGGCCTTCTTTGGCCTTCTTTGGCGTCTTTGGCCTTCTGTGGCCTTCTGTGGCCTTCTTTGGCCTTCTTTAACCATCTCTAGCCTTGTTTGGCCTTCTTTGGCCTACTTGGAGTTCTTTGGCCTACTTGGAGTTCTTTGGCCTACTTGGAGTTCTTTGGCCTACTTGGAGTTCTTGGCCTACTTGGAGTTCTTTGGCCTACTTGGAGTTCTTTGGCCTACTTAGCTTTCTTTTGACTTCTTTGGACTTCTGTGGCCTTCTTTGGCCTTCTGTGGTATTCTTTGGACTTCTTTAGCTTTCTCTGGCCTTCTCTGGCCTTCTGTGGCCTTCCTTGGCCTTTTCTGGCATTCCTTGTTCTTCTGTAGCCTTCTCCGGCCTTCTTTGGCGTTCTTTTTTGCCTCTTTGGCCTTCTTTGGCCTTCTTATGCATTCTCTGGCCTTCTCTGGCCTTCTTTGTCCTTTTTGGCCTTCTTGTTCTTCTTTGGCCTTCTTTGGCCTTCTTTGGCTTCTCTGACATTCTCTGATCTTCTCTGACCCTCTTCGACCGTCTCAAGACTTCTCCAACCTTCTTTGACATTCTCCGACATTCTGCAAACTTCTTCAATTTTCTACGACCTTGTTCTACCTTGTTCCACCTTGTTCCGACCTTCTCCTTACTTCTTTGGCCTTCTATGACCTTCTTTGACATTTTCTGAACTTCTTTGAGCTTCTCTGATCTTCTCTGACCTTCTTCAGCCTTCTTTGACCTGTTTCAATATTCTGTGGCCTTCTTTGGCCTTCTGTGGCCTTTTGCCTTCTTTGGCCTTATCTGGCTTTCTATGGCCTTCTTCGGCCTTCTCTGGCCTTCTTTCACCTTCTTTCGCCTTCTTTGGTGTTCCTTGGCTTTCTCAGACCTTCTCCGATCTTCTTTGACCCTCTCTGACCTTCTTTGACCTTCTCCGGCCTTCCTCGGCCTTTTCCAACCTTCTTCGATCTTCTTTGGTCTTCTTTGACCTTTCCCTACCTTGTTTGACCTTCTTCGACCTTCTTCAATTTTTTTCACCTTCTACGACCTTCTACTATGTTCTCCCGCCGTCTCCGGCCTTCTTTGGCCTTCTCCAACCATCTTTGTCCTTCCCTGTCCTTCTTTGTCCTTCCCTGTCCTTCTTTGTCCTTCTATGTACTTCTTTGTCCTTCCCTGTCTTTCCCTGTCCTTCCCTGTCCTTCTTTGTACTTCTCCGACATTCTCCGACCTTCTTTGACCTTCTCTGACCTTCTCCGACCTTCTTTGACCTTCTCTGACCTTCTTTGACCTTCTCCGACCTTCTTTGACCTTCTCCGACCTTCTCTGACCTTCTCCGATCTTCTTTGACCTTCTCTGACCTTCTCTGACCTTCTCTGACCTTCTCTGACCTTCTCTGACCTTCTCCGACCTTCTCCGACCTTCTCCGACCTTCTCCGACCTTCTTTGACCTTCTCTGACCTTCTTTGACCTTCTCCGACCTTTTCTGACCTTCTTTGGCTTTCTCTGACCTTCTTTCATTTTCTCCGACTTTCACTGACTTTCTTCGGCCTTCTTTGGCCTTTCCCGACCTTGTTTGACCTTCTTCGACCTTCTTTGACCTTCTCTGACCGTCTACGATATTCTTTGACTTTCTCTGACTTTCTCTGACCTGCTCCCACCTGCTCCGTCTCCCACCGTCTCCCACCTTCTTCCACATTATCCAACCTTGTTTGACCTTCTTTGAACTTCTCTGACTTTTCCGATATTTTTTGAACTTCTCTCGCCTTCTCCGATCATCTCTGATCTGTTTTGACATTCTCTGCCTTCTCTGGCCTTCCTTGGCTTCTCTGACCTTCTCTGATTTTCTTCCGCCTTCTTCCGCCTTCTTCTGCCTTCTTCTGCCTTCTTCTGCCTTCTTCTGCCTTCTCTTGCCATCTTTGACCTTCTCTTGCCATCTTTGACCTCCTCTTGCCATCTTTGACCTTCTTCGTCTTCCATCGTCTTTGTTTGATGTTCTCCGATATTCTTTGAACTTCTTTGACCTTCTCCGACCTTCTCCCACCGCCTCCCACCATCTCCCACATTCTTCCACCTTCTCCAACCTTGTTTGACCTTCTTTCACCTTCTTTGACCTTCTCTGACTTCTCCAATACTTTTTGATCTTCTGCGACCTTCTCTGACCTTCTCTGACCTTTTTTGACCTTCTTTGACCTTCTTCGTCCTTCTCTGACCTTCATCGAACTTCTTTGGCCTTCTCCGACCATCTACGATAATCTTTGACTTTCTCCAACTTTCTCCAACCTGCTCCCACCTGCTCCGACCGTCTCCCACATTCTTCCAACTTCTCCGACCTTGTTTGACCTTGTTTGATCTTCTCCGACTTCTCCGATAGATTTTGACCTTCTTCCACCTTCTTCCACCTTCTTCAACCATCTCTGATCTTCTCTGACCTTTTTTGCCTTCTTTGGCCTTCTTTGGCCTTCTCTGGCATTCTGTGGCCTTCTTTGGCCTTCTTTGGCCTTCTTTGGTCTTCTCTGGCTTTTTTTGGCCTTCTTTGGACTTCTCTGGCATTCTTTGGCATTCTGTTGCATTCTCTGGTCTTCTTTGGCCTTCTTTGGCCTCTTTGGCCTTCTCTAGCCTTTTGTGGCCTTCTTTGGCCTTCTTTAGCTTTCTGTGGCCTTCTTTGGCCTTCTGTGGACTTCTCTGGCCTTCTCTGGCTTTCTCTGGTCTCCTTTTTACTTATTTGGCTTTCTCTGGCCTTTTTTGTCCTTCTTTGTACTTCTTTGTCCTTCTATGGCCTTCTGTGGCCTTCTTTGGCCTTCTGTGACCTTCTTCGGCGTCCTCTGGCCTTCTGTGGCCTTCTTTGGCCTTCTATGGCCTCTTTGGCATTCTGTGGCCGCTCTGACCCTCTCTAGCCCTCTTTGGCCTCCTTTGGCCTGCTTTGGCCATCTTTGGCCTTCTTTGGCGTACTTGGCCTTCTTTGGTCTTCTTTGGCCTTCTTTGGCCTTCTGTGGCCTTCTGTGGCCTTCTTTGACCATCTTTGGCCTTCTTTGGACTTCTTTGGACTTCTGTGGCCTTCTTTGGACCTCTCTGGCCTCTTTGGTCTTGTTTGTCCTCTTTGGCCTTCTTTGTCCTCTTTGGCTTTCTTTGGCCTTCTTTGGCCTTCTTTGTCTTCTCTGACATTCTCTGATCTTCTCTGACCCTCTTCGACCGTCTCAAGACTTCTCCAACCTTCTTTGACATTCTCCGACATTCTGCAACCTTCTCCAATTTTCTACGACCTTGTTCCACCTTGTTCCGACCTTCTCCTGACTTCTTTGGCCTTCTATGACCTTCTTTGACATTTTCTGAACTTCTTTGAGCTTCTCTGATCTTCTCTGACCTTCTTCAGCCTTCTTTGACCTGTTTCAATATTCTGTGGCCTTCTTTGGCCTTCTTTGGCCTTTTGCCTTCTTTGGCCTTATCTGGCTTTCTATGGCCTTCTTCGGCCTTCTCTGGCCTTCTTTCACCTTCTTTGGTGTTCCTTGGCTTTCTCAGACCTTCTCCAACCTTCTTTGACCCTCTCTGACCTTCTTTGACCTTCTCCGGCCTTCCTCGGCCTTTTCCAACCTTCTTCGATCTTCTTTGGTCTTCTTTGACCTTTCCCTACCTTGTTTGACCTTCTTCGATCTTCTTCAAATTTTTTGACCTTCTACGACCTTCTACTATGTTCTCCCGCCGTCTCCGGCCTTCTTTGGCCTTCTCCGACCATCTTTGTCCTTCCCTGTCCTTCCTTGTCCTTCCCTGTCCTTCTTTGTCCTTCTTTGTCCTTCTTTGTCCTTCCGTGTCCTTCCCTGTCTTTCCCTGTCCTTCCCTGTCCTTCTTTGTCCTTCTCCGACCTTCTTTGACCTTCTTTGACCTTCTCCGACCGTCTACGATATTCTCTGACTTTCTCTGACCTGCTCCCACCTGCTCCGTCTCCCACCTTCTTCCACATTCTCCAACCTTCTTTGACCTTCTCTGATATTTTTTGAACTCCTCTTGCCTTCTCTCGCCTTCTCCGATCATCTCTGATCTGTTTTGACATTCTCTGCCTTCTCCGGCCTTCCTTGGCTTCTCTGACCTTCTCCGTTTTTTTTCCGCCATCTTCTGCCTTCTTCCGCCTTCTTCTGCCTTCTCTTGCCTTCTCTTGCCATCTTTGACCTTCTCTTGCCATCTTTGACCTCCTCTTGCCATCTTTGACCTCCTCTTGCCATCTTTGACCTCCTCTTGCCATCTTTGACCTCCTCTTGCCATCTTTGACCTTCTTCGACTTCCATCGTCTTTCTTTGATGTTCTCTGATATTCTTTGAACTTCTTTGACCTTCTCCAACCTTCTCCCACCGCCTCCCACCATCTCCCACATTCTTCCACCTTCTCCAACCTTGTTTGACCTTCTTTCACCTTCTTTGACCTTCTCTGACTTCTCCAATACTTTTTGACCTTCTGCGACCTTCTCTGACCTTCTCTGACCTTCTCTGACCTTTTTTGACCTTCTTTGACCTTCTGCCACCTTCTCTGACCTTCATCGAACTTCTTTGGCTTTCTCTGACCTTCTTTGACCTTTTCCGGCCGTCTCTGGCTTTCTCCAACCTTCTTTCATTTTCTCTGGCCTTCTTTGGCCTTCTCCGACTTTCGCCAACCTTCTTTGGACTTCTTTGGCCTTCTCTGACCATCTACGATAATCTTTGACTTTCTCCAACTTTCTCCAACCTGCTCCCACCTGCTCCGACAGTCTCCCACATTCTTCCAACTTCTCCGAACTTGTTTGACCTTGTTTGACCTTCTCTGACTTCTCCGATATATTTTGACCTTCTTCCACCTTCTTCCACCTTCTTCCACCTTCTTCCACCTTCTTCCACCTTCTCTGATCTTCTCTGATCTTCTCTGACCTTTTTTGCCTTCTCTGGGCTTCTTTGGTCTTCTCTGGCTTTTTTTGGCCTTCTTTGGACTTCTCTGGCATTCTTTGGCATTCTGTGGCATTCTCTGGTCTTCTTTGCCCTTCTTTGGCCTCTTTGGACTTATCTGGCCTTTTTGGGCATCTTTGGCCTTCTCTAGCCTTTTGTGGCCTTCTTTGGCCTTCTTTGGCATTCTGCGGCCTTCTGTGGCCTACTGTGGACTTCTCTGGCCTTCTCTGGCTTTTTCTGTCCTCCTTTGGACTTCTTTGGCTTTCTGTGTCCTTCTTTGTCCTTCTTTCTCCTTCTATGTCCTTCTTTGTCCTTCTTTGGCCTCCTCTGGCCTTCTTCAGCCTCCTCTGGCCTTCTGTGGCCTTCTTTGGCCTTCTTCGGCCTTCTTTGTCCTCTTTGGCATTCTGTGGCCGCTCTGACCCTCTCTAGCCCTCTTTGGCCTGCTTTGGCCTGCTTTGACCTTCTTTGGCCTCCTTTGGCCTCCTTTGGCCTGCTTTGGCCTTCTTTGGCATTCTGTTGCCTTCTGTGGCCTTCTGTGGCCTTCTGTGGCCTTCTGTGGCCTTCTGTGGCCTTCTTTGTCCTCTCTGGCATTCTGTGGCCGCTCTGACCCTCTCTAGCCCTCTTTGGCCTGCTTTGGCCTTCTTTGGCCTAATTGGACTTCTTTGGTTATCTTTGGCCTAATTGGACTTCTTTGGTTATCTTTGGCCTTCTTTGGCCTCTTTGGCCTCTTTAGCCTTCTTTGGCCTTATGTGGCCATCTTTGGCCTTCTGTGGCCTTCTCTTTCCTTCTTTGGCCTCTTTAGTCTTCTGTGGCCGTCTTTGACATTCTTTGAACTTCTTTGGCTTTCTCTGGCCTTCTCTGGTTTTCTCTGGCCATCTTTGGCCTTCTTGGGCCTTCTTTGGCCTTCTTCGGCCTTCTTTGGCCTTCTCTGGCCTTCTTTGGCCTTCTCTGGCCTTCTTTGGCCTTCTTTGGTCTCTGTGGCCTTCTGTGGCCTTCTTTGTCCTTCTTTGTCCTTCTTTGTTCTTCTCTGGCCGTCTTTGCCCTCTTTGGACTTCTTTGGCCTCTTTGGCCTCTTTAGCCTTCTTTAGCCTTCTTTGGCCTTGTTTAGCCTTCTATGGCCTTCTTTGGCCTCTTCAGTCTTCTGTGGCCTTCTTTGACTTTCTTTAACCTTCTTTGGCCTTCTCTGGCCATCTTTGGCCTTCTTGGCCTTCTTGGCCTTCTCTGGCCTTTTTTGGCCTCTTTGGTTTGCTTTGGCATGCTTTGGCCTTCTTTGGCCTTCTGTCGTCTTCTTTGTCCTCTTTGGCCTTCTGTGGCATTCATTTTGTTCTTTGGCCAAATGTGGCCTTTCTGGCCTTCTTTGGCCTCTTTGGCATTCTGTGGCAGCTCTGACCCTCTCTAGCCCTCTTTGGCCTGCTTTGGCCTGCTTTGGCCTGCTTTGGCCTGCTTTGGCCTGCTTTGGCCTTCTTTGGCCTGCTTTGGCCTGCTTTGGCCTGCTTTGGCCTTCTTTGGCCTGCTTTGGCCTGCTTTGGCCTGCTTTGGCCTCCTTTGGCCTCCTTTGGCCTGCTTTGGCCTCCTTTGGCCTGCTTTGGCCTCCTTTGGCCTGCTTTGGCTTTCTTTGTCCTTATTTGGCCTGCTTTGACCTGCTTTCGACTGCTTTCGCCTCCTTTGGCCTCCTTTGGAGTTCTGTTGCCTTTTTGGCCTTCTGTGGCCTTCTTTAACCATCTCTAGCCTTCTTTGGCCTTCTTTGTACTTCTGTGGCCTTCTCTGAAATTCTCTGGCCTTCTTTGGACTTCTTTGGCCTCTGTGGCCTTCTTTGGCCTTCTGTGGCCTTCTGTGAACTTCTGTGGCCTTCTGTAGCCTTCTTTATCCTTCTTCTTCTCTGGCCTTCTTTGGCCTCTTTGGCGTCTTTAGTCTTCTTTAGCCTTCTTTGGCCTTCTTTGGCCTTCTCTGGCCTCTTTAGTCTTCTGTGGCCTTCTTTGGAATTCTTTGGCCTGCTTTGGCCCTCTATGGCATTCTGTGGCCTTCTTTGGCCTACTTTGGCCTTCTCTGGCCTTCTGTGGCCTCTTTAGTCTTCTGTAGCTTTCTTTGGAATTCTTTGGCCTGCTTTGGCCTTCTTTGGCCTTCTCTGGCCTTCTTTGGCCTACTTTGGCCTCTTTGGCATTCTGTGGCTGCTCTGACCCTCTCGAGCCCTCTTTGGCCATCTTTGGCCTGCTTTGGCCTACTTTGGCCTGCATTGGCTTCCTTTGGCCTTCTGTGGCCTTCTCTGTAATTCTCTGGCCTTCTTTGGCCTTCTTTGGCGTCTTTGGCCTTCTGTGGCCTTCTGTGGCCTTCTTTGGCCTTCTTTAACCATCTCTAGCCTTCTTTGGCCTTCTTTGGCCTACTTGGAGTTCTTTGGCCTACTTGGAGTTCTTTGGCCTACTTGGAGTTCTTTGGCCTACTTGGAGTTCTTTGGCCTACTTGGAGTTCTTTGGCCTACTTGGAGTTCTTTGGCCTACTTGGAGTTCTTTGGCCTACTTGGAGTTCTTTGGCCTACTTGGAGTTCTTTGGCCTACTTGGAGTTCTTTGGCCTACTTAGCTTTCTTTTGACTTCTTTGGACTTCTGTGGCCTTCTTTGGCCTTCTGTGGCCTTCTGTGGTATTCTTTGGACTTCTTTAGCTTTCTCTGGCCTTCTCTGGCCTTCTGTGGCCTTCCTTGGCCTTTTCTGGCATTCCTTGTTCTTCTGTAGCCTTCTCCGGCCTTCTTTGGCGTTCTTTTTTGCCTCTTTGGCCTTCTTTGGCCTTCTTATGCATTCTCTGGCCTTCTCTGGCCTTCTTTGTCCTTTTTGGCCTTCTTGTTCTTCTTTGGCCTTCTTTGGCCTTCTTTGGCTTCTCTGACATTCTCTGATCTTCTCTGACCCTCTTCGACCGTCTCAAGACTTCTCCAACCTTCTTTGACATTCTCCGACATTCTGCAAACTTCTTCAATTTTCTACGACCTTGTTCTACCTTGTTCCACCTTGTTCCGACCTTCTCCTTACTTCTTTGGCCTTCTATGACCTTCTTTGACATTTTCTGAACTTCTTTGAGCTTCTCTGATCTTCTCTGACCTTCTTCAGCCTTCTTTGACCTGTTTCAATATTCTGTGGCCTTCTTTGGCCTTCTGTGGCCTTTTGCCTTCTTTGGCCTTATCTGGCTTTCTATGGCCTTCTTCGGCCTTCTCTGGCCTTCTTTCACCTTCTTTCGCCTTCTTTGGTGTTCCTTGGCTTTCTCAGACCTTCTCCGATCTTCTTTGACCCTCTCTGACCTTCTTTGACCTTCTCCGGACTTCCTCGGCCTTTTCCAACCTTCTTCGATCTTCTTTGGTCTTCTTTGACCTTTCCCTACCTTGTTTGACCTTCTTCGACCTTCTTCAATTTTTTGACCTTCTACGACCTTCTACTATGTTCTCCCGCCGTCTCCGGCCTTCTTTGGCCTTCTCCAACCATCTTTGTCCTTCCCTGTCCTTCTTTGTCCTTCCCTGTCCTTCTTTGTCCTTCTTTGTACTTCTTTGTCCTTACCTGTCTTTCCCTGTCCTTCCCTGTCCTTCTTTGTACTTCTCCGACATTCTCCGACCTTCTTTGACCTTCTCTGACCTTCTCCGACCTTCTTTGACCTTCTTTGACCTTCTCCGACCTTCTTTGACCTTCTCCGACCTTCTCTGACCTTCTCCGATCTTCTTTGACCTTCTCCGACATTCTCTGACCTTCTCTGACCTTCTTTGACCTTCTCCGAACTTCTCTGACCTTCTCCTACCTTCTTTGACCTTCTCTGACCTTCTTTGACCTTCTCCGACCTTTTCTGACCTTCTTTGGCTTTCTCTGACCTTCTTTCATTTTCTCCGACTTTCACTGACTTTCTTCGGCCTTCTTTGGCCTTTCCCGACCTTGTTTGACCTTCTTCGACCTTCTTTGACCTTCTCTGATCGTCTACGATATTCTTTGACTTTCTCTGACTTTCTCTGACCTGCTCCCACCTGCTCCGTCTCCCACCGTCTCCCACCTTCTTCCACATTATCCAACCTTGTTTGACCTTCTTTGAACTTCTCTGACTTTTCCGATATTTTTTGAACTTCTCTCGCCTTCTCCGATCATCTCTGATCTGTTTTGACATTCTCTGCCTTCTCTGGCCTTCCTTGGCTTCTCTGACCTTCTCTGATTTTCTTCCGCCTTCTTCCGCCTTCTTCTGCCTTCTTCCGCCTTCTTCTGCCTTCTCTTGCCTTCTCTTGCCATCTTTGACCTTCTCTTGCCATCTTTGACCTCCTCTTGCCATCTTTGACCTTCTTCGTCTTCCATCGTCTTTGTTTGATGTTCTCCGATATTCTTTGAACTTCTTTGACCTTCTCCGACCTTCTCCCACTGCCTCCCACCATCTCCCACATTCTTCCACCTTCTCCAACCTTGTTTGACCTTCTTTCACCTTCTTTGACCTTCTCTGACTTCTCCAATACTTTTTGATCTTCTGCGACCTTCTCTGACCTTCTCTGACCTTTTTTGACTTTCTTTGACCTTCTTCGTCCTTCTCTGACCTTCATCGAACTTCTTTGGCCTTCTCCGACCATCTACGATAATCTTTGACTTTCTCCAACTTTCTCCAACCTGCTCCCACCTGCTCCGACCGTCTCCCACATTCTTCCAACTTCTCTGACCTTGTTTGACCTTGTTTGATCTTCTCCGACTTCTCCGATAGATTTTGACCTTCTTCCACCTTCTTCCACCTTCTTCAACCATCTCTGATCTTCTCTGACCTTTTTTGCCTTCTTTGGCCTTCTTTGGCCTTCTCTGGCCTTCTCTGGCCTTCTCTGGCCTTCTCTGGCCTTCTTTGGCCTTCTTTGGCCTTCTCTGGCCTTCTTTGGCCTTCTTTGGCCTTCTCTGGCTTTTTTTGGCCTTCTTTGGACTTCTCTGGCATTCTTTGGCATTCTGTTGCATTCTCTGGTCTTCTTTGGCCTTCTTTGGCCTCTTTGGCCTTCTCTAGCCTTTTGTGGCCTTCTTTGGCCTTCTTTAGCTTTCTGTGGCCTTCTTTGGCCTTCTGTGGACTTCTCTGGCCTTCTCTGGCTTTCTCTGGTCTCCTTTTTACTTATTTGGCTTTCTCTGGCCTTTTTTGTCCTTCTTTGTCCTTCTTTGTCCTTCTATGGCCTTCTGTGGCCTTCTTTGGCCTTCTGTGGCCTTCTTCGGCGTCCTCTGGCCTTCTGTGGCCTTCTTTGGCCTTCTATGGCCTCTTTGGCATTCTGTGGCCGCTCTGACCCTCTCTAGCCCTCTTTGGCCTCCTTTGGCCTGCTTTGGCCTGCTTTGGCCTGCTTTGGCCTGCTTTGGCCTTCTTTGGCCTCTTTGGCCTTCTGTGGCCTTATTTGGCCATCTGTGGCCTTCTATGGCCTTCTCTGGCCTTCATTCGCCTTCTGAGGCCTTCTTTGTCCTTCTCTGGATTTCTTTGGCGTCTTTGGCCTTCTTTGGCCTTATTTGGCCTCTTTGGCCTTCTGTGGACTTCTTTGGACTTCTTTGGCCTGCTTTGGCCTGCTTTGGCCTTCTTTGGCCTTCTTTGGCCTTCTGTGGCCTTCTGTGGCCTTCTGTGGCCTTCTTTGACCATCTTTGGCCTTCTTTGGCCTTCTCTGGCCTCCTGTGGCCTCTTTAGTCTTCTGCGGCCTTCTTTGGAATTCTTTGGCGTGCTTTGGCCTTCTCTAGCCTCTTTGGTCTTCTTTGGAATTCTTTGGAATTCTTTGGCCTTCTGTGGCCTTCTCTGGCCTTCTTTGGACTTCTCTGGCCTTCTGTGGCCTTCTCTGGCCTTCTTTGTCCTTCTTTGTTCTTCTGTGGCCTTCTTTAACCATCTCTAGCCTTCTTTGGCCTTCTTTGTACTTCTGTGGCCTTCTCTGAAATTCTCTGACCTTCTTTGGACTTCTTTGGCCTCTGTGGCCTTCTTTGGCCTTCTGTGGCCTTCTGTGAACTTCTGTGGCCTTCTGTAGCCTTCTTTATCCTTCTTCTTCTCTGGCCTTCTTTGGCCTCTTTGGCGTCTTTAGTCTTCTTTAGCCTTCTTTGGCCTTCTTTGGCCTTCTCTGGCCTCTTTAGTCTTCTGTGGCCTTCTTTGGAATTCTTTGGCCTGCTTTGGCCCTCTATGGCATTCTGTGGCCTTCTTTGGCCTACTTTGGCCTTTTCTGGCCTGCATTGGCCTCTTTAGTCTTCTGTAGCTTTCTTTGGAATTCTTTGGCCTGCTTTGGCCTTCTTTGGCCTTCTTTGGCCTTCTCTGGCCTTCTTTGGCCTTCTTTGGCCTCTTTGGCATTCTGTGGCTGCTCTGACCCTCTCGAGCCCTCTTTGGCCATCTTTGGCCTGCTTTGGCCTTCTTTGGCCTACTTTGGCCTGCTTTGGTCTCCTTTGGCCTTCTGTGGCCTTCTCTGTAATTCTCTGGCCTTCTTTGGCCTTCTTTGGTCTCTGTGGCCTTCTGTGGCCTTCTTTGTCCTTCTTTGTTCTTCTCTGGCCGTCTTTGCCCTCTTTGGACTTCTTTGGCCTCTTTGGCCTCTTTGGCCTCTTTGGCCTTCTTTGGCCTTGTTTAGCCTTCTATGGCCTTCTTTGGCCTCTTCAGTCTTCTGTGGCCTTCTTTGACTTTATTTAACCTTCTTTGGCCTTCTCTGGCCATCTTTGGCCTTCTTGGCCTTCTTGGCCTTCTCTGGCCTTTTTTGGCCTCTTTGGTTTTCTTTGGCATGCTTTGGCCTTCTTTGGCCTTCTGTCGTCTTCTTTGTCCTCTTTGGCCTTCTGTGGCATTCATTTTGTTCTTTGGCCAAATGTGGCCTTTCTGGCCTTCTTTGGCCTCTTTGGCATTCTGTGACAGCTCTGACCCTCTCTAGCCCGCTTTGGCCTGCTTTGGCCTGCTTTGGCCTGCTTTGGCCTGCTTTGGCCTGCTTTGGCCTGCTTTGGCCTGCTTTGGCCTGCTTTCGCCTGCTTTCGCCTGCTTTGGCCTGCTTTGACCTGCTTTGGCCTGCTTTGGCCTGCTTCTGCATTCTGTTGCCTTCTGTGTCCTTCTGTGGCCTTCTTTTACCATCTCTAGCCGTCTTTGGCCTTCTTGGTACTTCTGTGGCCTTCTGTGGCCTTCTCTGGAATTCTCTGGCCTTCTTTGGCCTTCTTTGGCCTCTGTGGCCTTCTCTGGCATTCTCTGGCCTTCTCTGGCCTTCTGTGGCCTTCTTTGTCCTTCTTCTTTTCTGGCCTTCTTTGGCCTCTTTGGCTTTCTTTGGCCTCTTTGGCCACTTTAGCGTTCTGTAGTCTACTTTAGCCTTCTTTGGCCTTCTTTGGCCTTCTCTGGCCTCCTGTGCCCTCTTTAGTCTTCTGTGGCTTTCTTTAAAATTCTTTGGCGTGCTTTGGCCTTCTCTAGCCTCTTTGGCCTTCTTTCGAGTTCTTTGGAATTCTTTGGCCTTCTGTGGCCTTCTCTGGCCTTCTTTGTACTTCTTTGTTCTTCTGTGGCCTTCTTTAACCATCTCTAGCCTTCTTTGTACTTATGTGGCCCTCTTTAACCATCTCTAGCCTTCTTTGGCCTTCTTTGTACTTCTGTGGCCTTCTCTGAAATTCTCTGGCCTTCTTTGGACTTCTTTGGCCTCTGTGGCCTTCTTTGGCCTTCTGTGGCCTTCTGTGAACTTCTGTGGCCTTCTGTAGCCTTCTTTATCCTTCTTCTTCTCTGGCCTTCTTTGGCCTCTTTGGCGTCTTTAGTCTTCTTTAGCCTTCTTTGGCCTTCTTTGGCCTTCTCTGGCCTCTTTAGTCTTCTGTGGCCTTCTTTGGAATTCTTTGGCGTGCTTTGGCCTTCTCTAGCCTCTTTGGCCTTCTTTGGAATTCTTTGGAATTCTTTGGCCTTCTGTGGCATTCTCTGGCCTTCTTTGGACTTCTCTGGCCTTCTGTGGCCTTCTCTGGCCTTCTTTGTCCTTCTTTGTTCTTCTGTGGACTTCTTTAACCATCTCTAGCCTTCTTTGGCCTTCTTTGTACTTCTGTGGCCTTCTCTGAAATTCTCTGACCTTCTTTGGACTTCTTTGGCCTTCTGTGGCCTTCTGTGAACTTCTGTGGCCTTCTGTAGCCTTCTTTATCCTTCTTCTTCTCTGGCCTTCTTTGGCCTCTTTGGCGTCTTTAGTCTTCTTTAGCCTTCTTTGGCCTTCTTTGGCCTTCTCTGGCCTCTTTAGTCTTCTGTGGCCTTCTTTGGAATTCTTTGGCTTGCTTTGGCCCTCTATGGCATTCTGTGGCCTTCTTTGGCCTACTTTGGCCTTCTCTGGCCTTCTGTGGCCTCTTTAGTCTTCTGTAGCTTTCTTTGGAATTCTTTGGCCTGCTTTGGCCTTCTTTGGCCTTCTCTGGCCTTCTTTGGCCTTCTTTGGCCTCTTTGGCATTCTGTGGCTGCTCTGACCCTCTCGAGCCCTCTTTGGCCATCTTTGGCCTGCTTTGGCCTTCTTTGGCCTACTTTGGCCTGCTTTGGCCTCCTTTGGCCTTCTGTGGCCTTCTCTGTAATTCTCTGGCCTTCTTTGGCCTTCTTTGGTCTCTGTGGCCTTCTGTGGCCTTCTTTGTCCTTCTTTGTTCTTCTCTGGCCGTCTTTGCCCTCTTTGGACTTCTTTGGCCTCTTTGGCCTTCTTTGGCCTTGTTTAGCCTTCTATCGCCTTCTTTGGCCTCTTCAGTCTTCTGTGGCCTTCTTTGACTTTATTTAACCTTCTTTGGCCTTCTCTGGCCATCTTTGGCCTTCTTGGCCTTCTTGGCCTTCTTGGCCTTCTCTGGCCTTTTTTGGCCTCTTTGGTTTGCTTTGGCATGCTTTGGCCTTCTTTGGCCTTCTGTCGTCTTCTTTGTCCTCTTTGGCCTTCTGTGGCATTCATTTTGTTCTTTGGCCAAATGTGGCCTTTCTGGCCTTCTCTGGCCTCTTTGGCATTCTGTGGCAGCTCTGACCCTCTCTAGCCCTCTTTGGCCTGCTTTGGCCTGCTTTGGCCTGCTTTGGCCTGCTTTGGCCTGCTTTGACCTGCTTTGCCCTGCTTTACCCTGCTTTGGCCTGCTTCTGCTTTCTGTTGCCTTCTGTGTCCTTCTATGGCCTTCTTTTACCATCTCTAGCCGTCTTTGGCCTTCTTGGTACTTCTGTGGCCTTCTGTGGCCTTCTCTGGAATTCTCTGGCCTTCTTTGGCCTTCTTTGGCCTCTGTGGCCTTCTCTGGCATTCTCTGGCCTTCTCTGGCCTTCTCTGGCCTTCTTTGTCCTTCTTCTTTTCTGGCCTTCTTTGGCCTCTTTGGCTTTCTTTGGCCTCTTTGGCCACTTTAGCGTTCTGTAGCCTAATTTAGCCTTCTTTGGCCTTCTTTGGCCTTCTCTGGCCTCCTGTGGCCTCTTTAGTCTTCTTTGGCCTTCTTTGGAATTCTTTGGCCTGCTTTGGCCTTCTCTAGCCTCTTTGGCATTCTTTGGAATTCTTTGGCCTTCTGTGGCCTTCTCTGGCCTTCTTTGGACTTCTCTGGCCTTCTGTGGCCTTCTCTGGCCTTCTTTGTCCTTCTTTGTTCTTCTGTGGCCTTCTTTAGCCTTCTTTAGCCTTCTTTGGCCTTGTTTGGCCTTCTGTGGCCTTCTTTGGCCTCTTCAGACTTCTGTGGCATTCTTTGAATTTCTTTAACATTCTTTGGACTTCTCTGGCCATCTTTGGACTTCTTGGCCTTCTCTGGCCTTCTCTGGCCTTCTTTGGCCTCTTTGGCATTCTGTGGCTGCTCTGACCCTCTCGAGCCCTCTTTGGCCATCTTTGGCCTGCTTTGGCCTTCTTTGGCCTGCTTTGGCCTGCTTTGGCCTCCTTTGGCCGTCTGTGGCCTTCTTTTACCATCTCTAGCCTTCTTTGTACTTCTGTGGCCTTCTGTGGCCTTCTCTGTAATTCTCTGGCCTTCTTTGGCCTTCTTTGGTCTCTGTGGCCTTCTGTGGCCTTCTTTGTCATTCTTTGTTCTTCTCTGGCCGTCTTTGCCCTCTTTGGACTTCTTTGGCCTCTTTGGCCTCTTTAGCCTTCTTTGGCCTTGTTTAGCCTTCTATGGCCTTCTTTGGCCTCTTCAGTCTTCTGTGGCCTTCTTTGACTTTCTTTAACCTTCTTTGGCCTTCTCTGGCCATCTTTGGCCTTCTTGGCCTTCTTGGCCTTCTCTGGCCTTTTTTGGCCTCTTTGGTTTGCTTTGGCATGCTTTGGCCTTCTTTGGCCTTCTGTCGTCTTCTTTGTCCTCTTTGGCCTTCTGTGGCATTTATTTTGTTCTTTGGCCAAATGTGGCCTTTCTGGCCTTCTTTGGCCTCTTTGGCATTCTGTGGCAGCTCTGACCCTCTCTAGCCCTCTTTGGCCTGCTTTGGCCTGCTTTGGCCTGCTTTGGCCTGCTTTGGCCTGCTATGGCCTGCTTTGGCCTGCTTTGGTTTCTTTGACCTGCTTTGCCCTGCTTTACCCTGCTTTGGCCTGCTTCTGCATTCTGTTGCCTTCTTTGGCCTTCTGTGTCCTTCTGTGGCCTTCTTTTACCATCTCTAGCCGTCTTTGGCCTTCTTGGTACTTCTGTGGCCTTCTCTGGAATTCTCTGGCCTTCTTTGGCCTCTGTGGCCTTCTCTGGCATTCTCTGGCCTTCTCTGGCCTTCTGTGGCCTTCTTTGTCTTTCTTCTGATTTTCTGGCCTTCTTTGGCCTCTTTGGCCTTCTTTGGCCTCTTTGGCTTTCTTTGGCCTCTTTGGCCTCTTTAGCGTTCTGTAGTCTACTTTAGCCTTCTTTGGCCTTCTTTGGCCTTCTCTGGCCTCCTGTGGCCTCTTTAGTCTTCTGTGGCCTTCTTTGGAATTCTTTGGCGTGCTTTGGCCTTCTCTAGCCTCTTTGGCCTTCTTTGGAATTCTTTGGATTTCTTTGGCCTTCTGTGGCCTTCTATGGCCTTCTTTGGACTTCTCTGGCCTTCTGTGGCCTTCTCTGGCCTTCTTTGTTTTTCTTTGGCCTTCTTTGGCCTTATTTGGCTTTCTTTGGCCTTGTTTGGCCTTCTTCGGCCTTCTTTGGCCTTCTCTGGCCTTCTTTGGCCTTCTTTGGCCTCCTCTGGCCTGCTTTCGACTGCTTTCGCCTCCTTTGGCCTCCTTTGCCCTGCTTTGGAGTTCTGTTGCCTTTTTTGTTTTTCTGTGGCCTTCTTTAACCATCTCTAGCCTTCTTTGGCGTTCTTTGTACTTCTGTGGCCTTCTCTGAAATTCTCTGGCCTTCTTTGGACTTCTTTGGCCTCTGTGGCCTTCTTTGGCCTTCTGTGGCCTTCTGTGAACTTCTGTGGCCTTCTGTAGCCTTCTTTATCCTTCTTCTTCTCTGGCCTTCTTTGGCCTCTTTGGCGTCTTTAGTCTTCTTTAGCCTTCTTTGGCCTTCTCTGGCCTTCTCTGGCCTCTTTAGTCTTCTGTAGCCTTCTTTGGAATTCTTTGGCCTGCTTTGGCCCTCTATGGCATTCTGTGGCCTTCTTTGTCCTTCTTTGGCCCTCTCTGGCCTTCTTTGGCCTCTTTGGCATTCTGTGGCTGCTCTGACCCTCTCGAGCCCTCTTTGGCCATCTTTGGCCTGCTTTGGCCTTCTTTGACCTGCTTTGCCCTGCTTTGGCCTGCTTTGGCCTGCTTCTGCATTCTGTTGCCTTCTGTGTCCTTCTGTGGCCTTCTTTTACCATCTCTAGCCGTCTTTGGCCTTCTTGGTACTTCTGTGGCCTTCTGTGGTCTTCTCTGGAATTCTCTGGCCTTCTTTGGCCTTCTTTGGCCTCTGTGGCCTTCTCTGGCCTTCTCTGGCCTTCTCTGGCCTTCTGTGGCCTTCTTTGTCCTTCTTCTTTTCTGGCCTTCTTTGGCCTCTTTGGCTTTCTTTGGCCTCTTTGGCCACTTTAGCGTTCTGTAGTCTACTTTAGCCTTCTTTGGCCTTCTTTGGCCTTCTCTGGCCTCCTGTGGCCTCTTTAGTCTTCTGTGGCCTTCTTTGGAATTCTTTGGCCTGCTTTGGCCTTCTCTAGCCTCTTTGGCCTTCTTTGGAATTCTTTGGAATTCTTTGGCCTTCTGTGGCCTTCTCTAGCCTTCTTTGGACTTCTCTGGCCTTCTGTGGCCTTCTCTGGCCTTCTTTGTCCTTCTTTGTTCTTCTGTGGCCTTCTTTAACCATCTCTAGCCTTCTTTGGCCTTCTTTGTACTTCTGTGGCCTTCTCTGAAATTCTCTGGCCTTCTTTGGACTTCTTTGGCCTCTTTGGCCATCTTTGGCCTGCTTTGGTCTTCTTTGGCATACTTTGGCCTGCTTTGGCCTCCTTTGGCCTTCTGTGGCCTTCTCTGTAATTCTCTGGCCTTCTTTGGCCTTCTTTGGTCTCTGTGGCCTTCTGTGGTCTTCTTTGTCCTTCTTTGTTCTTCTCTGGCCGTCTTTGCCCTCTTTGGACTTCTTTGGCCTCTTTGGCCTTCTTTGGCCTTCTGTCGTCTTCTTTGTCCTCTTTGGCCTTCTGTGGCATTCATTTTGTTCTTTGGCCAAATGTGGCCTTTCTGGCCTTCTTTGGCCTCTTTGGCATTCTGTGGCAGCTCTGACCCTCTCTAGCCCTCTTTGGCCTGCTTTGGCCTGCTTTGGCCTGCTTTGGCCTGCTTTGGCCTGCTTTGGCCTTCTTTGGCCTGCTTTGCCCTGCTTTACCCTGCTTTGGCCTGCTTCTGCATTCTGTTGCCTTCTTTGGCCTTCTGTGTCCTTCTGTGGCCTTCTTTTACCATCTCTAGCCGTCTTTGGCCTTCTTGGTACTTCTGTGGCCTTCTCTGGAATTCTCTGGCCTTCTTTGGCCTCTGTGGCCTTCTCTGGCATTCTCTGGCCTTCTGTGGCCTTCTTTGTCCTTCTTCTTTTCTGGCCTTCTTTGGCCTCTTTGGCCTTCTTTGGCCTCTTTGGCTTTCTTTGGCCTCTTTGGCCTCTTTAGCGTTCTGTAGTCTACTTTAGACTTCTTTAGCCTTCTTTGGCCTTCTTTGGCCTTCTCTGGCCTCCTGTGGCCTCTTTAGTCTTCTGTGGCCTTCTTTGGAATTCTTTGGCCTGCTTTGGCCTTCTCTAGCCTCTTTGGACTTCTTTGGAATTCTTTGGATTTCTTTGGCCTTCTGTGGCCTTCTGTGGCCTTCTATGGCCTTCTTTGGACTTCTCTGGCCTTCTGTGGCCTTCTCTGGCCTTCTTTGTTTTTCTTTGGCCTGCTTTGGCCTTATTTGGCCTTCTTTGGCCTTGTTTGGCCTTCTTCGGCCTTCTTTGGCCTTCTCTGGCCTTCTTTGGCCTTCTTTGGCCTTCTCTGGCCTGCTTTCGACTGCTTTCACCTCCTTTGGCCTGCTTTGGAGTTCTGTTGCCTTTTTTGGCCTTCTGTGGCCTTCTTTAACCATCTCTAGCCTTCTTTGACCTTCTTTGTACTTCTGTGGCCTTCTCTGAAATTCTCTGGCCTTCTTTGGACTTCTTTGGCCTCTGTGGCCTTCTTTGGCCTTCTGTGGCCTTCTGTGAACTTCTGTGGTCTTCTGTAGCCTTCTTTATCCTTCTTCTCTGGCCTTCTTTGGCCTCTTTGGCGTCTTTAGTCTTCTTTAGCCTTCTTTGGCCTTCTTTGGCCTTCTCTGGCCTCTTTAGTCTTCTGTGGCCTTCTTTGGAATTCTTTGGCCTGCTTTGGCCCTCTATGGCATTCTGTGGCCTTCTTTGGCCTACTTTGGCCTTCTCTGGCCTTCTGTGGCCTCTTTAGTCTTCTGTAGCTTTCTTTGGAATTCTTTGGCCTGCCTTGTCCTTCTTTGGCCTTCTCTGGCCTTCTTTGGCCTCTTTGGCATTCTGTGGCTGCTCTGACCCTCTCGAGCCCTCTTTGGCCATCTTTGGCCTGCTTTGGCCTTCTTTGGCCTACTTTGGCCTGCTTTGGCCTCCTTTGGCCTTCTGTGGCCTTCTTTGGTCTCTGTGGCCTTCTGTGGCCTTCTTTGTCCTTCTTTGTTCTTCTCTGGCCGTCTTTGCCCTCTTTGGACTTCTTTGGCCTCTTTGGCCTCTTTGGCCTCTTTAGCCTTCTTTGGCCTTGTTTAGCCTTCTATGGCCTTCTTTGGCCTCTTCAGTCTTCTGTGGCCTTCTTTGACTTTCTTTAACCTTCTTTGGCCTTCTCTGGCCATCTTTGGCCTTCTTGGCCTTCTTGGCCTTCTCTGGCCTTTTTTGGCCTCTTTGGTTTTCTTTGGCATGCTTTGGCCTTCTTTGGCCTTCTGTCGTCTTCTTTGTCCTCTTTGGCCTTCTGTGGCATTCATTTTGTTCTTTGGCCAAATGTGGCCTTTCTGGCCTTCTCTGGCCTCTTTGGCATTCTGTGGCAGCTCTGACCCTCTCTAGCCCTCTTTGGCCTGCTTTGGCCTGCTTTGGCCTGCTTTGACCTGCTTTACCCTGCTTTGGCCTGCTTCTGCATTCTTTGGCCTTCTGTGTCCTTCTGTGGCCTTCTTTTACCATCTCTAGCCGTCTTTGGCCTTCTTGGTACTTCTGTGGCCTTCTGTGGCCTTCTCTGGAATTCTCTGGCCTTCTTTGGCCTTCTCTGGCATTCTCTGGCCTTCTCTGGCATTCTCTGGCCTTCTCTGGCCTTCTTTGTCCTTCTTCTTTTCTGGCCTTCTTTGGCCTCTTTGGCTTTCTTTGGCCTCTTTGGCCACTTTAGCGTTCTGTAGTCTACTTTAGCCTTCTTTGGCCTTCTTTGGCCTTCTCTGGCCTCCTGTGGCCTCTTTAGTCTTCTGTGGCCTTCTTTGGAATTCTTTGGCGTGCTTTGGCCTTCTCTAGCCTCTTTGGCCTTCTTTGGAATTCTTTGGAATTCTTTGGCCTTCTGTGGCCTTCTCTGGCCTTCTTTGGACTTCTCTGGCCTTCTGTGGCCTTCTCTGGCCTTCTTTGTCCTTCTTTGTTCTTCTGTGGCCTTTTTTAGCCTTCTTTAGCCTTCTTTGGCCTTGTTTGGCCTTCTGTGGCCTTCTTTGGCCTCTTCAGACTTCTGTGGCATTCTTTGAATTTCTTTAACGTTCTTTGGACTTCTCTGGCCATCTTTGGACTTCTTGGCCTTCTCTGGCCTTCTCTGGCCTTCTTTGGCCTCTTTGGCATTCTGTGGCTGCTCTGACCCTCTCGAGCCCTCTTTGGCCTGCTTTGGCATGCTTTGGCCTGCTTTGGCTAACTTTGGCCTCCTTTGGACTCCTTTGGCCTTCTTTTGCCTCCTTTGGCCTGCTTTGGCCTTCTTTGGCCTTATTTGGCTTGCTTGGCCTGCTTTCGACTGCTTTCGCCTCCTTTGGCCTGCTTTGGAGTTCTGTTGCCTTTTTTGACCTTCTGTGGCCTTCTTTAACCATCTCTAGCCTTCTTTGGCCTTCTTTGTACTTCTGTGGCCTTCTCTGAAATTCTCTGGCCTTCTTTGGACTTCTTTGGCCTTCTGTGGCCTTCTGTGAACTTCTGTGGCCTTCTTTATCCTTCTTCTTCTCTGGCCTTCTTTGGCCTCTTTGGCGTCTTTAGTCTTCTTTAGCCTTCTTTGGCCTTCTTTGGCCTTCTCTGGCCTCTTTAGTCTTCTGTGGCCTTCTTTGGAATTCTTTGGCCCTCTATGGCATTCTGTGGCCTTCTTTGGCCTACTTTGGCCTTCTGTGGCCTCTTTAGTCTTCTGTAGCTTTCTTTGGAATTCTTTGGCCTGCTTTGGCCTTCTTTGGCCTTCTCTGGCCTTCTTTGGCCTTCTTTGGCCTCTTTGGCATTCTGTGGCTGCTCTGACCCTCTCGAGCCCTCTTTGGCCATCTTTGGCCTGCTTTGGCCTTCTTTGGCCTACTTTGGCCTGCTTTGGCCTCCTTTGGCCTTCTGTGGCCTTCTCTGTAATTCTCTGGCCTTCTTTGGCCTTCTTTGGTCTCTGTGGCCTTCTGTGGCCTTCTTTGTCCTTCTTTGTTCTTCTCTGGCCGTCTTTGCCCTCTTTGGCCTTCTTTGGCCTCTTTGGCCTCTTTAGCCTTCTTTAGCCTTCTTTGGCCTTGTTTAGCCTTCTATGGCCTTCTTTGGCCTCTTCAGTCTTCTGTGGCCTTCTTTGACTTTCTTTAACCTTCTTTGGCCTTCTCTGGCCATCTTTGGCCTTCTTGGCCTTCTCTGGCCTTTTTTGGCCTCTTTGGTTTGCTTTGGCATGCTTTGGCCTTCTTTGGTTTCTGTCGTCTTCTTTGTCCTCTTTGGCCTTCTGTGGCATTCATTTTGTTCTTTGGCCAAATGTGGCCTTTCTGGCCTTCTTTGGCCTCTTTGGCATTCTGTGGCAGCTCTGACCTTCTCTAGCCCTCTTTGGCCTGCTTTGGCCTGCTATGGCCTGCTTTGGCCTGCTTTGACCTGCTTTGCCCTGCTTTACTCTACTTTGGCCTGCTTCTGCATTCTGTTGCCTTCTTTGGCCTTCTGTGTCCTTCTGTGGCCTTCTATTACCATCTCTAGCCGTCTTTGGCCTTCTTGGTACTTCTGTGGCCTTCTGTGGCCTTCTCTGGAATTCTCTGGCCTTCTTTGGCCTTCTTTGGCCTCTGTGGCCTTCTCTGGCATTCTCTGGCCTTCTCTGGCCTTCTGTGGCCTCTTTGGCTTTCTTTGGCCTCTTTGGCCACTTTAGCGTTCTGTAGTCTACTTTAGCCTTCTTTGGCCTTCTTTGGCCTTCTCTGGCCTCCTGTGGCCTCTTTAGTCTTCTGTGGCCTTCTTTGGAATTCTTTGGCCTGCTTTGGCCTTCTCTAGCCTGTTTGGCCTTCTTTGGAATTCTTTGGAATTCTTTGGCCTTCTGTGGCCTTCTCTGGCCTTCTTTGGACTTCTCTGGCCTTCTTTGGTCTTCTCTAGCCTTCTTTGTTTTTCTTTGGCCTGCTTTGGCCTTATTTGGCCTTCTTTGGCCTTCTTTGGCCTTCTCTGGCCTTCTTTGGCCTTCTCTGGTCTGCTTTGGCCGGCTTTGGCCTCCTTTGGCCTCCTTTGGCCTCCTTTGGCCTGCTTTGGCCTCCTTTGGCCTGCTTTGGCCTTCTTTGACCGTCTTTGGCCTTCTTTGACGTTCTTTTAACTTCTGTGGCCTTCAGTGGCCTTTTCTGTCCTTCTTTAAATTTTATGGCCTTCTGTGGCCTTCTTTGGAATTCTTTGGTATTCTTTGGCCTGCTTTGGCCTTCTCTAGCCTCTTTGGCCTTCTTTGGAATTCTTTGGAATTCTTTCGCCTTCTGTGGCCTTCTCTGGCCTTCTTTGGACTTCTCTGGCCTTCTTTGGCCTTCTCTAGCCTTCTTTGTTTTTCTTTGGCCTGCTTTGGCCTTCTTTGGCCTTCTTTGGCCTTATTTGGCCTTCTTCGGCCTTCTTTGGCCTTCTCTGGCCTGCTTTGGCCGGCTTTGGCCCGCTTTGGCCGGCTTTGGCCTCCTTTGGCCTCCTTTGGCCTCCTTTGGCCTCCTTTGGCCTCCTTTGGCCTCCTTTGGCCTGCTTTGGCCTCCTTTGGCCTGCTTTGGCCTTCTTTGGCCTTATTTGGCCTGCTTTGACCTGCTTTCTACTGCTTTCACCTCCTTTGGCCTCCTTTGGCCTGCTTTGGAGTTCTGTTGCCTTTTTTGGCCTTCTGTGGCCTTCTTTAACCATCTCTAGCCTTCTGTGGCCTTCTTTGTACTTCTGTGGCCTTCTCTGAAATTCTCTGGCCTTCTTTGACCGTCTTTGGCCTCCTTTGACCTTCTTTGGACTTCTGTGGCCTTCAGTGGCCTTTTCTGTCCTTCTTTAAATTCTATGGCCTTCTTTGGCCTTCTCTGGCCTTCTTTGGCCTTATCTGGCCTTCTTTGGCCTCTTTGGTTTTTTTTGGCACGCTTTGGCCTTCTGTCGCCTTCTGTCGCCTTCTTTGTCCTCTTTAGCCTTCTGTGGCATTCTCTTTTGTTCTATGGCCAAATGTGGCCTTCTGTGGCCTTCTTTGGCCTTCTTTGGCCTTTTTGGCCTCCTTAACCTTGTATGGCCTTCTTAGCCTTCTGTGGCCTTGTCTTTCATTCTTTGGCCTCTTTGGTCTTCTGTGGCCTTCTTTGAACTCCTTTCAACTTCTCTGGCCTTCTCTGGCCTTTTTTGGCCTTCTTTGGCCTTCTCTGGCCTTCTTTTGCCTCTTTGGCCTTATGTGCCATTTTCTTTTGTTCTATTGCCTTCTTTGGCCCTTTCTGGCCTTCTTTGGCATTCTGTGACCTTCTTTGGCCTTCTCTTGCCTCTTTGGCCTTCTTTGGCCTCTTTGCCCTTATGTGACATTTTCTTTTGTTCTATTGCCTTCTTTGGCCCTCTCTGGCCTTCTTTGGCCCTCTCTGGCCTTCTTTGGCCTTCTGTGACCTTCTTTGACCTTCTTTGGCCTCTTTGGCCTTATGTGACATTGTCTTTTGTTCTATAGCCTTCTTTGGCCTTCTTTAGCCTCTTTGGCCTCTTTAACCTTGTATGGCCTTCTTAGCCTTCTGTGGCCTTGTCTTTCCTTCTTTGGCCTCTTTGGTCTTCTGTGGCCTTCTTTGAACTTCTTTCAACTTCTCTGGCCTTCTCTGGCCTTTTTTGGCCTTCTTTGGCCTTCTCTGGCCTCTTTGGTCTTTTTTGGCCTACTTTGGCCTGCTTTGGTCTTCTGTGACCTGCTTTGGCCTACTTTGGCTTTCTTTGGTCTTCTGTGGCCTTCTGTGTCCTTCTTTGGCCTTCTATAGCCTTCTTTGGCCTTATTTGGCCTACTTGGACTTCTTTGGTCTTCGTTGGCCTTCTGTGGTGTTCTCTGGCCTTCTGTGGCCTTCTCGGGCCTTCTTTCACCTTCTGTGGCCTTCTTTGTCCTTCTTTGGTCTTCTCTGGCCTTCTTTGGCCTCTTTGGCATTCTTTTGCCTCTTTGACCTCTTTAGCCTTCTTTAGCCTTCTTTGGCATGCTTTGGCCTTCTGTGGCCTTCTTTGGAATTCTTTGGAATTCTTTGGCATGCTTTGGCCTGCTTTGGCCATATTTGGCCTGCTTTGGCCATCTTTGGCCTTCTCTAGCCTCTTTGGCCTTCTTTGAAATTCTTTGGCCTTCTGTGGCCTTCTCTGGCCTTCTGTGGCCTTCTTTGTTCTTCTCTGGCTGTCTTTGGCCTCTTTGGCCTTCTTTGGCCATCTTTGGCCTCTTTGGCCTTCTTTAGCCTTCTTTGGCCTTGTTTGGCCTTCTGTGGCCTTCTTTGACTTTCTTTAACCTTCTTTGGCCTTCTCTGGCCATCTTTGGCCTTCTTGGCCTTCTTGGCCTTCTCTGGCTTTCTTTGGCTTCTTTGATTTTCTTTGGCATGCTTTGGCCTTCTTTGGCCTTCTGTCGCCTTCTTTGTCCTCTTTGGCCTTCTGTCGCCTTCTTTGTCCTCTTTGGCCTTCTGTGGCATTCTCTTTTGTTCTATGGCCAAATGTGGCCTTCTCTGGCCTTCTTTGGCCTCTTTGGCATTCTGTGGCCGCTCTGACCCTCTCTAGCCCTCTTTGGTCTTCTTTGGCCTTCTTTGGCCTGCTTTGGCCTGCTTTGGCCTCCTTTTGCCTGCTTTTGCCTGCTTTGGCCTGCTTTGGCCTGCTTTGGCCTCTTTTGGCCTCCTTTGGCCTGCTTTGGCCTCCTTTGTCCTGCTTTGGCCTGCTTTGGCGTTCTGTTGCCTTTTTTGGCCTTCTGTAGCATTCTGTGGCCTTCTGTAGCCTTCTTTGTCCTTCTTTGTTATTCTCTGGCCTTCTTTGGCCTCTTTGGTCTTCTGTTGCATTCTCTTTCGTTCTATGGCCTTCTTTGGCCTTCTTTGGCATGCTTTGGCCTTCTTTGGCGTCTTTGGCCTTCTGTGGCCTTCTGTGGCCTTCTTTAACCATCTCTAGCCTTCTTTGGCCTTCTTTGGCCTACTTGGAGTTCTTTGGCCTACTTGGAGTTCTTTGGCCTACTTAGCTTTCTTTTGACTTCTTTGGACTTCTGTGGCCTTCTGTGGCCTTCTGTGGCCTTCTGTGGTATTCTTTGGACTTCTTTAGCTTTCTCTGGCCTTCTCTGGCCTTCTGTGGCCTTCCTTGGCCTTTTCTGGCATTCCTTGTTCTTCTGTAGCCTTCTCCGGCCTTCTTTGGCGTTCTTTTTTGCCTCTTTGGCCTTCTTTGGCCTTCTTATGCATTCTCTGGCCTTCTCTGGCCTTCTTTGTCCTTTTTGGCCTTCTTGTTCTTCTTTGGCCTTCTTTGGCCTTCTTTGTCTTCTCTGACATTCTCTGATCTTCTCTGACCCTCTTCGACCGTCTCAAGACTTCTCCAACCTTCTCCAACCTTCTTTGACATTCTCCGACATTCTGCAAACTTCTCCAATTTTCTACGACCTTGTTCCACCTTGTTCCACCTTGTTCCGACCTTCTCCTGACTTCTTTGGCCTTCTATGACCTTCTTTGACATTTTCTGAACTTCTTTGAGCTTCTCTGATCTTCTCTGACCTTCTTCAGCCTTCTTTGACCTGTTTCAATATTCTGTGGCCTTCTTTGGCCTTCTTTGGCCTTCTTCGGCCTTCTTTTGCCTTCTTTGGCCTTCTGTGGCCTTCTCTGGCCTTCTTTGGCCTTCTCTGGCCTTCTTTCACCTTCTTTGGTGTTCCTTGGCTTTCTCAGACCTTCTCCGACCTTCTTTGACCCTCTCTGACCTTCTTTGACCTTTTCCGGCCTTCCTCGGCCTTTTCCAACCTTCTTCGATCTTCTTTGGTCTTCTTTGACCTTTCCCTAACTTGTTTGACCTTCTTCGACCTTCTTCAATTTTTTTCACCTTCTACGACCTTCTACTATGTTCTCCCGCCGTCTCCGGCCTTCTTTGGCCTTCTCCGACCATCTTTGTCCTTCCCTGTCCTTCTTTGTCCTTCTTTGTCCTTACCTGTCTTTCCCTGTCCTTCCCTGTCCTTCTTTGTCCTTCTCCGACATTCTCCGACCTTCTCTGACCTTCTCTGACCTTCTCTGACCTTCTCTGACCTTCTTTGACCTTCTTTGACCTTCTCCGACCTTCTTTGACCTTCTTTGACCTTCTTTGACCTTCTTTGACTTTCTTTGATCTTCTTTGACCTTCTTTGACCTTCTCTGACCTTCTCTGACCTTCTCTGACCTTCTCTGACCTTCTCCGACCTTCTTTGACCTTCTTTGAACTTCTCCGACCTTCTTTGACCTTCTCCGACCTTCTTTGACCTTCTCCGACCTTCTTTGACCTTCTCCGACCTTCTCTGACCTTCTCCGACCTTCTTTGACCTTCTCTGACCTTCTTTGACCTTCTCCGACCTTCTTTGACCTTCTCTGACCTTCTTTGACCTTCTCCGACCTTTTCTGACCTTCTTTGGCTTTCTCTGACCTTCTTTCATTTTCTCCGACTTTCACTGACTTTCTTCGGCCTTCTTTGGCCTTTCCCGACCTTGTTTGACCTTCTTTGACCTTCTTTGACCTTCTCTGACCGTCTACGATATTCTTTGACTTTCTCTGACTTTCTCTGACCTGCTCCCACCTGCTCCGTCTCCCACCGTCTCCCACCTTCTTCCACATTATCCAACCTTGTTTGACCTTCTTTGAACTTCTCTGACTTTTCCGATATTTTTTGAACTTCTCTCGCCTTCTCCGATCATCTCTGATCTGTTTTGACATTCTCTGCCTTCTCTGGCCTTCCTTGGCTTCTCTGACCTTCTCTGATTTTCTTCCGCCTTCTTCCGCCTTCTTCCGCCTTCTTCTGCCTTCTCTTGCCATCTTTGACCTTCTCTTGCCATCTTTGACCTCCTCTTGCCATCTTTGACCTTCTTCGTCTTCCATCGTCTTTGTTTGATGTTCTCCGATATTCTTTGAACTTCTTTGACCTTCTCCGACCTTCTCCCACCGCCTCCCACCATCTCCCACATTCTTCCACCTTCTCCAACCTTGTTTGACCTTCTTTCACCTTCTTTGACCTTCTCTGACTTCTCCAATACTTTTTGATCTTCTGCGACCTTCTCTGACCTTCTCTGACCTTTTTTGACCTTCTTTGACCTTCTTCGTCCTTCTCTGACCTTCATCGAACTTCTTTGGCCTTCTCCGACCATCTACGATAATCTTTGACTTTCTCCAACTTTCTCCAACCTGCTCCCACCTGCTCCGACCGTCTCCCACATTCTTCCAACTTCTCTGACCTTGTTTGACCTTGTTTGATCTTCTCCGACTTCTCCGATAGATTTTGACCTTCTTCCACCTTCTTCCACCTTCTTCAACCATCTCTGATCTTCTCTGACCTTTTTTGCCTTCTCTGGCCTTCTTTGGCCTTCTCTGGCCTTCTTTGGCCTTCTTTGGCCTTCTTTGGTCTTCTCTGGCTTTTTTTGGCCTTCTTTGGACTTCTCTGGCATTCTTTGGCATTCTGTTGCATTCTCTGGTCTTCTTTGGCCTTCTTTGGCCTCTTTGGCCTTCTCTAGCCTTTTGTGGCCTTCTTTGGCCTTCTTTAGCTTTCTGTGGCCTTCTTTGGCCTTCTGTGGACTTCTCTGGCCTTCTCTGGCTTTCTCTGGTCTCCTTTTTACTTATTTGGCTTTCTCTGGCCTTTTTTGTCCTTCTTTGTCCTTCTTTGTCCTTCTATGGCCTTCTGTGGCCTTCTTTGGCCTTCTGTGGCCTTCTTCGGCGTCCTCTGGCCTTCTGTGGCCTTCTTTGGCCTTCTATGGCCTCTTTGGCATTCTGTGGCCGCTCTGACCCTCTCTAGCCCTCTTTGGCCTCCTTTGGCCTCCTTTGGCCTGCTTTGGCCTGCTTTGGCCTGCTTTGGCCTGCTTTGGCCTTCTTTGGCCTCTTTGGCCTTCTGTGGCCTTATTTGGCCATCTGTGGCCTTCTATGGCCTTCTCTGGCCTTCATTCGCCTTCTGAGGCCTTCTTTGTCCTTCTCTGGATTTCTTTGGCGTCTTTGGCCTTCTTTGCCCTTATTTGGCCTCTTTGGCCTTCTGTGGCCTTCTTTGGACTTCTTTGGCCTGCTTTGGCCTTCTTTGGCCTTCTTTGGCCTTCTTTGGCCTTCTGTGGCCTTCTGTGGCCTTCTTTGACCATCTTTGGCCTTCTTTGGCCTTCTCTGGCCTCCTGTGGCCTCTTTAGTCTTCTGTGGCCTTCTTTGGAATTCTTTGGCGTGCTTTGGCCTTCTCTAGCCTCTTTGGTCTTCTTTGGTCTTCTTTGGAATTCTTTGGAATTCTTTGGCCTTCTGTGGCCTTCTCTGGCCTTCTTTGGACTTCTCTGGCCTTCTGTGGCCTTCTCTGGCCTTCTTTGTCCTTCTTTGTTCTTCTGTGGCCTTCTTTAACCATCTCTAGCCTTCTTTGGCCTTCTTTGTACTTCTGTGGCCTTCTCTGAAATTCTCTGACCTTCTTTGAACTTCTTTGGCCTCTGTGGCCTTCTTTGGCCTTCTGTGGCCTTCTGTGAACTTCTGTGGCCTTCTGTAGCCTTCTTTATCCTTCTTCTTCTCTGGCCTTCTTTGGCCTCTTTGGCGTCTTTAGTCTTCTTTAGCCTTCTTTGGCCTTCTTTGGCCTTCTCTGGCCTCTTTAGTCTTCTGTGGCCTTCTTTGGAATTCTTTGGCCTGCTTTGGCCCTCTATGGCATTCTGTGGCCTTCTTTGGCCTACTTTGGCCTTCTCTGGCCTTCTGTGGCCTCTTTAGTCTTCTGTAGCTTTCTTTGGAATTCTTTGGCCTGCTTTGGCCTTCTTTGGCCTTCTCTGGCCTTCTTTGGCCTTCTTTGGCCTCTTTGGCATTCTGTGGCTGCTCTGACCCTCTCGAGCCCTCTTTGGCCATCTTTGGCCTGCTTTGGCCTTCTTTGGCCTACTTTGGCCTGCTTTGGTCTCCTTTGGCCTTCTGTGGCCTTCTCTGTAATTCTCTGGCCTTCTTTGGCCTTCTTTGGTCTCTGTGGCCTTCTGTGGCCTTCTTTGTCCTTCTTTGTTCTTCTCTGGCCGTCTTTGCCCTCTTTGGACTTCTTTGGCCTCTTTGGCCTCTTTGGCCTTCTTTGGCCTTGTTTAGCCTTCTATGGCCTTCTTTGGCCTCTTCAGTCTTCTGTGGCCTTCTTTGACTTTCTTTAACCTTCTTTGGCCTTTTCTGGCCATCTTTGGCCTTCTTGGCCTTCTCTGGCCTTTTTTGGCCTCTTTGGTTTGCTTTGGCATGCTTTGGCCTTCTTTGGCCTTCTGTCGTCTTCTTTGTCCTCTTTGGCCTTCTGTGGCATTCATTTTGTTCTTTGGCCAAATGTGGCCTTTCTGGCCTTCTTTGGCCTCTTTGGCATTCTGTGGCAGCTCTGACCCTCTCTAGCCCTCTTTGGCCTGCTTTGGCCTGCTTTGGCCTGCTTTGGCCTGCTATGGCCTGATTTGGCCTGCTTTCGCCTGCTTTGGCCTGCTTTGACCTGCTTTGGCCTGCTTTGGCCTGCTTCTGCATTCTGTTGCCTTCTGTGTCCTTCTGTGGCCTTCTTTTACCATCTCTAGCCGTCTTTGGCCTTCTTGGTACTTCTGTGGCCTTCTGTGGCCTTCTCTGGAATTCTCTGGCCTTCTTTGGCCTTCTTTGGCCTCTGTGGCCTTCTCTGGCCTTCTGTGGCCTTCTTTGTCCTTCTTCTTTTCTGGCCTTCTTTGGCCTCTTTGGCTTTCTTTGGCCTCTTTGGCCACTTTAGCGTTCTGTAGTCTACTTTAGCCTTCTTTGGCCTTCTTTGGCCTTCTCTGGCCTCCTGTGGCCTCTTTAGTCTTCTGTGGCCTTCTTTGGAATTCTTTGGCGTGCTTTGGCCTTCTCTAGCCTCTTTGGCCTTCTTTGGAATTCTTTGGAATTCTTTGGCCTTCTGTGGCCTTCTCTAGCCTTCTTTGGACTTCTCTGGCCTTCTGTGGCCTTCTCTGGCCTTCTTTGTCCTTCTTTGTTCTTCTGTGGCCTTCTTTAACCATCTCTAGCCTTCTTTGGCCTTCTTTGTACTTCTGTGGCCTTCTCTGAAATTCTCTGGCCTTCTTTGGACTTCTTTGGCCTCTGTGGCCTTCTTTGGCCTTCTGTGGCCTTCTGTGAACTTCTGTGGCCTTCTGTAGCCTTTTTTATCCTTCTTCTTCTCTGGCCTTCTTTGGCCTCTTTGGCGTCTTTAGTCTTCTTTAGCCTTCTTTGGCCTTCTTTGGCCTTCTCTGGCCTTCTTTGGCCTTCTTTGGCCTCTTTGGCATTCTGTGGCTGCTCTGACCCTCTCGAGCCCTCTTTGGCCATCTTTGGCCTGCTTTGGCCTTCTTTGGCCTACTTTGGCCTGCTTTGGCCTCCTTTGGCCTTCTGTGGCCTTCTCTGTAATTCTCTGGCCTTCTTTGGCCTTCTTTGGTCTCTGTGGCCTTCTGTGGCCTTCTTTGTCCTTCTTTGTTCTTCTCTGGCTGTCTTTGCCCTCTTTGGACTTCTTTGGCCTCTTTGGCCTCTTTAGCCTTCTTTGGCCTTGTTTAGCCTTCTATGGCCTTCTTTGGCCTCTTCAGTCTTCTGTGGCCTTCTTTGACTTTATTTAACCTTCTTTGGCCTTCTCTGGCCATCTTTGGCCTTCTTGGCCTTCTTGGCCTTCTCTGGCCTTTTTTGGCCTCTTTGGTTTTCTTTGGCATGCTTTGGCCTTCTTTGGCCTTCTGTCGTCTTCTTTGTCCTCTTTGGCCTTCTGTGGCATTCATTTTGTTCTTTGGCCAAATGTGGCCTTTCTGGCCTTCTTTGGCCTCTTTGGCATTCTGTGGCAGCTCTGACCCTCTCTAGCCCTCTTTGGCCTGCTTTGGCCTGCTTTGGCCTGCTTTGGCCTGCTTTGGCCTTCTTTGACCTGCTTTGCCCTGCTTTACCCTGCTTTGGCCTGCTTCTGCATTCTGTTGCCTTCTTTGGCCTTCTATGTCCTTCTGTGGCCTTCTTTTACCATCTCTAGCCGTCTTTGGCCTTCTTGGTACTTCTGTGGCCTTCTCTGGAATTCTCTGGCCTTCTTTGGCCTCTGTGGCCTTCTCTGGCATTCTCTGGCCTTCTCTGGCCTTCTGTGGCCTTCTTTGTCTTTCTTCTGATTTTCTGGCCTTCTTTGGCCTCTTTGGCTTTCTTTGGCCTCTTTGGCCTCTTTAGCGTTCTGTAGTCTACTTTAGCCTTCTTTGGCCTTCTTTGGCCTTCTCTGGCCTCCTGTGTCCTCTTTAGTCTTCTGTGGCCTTCTTTGGAATTCTTTGGCGTGCTTTGGCCTTCTCTAGCCTCTTTGGCCTTCTTTGGAATTCTTTGGATTTCTTTGGCCTTCTGTGGCCTTCTATGGCCTTCTTTGGACTTCTCTGGCCTTCTGTGGCCTTCTCTGGCCTTCTTTGTTTTTCTTTGGCCTGCTTTGGCCTTATTTGGCTTTCTTTGGCCTTGTTTGGCCTTCTTCGGCCTTCTTTGGCCTTCTCTGGCCTTCTTTGGCCTTCTTTGGCCTTCTCTGGCCTGCTTTCGACTGCTTTCGCCTCCTTTGGCCTCCTTTGCCCTGCTTTGGAGTTCTGTTGCCTTTTTTGTTTTTCTGTGGCCTTCTTTAACCATCTCTAGCCTTCTTTGGCCTTCTTTGTACTTCTGTGGCCTTCTCTGAAATTCTCTGGCCTTCTTTGGACTTCTTTGGCCTCTGTGGCCTTCTTTGGCCTTCTGTGGCCTTCTGTGAACTTCTGTGGCCTTCTGTAGCCTTCTTTATCCTTCTTCTTCTCTGGCCTTCTTTGGCCTCTTTGGCGTCTTTAGTCTTCTTTAGCCTTCTTTGGCCTTCTTTGGCCTTCTCTGGCCTCTTTAGTCTTCTGTGGCCTTCTTTGGAATTCTTTGGCCTGCTTTGGCCCTCTATGGCATTCTGTGGCCTTCTTTGGCCTACTTTGGCCTTCTCTGGCCTTCTGTGGCCTCTTTAGTCTTCTGTAGCTTTCTTTGGAATTCTTTGGCCTGCTTTGGCCTTCTTTGGCCTTCTCTGGCCTTCTTTGGCCTCTTTGGCATTCTGTGGCTGCTCTGACCCTCTCGAGCCCTCTTTGGCCATCTTTGGCCTGCTTTGGCCTTCTTTGGCCTACTTTGGCCTGCTTTGGCCTCCTTTGGCCTTCTGTGGCCTTCTCTGTAATTCTCTGGCCTTCTTTGGCCTTCTTTGGTCTCTGTGGCCTTCTGTGGCCTTCTTTGTCCTTCTTTGTTCTTCTCTGGCCGTCTTTGCCCTCTTTGGACTTCTTTGGCCTCTTTGGCCTCTTTAGCCTTCTTTAGCCTTCTTTGGCCTTGTTTAGCCTTCTATGGCCTTCTTTGGCCTCTTCAGTCTTCTGTGGCCTTCTTTGACTTTCTTTAACCTTCTTTGGCCTTCTCTGGCCATCTTTGACCTTCTTGGCCTTCTCTGGCCTTTTTTGGCCTCTTTGGTTTTCTTTGGCATGCTTTGGCCTTCTTTGGCCTTCTGTCGTCTTCTTTGTCCTCTTTGGCCTTCTGTGGCATTCTCTTTTGTTCTATGGCCAAATGTGGCCTTCTCTGGCCTTCTTTGGCCTCTTTGGCATTCTGTGGCAGGTCTGACACTCTCTAGCCCTCTTTGGCCTGCTTTGGCCTGCTTTGGCCTTCTTTGACCTGCTTTGCACTGCTTTACCCTGCTTCTGCATTCTGTTGCCTTCTTTGGCCTTCTGTGTCCTTCTGTGGCCTTCTTTTACCATCTCTAGCCGTCTTTGGCCTTCTTGGTACTTCTGTGGCCTTCTGTGGCCTTCTCTGGAATTCTCTGGCCTTCTTTGGCCGACTTTGGCCTCTGTGGCCTTCTCTGGCATTCTCTGGCCTTCTCTGGCCTTCTGTGGCCTTCTTTGTCCTTCTTCTTTTCTGGCCTTCTTTGGCCTCTTTGGCTTTCTTTGGCCTCTTTGGCCACTTTAGCGTTCTGTAGCCTACTTTAGCCTTCTTTGGCCTTCTTTGGCCTTCTTTCTCCTTCTTTGTTCTTCTGTGGCCTTCTTTAGCCTTCTTTAGCCTTCTTTGGCCTTGTTTGGCCTTCTGTGGCCTTCTTTGGCCTCTTCAGACTTCTGTGGTGTTCTTTGAATTTCTTTAACGTTCTTTGGCCTTCTCTGGCCATCTTTGGCCTTCTTGGCCTTCTTTGGCCTTCTCTGGCCTTCTTTGGCCTCTTTGGCATTCTGTGGCTGCTCTGACCCTCTCGAGCCCTCTTTGGCCTGCTTTGGCCTGCTTTGGCCTTCTTTGGCCTTGTTTAGCCTTCTATGGCCTTCTTTGGCCTCTTCAGTCTTCTGTGGCCTTCTTTGACTTTCTTTAACCTTCTTTGGCTTTCTCTGGCCATCTTTGGCCTTCTCGGCCTTCTCTGGCCTTCTTTGGCATTCTTTGGCCTTCTCTAGCCTTTTTTGGCCTTCTTTGGCCTCTTTGGCATTCTGTGGCAGCTCTGACCCTCTCTAGCCCTCTTTGGCCTGCTTAGGCCTGCTTTGGCCTGCTTTACCCTGCTTTGGCCTGCTTCTGCATTCTGTTGCCTTCTCTGGCCTTCTGTGTCCTTCTGTGGCCTTCTTTAACCATCTCTAGCCGTCTTTGGCCTTCTTGGTACTTCTGTGGCCTTTTGTGGCCTTCCCTGGAATTCTCTAGCCTTCTTTGGCCTTCTTTGTCCTTCTTCTTCTATGACCTTCTTTGGCCTCTTTGGCTTTCTTTGGCCTCTTTGGTCTCTTTAGCGTTCTGTAGCCTACTTTAGCCTTCTTTGGCCTTCTTTGGCCTTCTCTGGCCTCCTGTGGCCTCTTTAGTCTTCTGTGGCCTTCTTTGGAATTCTTTGGCCTGCTTTGGCCTTCTCTAGCCTCTTTGGCCTTCTTTGGAATTCTTTGGAATTCTTTGGCCTTCTGTGGCCTTCTATGGCCTTCTTTGGACTTCTCTGGCCTTCTGTGGCCTTCTTTAGCCTTCTTTAGCCTTCTTTGGCCTCTTCAGACTTCTGTGGCGTTCTTTGAATTTCTTTAACGTTCTTTGGCCTTCTCTGGCCATCTTTGGCCTTCTTGGCCTTCTTTGGCCTTCTCTGGCCTTCTTTGGCCTCTTTGGCATTCTGTGGCTGCTCTGACCCTCTCGAGCCCTCTTTGGCCTGCTTTGGCCTGCTTTGGCCTTCTTTGGCCTTGTTTAGCCTTCTATGGCCTTCTTTGGCCTCTTCAGTCTTCTGTGGCCTTCTTTGACTTTCTTTAACCTTCTTTGGCTTTCTCTGGCCATCTTTGGCCTTCTCGGCCTTCTCTGGCCTTCTTTGGCATTCTTTGGCCTTCTCTAGCCTTTTTTGGCCTTCTTTGGCCTCTTTGGCATTCTGTGGCAGCTCTGACCCTCTCTAGCCCTCTTTGGCCCTCTTTGGCCTGCTTTGGCCTGGTTTGGCCTGCTTTACCCTGCTTTGGCCTGCTTCTGCATTCTGTTGCCTTCTGTGGCCTTCTGTGTCCTTCTGTGGCCTTCTTTAACCATCTCTAGCCGTCTTTGGCCTTCTTGGTACTTCTGTGGCCTTTTGTGGCCTTCCCTGGAATTCTCTAGCCTTCTTTGGCCTTCTTTGTCCTTCTTCTTCTATGACCTTCTTTGGCCTCTTTGGCTTTCTTTGGCCTCTTTGGTCTCTTTAGCGTTCTGTAGCCTACTTTAGCCTTCTTTGGCCTTCTTTGGCCTTCTCTGGCCTCCTGTGGCCTCTTTAGTCTTCTGTGGACTTCTTTGGAATTCTTTGGCCTGCTTTGGCCTGCTTTGGCCTGCTATGGCGTTCTCTAGCCTTTTTGGCCTTTTTTGTCCTTCTTCTTTTCTGGCCTTCTTTGGCCTCTTTGGCCTTCTTTGGCCTCTTTGGCTTTCTTTGGCCTCTTTGTTCTCTTTAGCGTTCTGTAGTCTACTTTAGCCTTCTTTGGCCTTCTTTGGCCTTCTCTGGCCTCCTGTGGCCTCTTTAGTCTTCTGTGGCCTTCTTTGGAATTCTTTGGCCTGCTTTGGCCTACTATGGCCTTCTCTAGCATTTTGGCCTTCTTTGGACTTCTTTGGCCTTCTGTGGGCTTCTATGGCCTTCTGTGGCCTTCTCTGGCCTTCTCTGGCCTTCTTTGTCCTTCTTTGTTCTTCTGTGGCCTTCTTTAGCCTTCTTTGGCCTTGTTTGGCCTTTTGTGGCCTTCTTTGGCCTCTTCAGACTTCTGTGGCATTCTTTGAATTTCTTTAACGTTCTTTGGCCTTCTCTGGCCATCTTTGGCCTTCTTGGCCTTCTTTGGCCTTCTCTGGCCTTCTTTGGCCTCTTTGGCATTCTGTGGCTGCTCTGACCCTCTCGAGCCCTCTTTGGCCATCTTTGGCCTGCTTTGGCCTTCTTTGGCCTGCTTTGGCCTCCTTTGACCTTCTGTGGCCTTCTGTGGCCTTCTTTTACCATCTCTAGCCTTCTTTGTACTTCTGTGGCCTTCTGTGGCCTTCTCTGTAATTCTCTGGCCTTCTTTGGTCTCTGTGGCCTTCTGTGGCCTTCTTTGTCCTTCTTTGTTCTTCTCTGGCCGTTTTTGCCCTCTTTGGACTTCTTTGGCCTCTTTGGCCTCTTTAGACTTCTTTAGCCTTCTTTGGCCTTGTTTAGCCTTCTATGGCCTTCTTTGGCCTCTTCAGTCTTCTGTGGCCTTCTTTGACTTTCTTTAACCTTCTTGGCCTTCTCTGGCCTTTTTTGGCCTATTTGGTTTTCTTTGGCATGCTTTGGCCTTCTTTGGCCTTCTGTCGTCTTCTTTGTCCTCTTTGGCCTTCTGTGGCATTCATTTTGTTCTTTGGCCAAATGTGGCCTTTCTGGCCTTCTTTGGCCTCTTTGGCATTCTGTGGCAGCCCTGACCCTCTCTAGCCCTCTTTGGCCTGCTTTGGCCTGCTTTGGCCTGCTTTGGCCTGCTTTGGCCTGCTTTGGCCTTCTTTGACCTGCTTTGCCCTGCTTTACCCTGCTTTGGCCTGCTTCTGCATTCTGTTGCCTTCTTTGGCCTTCTGTGTCCTTCTGTGGCCTTCTTTTACCATCTCTAGCCGTCTTTGGCCTTCTTGGTACTTCTGTGGCCTTCTGTGGCCTTCTCTGGAATTCTCTGGCCTTCTTTGACCTTCTTTGGCCTCTGTGGCCTTCTCTGGCATTCTCTGGCATTCTCTGGCCTTCTGTGGCCTTCTTTGTCCTTCTTATTTTCTGGCCTTCTTTGGCCTCTTTGGCCTTCTTTGGCCTCTTTGGCTTTCTTTGGCCTCTTTGGTCTCTTTAGCGTTCTGTAGTCTACTTTAGCCTTCTTTGGCCTTCTTTGGCCTTCTCTGGCCTCCTGTGGCCTCTTTAGTCTTCTGTGGCATTCTTTGGAATTCTTTGGCCTGCTTTGGCCTTCTCTAGCCTCTTTGGCCTTCTTTGGAATTCTTTGGAATTCTTTGGCCTTCTGTGGCCTTCTCTGGCCATCTTTGGCCTTCTTGGACTTCTTTGGCCTTCTCTGGCCTTCTCTGGCCTTCTTTGGCCTCTTTGGCATTCTGTGGCTGCTCTGACCCTCTCGAGCCCTCTTTGGCCATCTTTGTCCTGCTTTGGCCTGCTTTGGCCTGCTTTGACCTGCTTTGGCCTGCTGTGGCCTTCTTTTACCATCTCTAGCCTTCTTTGTACTTCTGTGGCCTTCTGTGGCCTTCTGTGACCTTCTCTGTAATTCTCTGGCCTTCTTTGGCCTTCTTTGGTCTCTGTGGCCTTCTGTGGCCTTCTTTGTCCTTCTTTGTTCTTCTCTGGTCGTCTTTGCCCTCTTTGGACTTCTTTGGCCTCTTTGGCCTCTTTAGCCTTCTTTAGCCTTCTTTGGCCTTGTTTAGCCTTCTATGGCCTTCTTTGGCCTCTTCAGTCTTCTGTGGCCTTCTTTGACTTTCTTTAACCTTCTTTGGCCTTCTCTGGCCATCTTTGGCCTTCTTGGCCTTCTCTGGCCTTTTTTGGCCTCTTTGGTTTTCTTTGGCATGCTTTGGCCTTCTTTGGCCTTCTGTCGTCTTCTTTGTCCTCTTTGGCCTTCTGTGGCATTCATTTTGTTCTTTGGCCAAATGTGGCCTTTCTGGCCTTCTTTGGCCTCTTTGGCATTCTGTGGCAGCTCTGACCCTCTCTAGCCCTCTTTGGCCTGCTTTGGCCTGCTTTGGCCTGCTTTGGCCTTCTTTGACCTGCTTTGCCCTGCTTTGACCTGCTTTGGCCTGCTTCTGCATTCTGTTGCCTTCTTTGGCCTTCTGTGTCCTTCTGTGGCCTTCTTTTACCATCTCTAGCCGTCTTTGGCCTTCTTGATACTTCTGTGGCCTTCTCTGGAATTCTCTGGCTTTCTTTGGCCTTCTTTGGCCTCTGTGGCCTTCTCTGGCATTCTCTGGCATTCTCTGGCCTTCTGTGGCCTTCTTTGTCCTTCTTCTTTTCTGGCCTTCTTTGGCCTCTTTGGCCTCTTTGGCTTTCTTTGGCCTCTTTGGCCACTTTAGCGTTCTGTAGTCTACTTTAGCTTTCTTTGGCCTTCTTTGGCCTTCTCTGGCCTCCTGTGGCCTCTTTAGTCTTCTGTGGCCTTCTTTGGAATTCTTTGGCATTCTGTGGCCTTCTCTGGCCTTCTTTGGACTTCTCTGGCCTTCTTTGGCCTTCTCTAGCCTTCTTTGTTTTTCTTTGGACTGCTTTGGCCTTATTTGGCCTTCTTTGGCCTTCTTCGGCCTTCTCTGGCCTGCTTTGGCCTGCTTTGGCCTCCTTTGGCCTACTTTGGCCTCCTTTGTCCTCCTTTGGCCTCCTTTGGCCTCCTTTGGACTCCTTTGGCCTGCTTTGGCCTGCTTTGGCCTCCTTTGGCCTTCTTAGGCCTTATTTGGCCTGCTTTGACCTGCTTTCGACTGCTTTCGCCTCCTTTGGCCTCCTTTGGCCTGCTTTGGAGTTCTGTTGACTTTTTTGGCCTTCTGTGGCCTTCTTTAACCATCTCTAGCCTTCTTTGGCCTTCTTTGTACTTCTGTGGCCTTCTCTGAAATTCTTTGGCCTTCTTTGGCCTTCTGTGGCCTTCTGTGAACTTCTGTGGCCTTCTGTAGCCTTCTTTATCCTTCTTCTTCTCTGGCCTTCTTTGGCGTCTTTGGCTTTCTTTGGCCTTCTGTGGCCTTCTCTGGCCTTCTTTGGACTTCTCTGGCCTTCTTTGGCCTTCTCTAGCCTTCTTTGTTTTTCTTTGACCTGCTTTGGCCTTATTTGGCCTTCTTTGGCCTTGTTTGGCCTTCTTCGGCCTTCTCTGGTCTGCTTTGGCCTGCTTTGGCCTGCTTTGACCTTCTTTGACCTGCTTTGCCCTGCTTTACCCTGCTTTGGCCTGCTTCTGCATTCTGTTGCCTTCTTTGGCCTTCTGTGTCCTTCTGTGGCCTTCTTTTACCATCTCTAGCTGTCTTTGGCCTTCTTGGTACTTCTGTGGACTTCTGTGGCCTTCTCTGGAATTCTCTGGCCTTCTTTGGCCTTCTTTGGCCTCTGTGGCCTTCTCTGGCATTCTCTGGCCTTCTCTGGCCTTCTGTGGCCTTCTTTATCCTTCTTCTTCTCTGGCCTTCTTTGGCCTCTTTGGCGTCTTTAGTCTTCTTTAGCCTTCTTTGGCCTTCTTTGGCCTTCTCTGGCCTCTTTAGTCTTCTGTGGCCTTCTTTGGAATTCTTTGGCCTGCTTTGGCCCTCTATGGCATTCTGTGGCCTTCTTTGGCCTACTTTGGCCTTCTCTGGCCTTCTGTGGCCTCTTTAGTCTTCTGTAGCTTTCTTTGGAATTCTTTGGAATTCTTTGGCCTTCTTTGGCCTTCTCTGGCCTTCTTTGGCCTTCTTTGGCCTCTTTGGCATTCTGTGGCTGCTCTGACCCTCTCGAGCCCTCTTTGGCCATCTTTGGCCTGCTTTGGCTTCTGTGGCCTACTTTGGCCTGCTTTGGCCTCCTTTGTCCTTCTGTGGCCTTCAGTTACCATCTCTAGCCTTCTTTGTACTTCTTTGTACTTCTGTGGCCTTCTCTGTAATTCTATGGCCTTCTTTGGCCTTCTTTGGTCTCTGTGGCCTTCCGTGGCCTTCTTTGTCCTTCTTTGTTCTTCTCTGGCCGTCTTTGCCCTCTTTGGCCTTCTTTGGCCTTCTCTAGCCTTCTTTGTTTTTCTTTGGCCTGCTTTGGCCTTATTTGGCCTTCTTTGGCCTTGTTTGGCCTTCTTCGGCCTTCTCTGGTCTGCTTTGGCCTGCTTTGGCCTGCTTTGGCCTGCTTTCGCCTGCTTTGACCTTCTTTGACCTGCTTTGCCCTGCTTTACCCTGCTTTGGCCTGCTTCTGCATTCTGTTGCCTTCTTTGGCCTTCTGTGTCCTTCTGTGGCCTTCTTTTACCATCTCTAGCTGTCTTTGGCCTTCTTGGTACTTCTGTGGACTTCTGTGGCCTTCTCTGGAATTCTCTGGCCTTCTTTGGCCTTCTTTGGCCTCTGTGGCCTTCTCTGGCATTCTCTGGCCTTCTCTGGCCTTCTGTGGCCTTCTTTATCCTTCTTCTTCTCTGGCCTTCTTTGGCCTCTTTGGCGTCTTTAGTCTTCTTTAGCCTTCTTTGGCCTTCTTTGGCCTTCTCTGGCCTCTTTAGTCTTCTGTGGCCTTCTTTGGAATTCTTTGGCCTGCTTTGGCCCTCTATGGCATTCTGTGGCCTTCTTTGGCCTACTTTGGCCTTCTCTGGCCTTCTGTGGCCTCTTTAGACTTCTGTAGCTTTCTTTGGAATTCTTTGGAATTCTTTGGCCTTCTTTGGCCTTCTCTGGCCTTCTTTGGCCTTCTTTGGCCTCTTTGGCATTCTGTGGCTGCTCTGACCCTCTCGAGCCCTCTTTGGCCATCTTTGGCCTGCTTTGGCTTCTGTGGCCTACTTTGGCCTGCTTTGGCCTCCTTTGTCCTTCTGTGGCCTTCGTTTACCATCTCTAGCCTTCTTTGTACTTCTTTGTACTTCTGTGGCCTTCTCTGTAATTCTCTGGCCTTCTTTGGCCTTCTTTGGTCTCTGTGGCCTTCTGTGGCCTTCTTTGTCCTTCTTTGTTCTTCTCTGGCCGTCTTTGCCCTCTTTGGCCTTCTTTGGCCTCTTTGGCCTCTTTAGCCTTCTTTAGCCTTCTTTGGCCTTGTTTAGCCTTCTATGGCCTTCTTTGGCCTCTTCAGTCTTCTGTGGCCTTCTTTGACTTTCTTTAACCTTCTTTGGCCTTCTCTGGCCATCTTTGGCCTTCTTGGCCTTCTCTGCCTTTTTTGGCCTCTTTGGTTTACTTTGGCATGCTTTGGCCTTCTTTGGCCTTCTGTCGTCTTCTTTGTCTTCTTTGGCCTTCTGTGGCATTCATTTTGTTCTTTGGTCAAATGTAGCCTTTCTGGCCTTCTTTGGCCTCTTTGGCATTCTGTGGCAGCTCTGACCCTCTCTAGCCCTCTTTGGCCTGCTTTGGCCTGCTTTGGCCTGCTTTGGCCTGCTTTCGCCTGCTTTCGCCTGCTTTGGCCTTCTTTGACCTGCTTTGCCCTGCTTTACCCTGCTTTGGCCTGCTTCTGCATTCTGTTGCCTTCTTTGGCCTTCTGTGTCCTTCTGTGGCCTTCTTTTACCATCTCTAGCCGTCTTTGGCCTTCTTGGTACTTCTGTGGCCTTCTGTGGCCTTCTCTGGAATTCTCTGGCCTTCTTTGACCTTCTTTGGCCTCTGTGGCCTTCTCTGGCATTCTCTGGCATTCTCTGGCCTTCTGTGGCCTTCTTTGTCCTTCTTCTTTTCTGGCCTTCTTTGGCCTCTTTGGCTTTCTTTGGCCTCTTTGGTCTCTTTAGCGTTCTGTAGTCTACTTTAGCCTTCTTTGGCCTTCTTTGGCCTTCTCTGGCCTCCTGTGGCCTCTTTAGTCTTCTGTGGCATTCTTTGGAATTCTTTGGCCTGCTTTGGCCTTCTCTAGCCTCTTTGGCCTTCTTTGGAATTCTTTGGAATTCTTTGGCCTTCTGTGGCCTTCTCTGGCCATCTTTGGCCTTCTTGGACTTCTTTGGCCTTCTCTGGCCTTCTCTGGCCTTCTTTGGCCTCTTTGGCATTCTGTGGCTGCTCTGACCCTCTCGAGCCCTCTTTGGCCATCTTTGTCCTGCTTTGGCCTGCTTTGGCCTGCTTTGACCTGCTTTGGCCTGCTGTGGCCTTCTTTTACCATCTCTAGCCTTCTTTGTACTTCTGTGGCCTTCTGTGGCCTTCTGTGACCTTCTCTGTAATTCTCTGGCCTTCTTTGGCCTTCTTTGGTCTCTGTGGCCTTCTGTGGCCTTCTTTGTCCTTCTTTGTTCTTCTCTGGTCGTCTTTGCCCTCTTTGGACTTCTTTGGCCTCTTTGGCCTCTTTAGCCTTCTTTAGCCTTCTTTGGCCTTGTTTAGCCTTCTATGGCCTTCTTTGGCCTCTTCAGTCTTCTGTGGCCTTCTTTGACTTTCTTTAACCTTCTTTGGCCTTCTCTGGCCATCTTTGGCCTTCTTGGCCTTCTCTGGCCTTTTTTGGCCTCTTTGGTTTTCTTTGGCATGCTTTGGCCTTCTTTGGCCTTCTGTCGTCTTCTTTGTCCTCTTTGGCCTTCTGTGGCATTCATTTTGTTCTTTGGCCAAATGTGGCCTTTCTGGCCTTCTTTGGCCTCTTTGGCATTCTGTGGCAGCTCTGACCCTCTCTAGCCCTCTTTGGCCTGCTTTGGCCTGCTTTGGCCTGCTTTGGCCTTCTTTGACCTGCTTTGCCCTGCTTTGACCTGCTTTGGCCTGCTTCTGCATTCTGTTGCCTTCTTTGGCCTTCTGTGTCCTTCTGTGGCCTTCTTTTACCATCTCTAGCCGTCTTTGGCCTTCTTGATACTTCTGTGGCCTTCTCTGGAATTCTCTGGCTTTCTTTGGCCTTCTTTGGCCTCTGTGGCCTTCTCTGGCATTCTCTGGCATTCTCTGGCCTTCTGTGGCCTTCTTTGTCCTTCTTCTTTTCTGGCCTTCTTTGGCCTCTTTGGCCTCTTTGGCTTTCTTTGGCCTCTTTGGCCACTTTAGCGTTCTGTAGTCTACTTTAGCCTTCTTTGGCCTTCTTTGGCCTTCTCTGGCCTCCTGTGGCCTCTTTAGTCTTCTGTGGCCTTCTTTGGAATTCTTTGGCATTCTGTGGCCTTCTCTGGCCTTCTTTGGACTTCTCTGGCCTTCTTTGGCCTTCTCTAGCCTTCTTTGTTTTTCTTTGGACTGCTTTGGCCTTATTTGGCCTTCTTTGGCCTTCTTTGGCCTTCTTCGGCCTTCTCTGGCCTGCTTTGGCCTGCTTTGGCCTCCTTTGGCCTACTTTGGCCTCCTTTGTCCTCCTTTGGCCTCCTTTGGCCTCCTTTGGACTCCTTTGGCCTGCTTTGGCCTGCTTTGGCCTCCTTTGGCCTTCTTAGGCCTTATTTGGCCTGCTTTGACCTGCTTTCGACTGCTTTCGCCTCCTTTGGCCTCCTTTGGCCTGCTTTGGAGTTCTGTTGACTTTTTTGGCCTTCTGTGGCCTTCTTTAACCATCTCTAGCCTTCTTTGGCCTTCTTTGTACTTCTGTGGCCTTCTCTGAAATTCTCTGGCCTTCTTTGGCCTTCTGTGGCCTTCTGTGAACTTCTGTGGCCTTCTGTAGCCTTCTTTATCCTTCTTCTTCTCTGGCCTTCTTTGGCGTCTTTGGCTTTCTTTGGCCTTCTGTGGCCTTCTCTGGCCTTCTTTGGACTTCTCTGGCCTTCTTTGGCCTTCTCTAGCCTTCTTTGTTTTTCTTTGACCTGCTTTGGCCTTATTTGGCCTTCTTTGGCCTTGTTTGGCCTTCTTCGGCCTTCTCTGGTCTGCTTTGGCCTGCTTTGGCCTGCTTTGACCTTCTTTGACCTGCTTTGCCCTGCTTTACCCTGCTTTGGCCTGCTTCTGCATTCTGTTGCCTTCTTTGGCCTTCTGTGTCCTTCTGTGGCCTTCTTTTACCATCTCTAGCTGTCTTTGGCCTTCTTGGTACTTCTGTGGACTTCTGTGGCCTTCTCTGGAATTCTCTGGCCTTCTTTGGCCTTCTTTGGCCTCTGTGGCCTTCTCTGGCATTCTCTGGCCTTCTCTGGCCTTCTGTGGCCTTCTTTATCCTTCTTCTTCTCTGGCCTTCTTTGGCCTCTTTGGCGTCTTTAGTCTTCTTTAGCCTTCTTTGGCCTTCTTTGGCCTTCTCTGGCCTCTTTAGTCTTCTGTGGCCTTCTTTGGAATTCTTTGGCCTGCTTTGGCCCTCTACGGCATTCTGTGGCCTTCTTTGGCCTACTTTGGCCTTCTCTGGCCTTCTGTGGCCTCTTTAGTCTTCTGTAGCTTTCTTTGGAATTCTTTGGAATTCTTTGGCCTTCTTTGGCCTTCTCTGGCCTTCTTTGGCCTTCTTTGGCCTCTTTGGCATTCTGTGGCTGCTCTGACCCTCTCGAGCCCTCTTTGGCCATCTTTGGCCTGCTTTGGCTTCTGTGGCCTACTTTGGCCTGCTTTGGCCTCCTTTGTCCTTCTGTGGCCTTCGTTTACCATCTCTAGCCTTCTTTGTACTTCTTTGTACTTCTGTGGCCTTCTCTGTAATTCTCTGGCCTTCTTTGTCCTTCTTTGTTCTTCTCTGGCCGTCTTTGCCCTCTTTGGCCTTCTTTGGCCTTCTCTAGCCTTCTTTGTTTTTCTTTGGCCTGCTTTGGCCTGCTTTGGCCTTATTTGGCCTTCTTTGGCCTTGTTTGGCCTTCTTCAGCCTTCTCTGGTCTGCTTTGGCCTGCTTTGGCCTGCTTTCGCCTGCTTTGACCTTCTTTGACCTGCTTTGCCCTGCTTTACCCTGCTTTGGCCTGCTTCTGCATTCTGTTGCCTTCTTTGGCCTTCTGTGTCCTTCTGTGGCCTTCTTTTACCATCTCTAGCTGTCTTTGGCCTTCTTGGTACTTCTGTGGCCTTCTGTGGCCTTCTCTGGAATTCTCTGGCCTTCTTTGGCCTTCTTTGGCCTCTGTGGCCTTCTCTGGCATTCTCTGGCCTTCTCTGGCCTTCTGTGGCCTTCTTTATCCTTCTTCTTCTCTGGCCTTCTTTGGCCTCTTCGGCGTCTTTAGTCTTCTTTAGCCTTCTTTGGCCTTCTTTGGCCTTCTCTGGCCTCTTTAGTCTTCTGTGGCCTTCTTTGGAATTCTTTGGCCTGCTTTGGCCCTCTATGGCATTCTGTGGCCTTCTTTGGCCTACTTTGGCCTTCTCTGGCCTTCTGTGGCCTCTTTAGACTTCTGTAGCTTTCTTTGGAATTCTTTGGAATTCTTTGGCCTTCTTTGGCCTTCTCTGGCCTTCTTTGGTCTTCTTTGGCCTCTTTGGCATTCTGTGGCTGCTCTGACCCTCTCGAGCCCTCTTTGGCCATCTTTGGCCTGCTTTGGCTTCTGTGGCCTACTTTGGCCTGCTTTGGCCTCCTTTGTCCTTCTGTGGCCTTCGTTTACCATCTCTAGCCTTCTTTGTACTTCTTTGTACTTCTGTGGCCTTCTCTGTAATTCTCTGGCCTTCTTTGGCCTTCTTTGGTCTCTGTGGCCTTCTGTGGCCTTCTTTGTCCTTCTTTGTTCTTCTCTGGCCGTCTTTGCCCTCTTTGGCCTTCTTTGGCCTCTTTGGCCTCTTTAGCCTTCTTTAGCCTTCTTTGGCCTTGTTTAGCCTTCTATGGCCTTCTTTGGCCTCTTCAGTCTTCTGTGGCCTTCTTTGACTTTCTTTAACCTTCTTTGGCCTTCTCTGGCCATCTTTGGCCTTCTTGGCCTTCTCTGCCTTTTTTGGCCTCTTTGGTTTGCTTTGGCATGCTTTGGCCTTCTTTGGCCTTCTGTCGTCTTCTTTGTCTTCTTTGGCCTTCTGTGGCATTCATTTTGTTCTTTGGTCAAATGTAGCCTTTCTGGCCTTCTTTGGCCTCTTTGGCATTCTGTGGCAGCTCTGACCCTCTCTAGCCCTCTTTGGCCTGCTTTGGCCTGCTTTGGCCTGCTTTGGCCTGCTTTGGCCTGCTTTCGCCTGCTTTCGCCTGCTTTGGCCTTCTTTGACCTGCTTTGGCCTGCTTTACCCTGCTTTGGCCTGCTTCTGCATTCTGTTGCCTTCTTTGGCCTTCTGTGTCCTTCTGTGGCCTTCTTTTACCATCTCTAGCCGTCTTTGGCCTTCTTGGTACTTCTGTGGCCTTCTCTGGAATTCTCTGGCCTTCTTTGGCCTTCTTTGGCCTTCTTTGGAATTCTTTGGAATTCTTTGGCCTTCTGTGGCCTTCTATGGCCTTCTTTGGACTTCTCTGGCCGTCTGTGGCCTTCTCTGGCCTTCTTTGTCCTTCTTTGACCTTCTTGGCCTTCTTGGCCTTCTCTGGCCTTTTTTGGCCTCTTTGGTTTTCTTTGGCATGCTTTGGCCTTCTTTGGCCTTCTGTCGTCTTCTTTGTCCTCTTTGGCCTTCTGTGGCATTCTCTTTTGTTCTATGGCCAAATGTGGCCTTCTCTGGCCTTCTTTGGCCTCTTTGGCATTCTGTGGCAGGTCTGACACTCTCTAGCCCTCTTTGGCCTGCTTTGGCCTGCTTTGGCCTTCTTTGACCTGCTTTGCACTGCTTTACCCTGCTTCTGCATTCTGTTGCCTTCTTTGGCCTTCTGTGTCCTTCTGTGGCCTTCTTTTACCATCTCTAGCCGTCTTTGACCTTCTTGGTACTTCTGTGGCCTTCTGTGGCCTTCTCTGGAATTCTCTGGCCTTCTTTGGCCTTCTTTGGCCTCTGTGGCCTTCTCTGGCATTCTCTGGCCTTCTCTGGCCTTCTGTGGCCTTCTTTGTCCTTCTTCTTTTCTGGCCTTCTTTGGCCTCTTTGGCTTTCTTTGGCCTCTTTGGCCACTTTAGCGTTCTGTAGCCTACTTTAGCCTTCTTTGGCCTTCTTTGGTCTTCTTTCTCCTTTTTGTTCTTCTGTGGCCTTCTTTAGCCTTCTTTAGCCTTCTTTGGCCTTGTTTCGCCTTCTGTGGCCTTCTTTGGCCTCTTCAGACTTCTGTGGCGTTCTTTGAAGTTCTTTAACGTTCTTTCGCCTTCTCTGGCCATCTTTGGCCTTCTTGGCCTTCTTTGGCCTTCTCTGGCCTTCTTTGGCCTCTTTGGCATTCTGTGGCTGCTCTGACCCTCTCGAGCCCTCTTTGGCCATCTTTGGCCATCTTTGGCCATCTTTGGCCTGCTTTGGCCTGCTTTGGCCTGCTTTGGCCTGCTTTGGTATGCTTTGGCCTGCTTTGGCCTTCTGTGGCCTTCTGTGGCCTTCTTTTACCATCTCTAGCCTTCTTTGTACTTCTGTGGCCTTCTGTGGCCTTCTGTGGCCTTCTCTGTAATTCTCTGGCCTTCTTTGGCCTTCTTTGGTCTCTGTGGCCTTCTGTGGCCTTCTTTGTCCTTCTTTGTTCTTCTCTGGCCGTCTTTGCCCTCTTTGGACTTCTTTGGCCTCTTTGGCCTCTTTAGCCTTCTTTAGCCTTCTTTGGCCTTGTTTAGCCTTCTATGGCCTTCTTTGGCCTCTTCAGTCTTCTGTGGCCTTCTTTGACTTTCTTTAACCTTCTTTGGCCTTCTCTGGCCATCTTTGGCCGTCTTGGCCTTCTTGGCCTTCTCTGGTCTTTTTTGGCCTTTTTGGTTTTCTTTGGCATGCTTTGGCCTTCTTTGGCCTTCTGTCGTCTTCTTTGTCCTCTTTGGCCTTCTGTGGCATTCATTTTGTTCTTTGGCCAAATGTGGCCTTTCTGGCCTTCTTTGGCCTCTTTGGCATTCTGTGGCAGCTCTGACCCTCTCTAGCCCTCTTTGGCCTGCTTTGGCCTGCTTTGGCCTTCTTTGGCCTGCTTTCGCCTGCTTTGGCCTTCTTTGGCCTTCTTTGAACTTCTTTGGCCTTCTTTGGCCTCTTTGGCATTCTGTGGCTGCTCTGACCCTCTCGAGCCCTCTTTGGCCATCTTTGGCCTGCTTTGGCCTGCTTTGGCCTGCTTTGGCCTGCTTTGGCCTGCTTTGGCCTGCTTTGGCCTTCTTTGGCCTTCTCTGTCCTTCTTTGGCCTTCTTTGGCCTCTTTGGCATTCTGTGGCTGCTCTGACCCTGTCGAGACCTCTTTGGCCATCTTTGGCCTGCTTTGGCCTTCTTTGGCCTACTTTGGCCTTCTTTGGCCTCCTTTGGCCTTCTGTGGCCTTCTCTGTAATTCTCTTTCCTTCTTTGGCCTTCTTTGGTCTCTGTGGCCTTCTGTGGCCTTCTTTGTCCTTCTTTGTTCTTCTCTGGCCGTCTTTGCCCTCTTTAGCCTTCTTTGGCCTCTTTGGCCTCTTCAGTCTTCTGTGGCCTTCTTTGACTTTCTTTAACCTTCTTTGGACTTCTCTGGCCATCTTTGGCCTTCTTGGCCTCCTCTGGCCTCTTTTGGCCTCTTTGGTTTTCTTTGGCATGCTTTGGCCTTCTTTGGCCTTCTGCCGTCTTCTTTGTCCTCTTTGGCCTTCTGTGGCATTCATTTTGTTCTTTGGCCAAATGTGGCCTTTCTGGCCTTCTTTGGCCTCCTTTGGCCTGCTTTGGCCCTCTTTGGCCTGCTTTGGCCTGCTTTGGCCTTCTTTGGCCTTCTTTGGCCTGCTTTGACCTGCTTTCGCCTGCTTTCGCCTCCTTTGGCCACCTTTGGCCTCCTTTGGAGTTCTGTTGCCTTTTTTGGCCTTCTGTGGCCTTCTTTAACCATCTCTAGCCTTCTTTGGCCTTCTTTGTACTTCTGTGGCCTTCTCTGAAATTCTCTGGCCTTCTTTGGACTTCTTTGGCCTCTGTGGCCTTCTTTGGCATTCTGTGGCTTTCTGTGAACTTCTGTGGCCTTCTGTAGCCTTCTTTATCCTTCTTCTTCTCTGGCCTTCTTTGGCCTCTTTGGCGTCTTTAGTCTTCTGTGGCCTTCTTTGGAATTCTTTGGCCTGCTTTGGCCCTCTATGGCATTCTGTGGCCTACTTTGGCCTTCTCTAGCCTTCTTTGTTTTTCTTTGGCCTGCTTTGGCCTTCTTTGGCCTTCTTTGGCCTTCTTTGGCCTTCTTCGGCCTTCTTTGGCCTTCTCTGGCCTTCTTGGCCTTCTCTGGCCTGCTTTGGCCTCCTTTGGCTTGCTTTGGCCTCCTTTGGCTTGCTTTGGCCTCCTTTGGCCTCCTTTGGCCTACTTTGGCCTGCTTTGGCCTGCTTTGACCTTCTTTGGCCTTATTTGGCCTGCTTTGACCTGCTTTCGACTGCTTTCGCCACCTTTGGCCTCCTTTGGCCTGCTTTGGAGTTCTGTTGCCTTCTTTGGCCTTCTGTGGCCTTCTTTAACCATCTCTATCCTTCTTTGTGCTTCTTTGTACTTCTGTGGCCTTCTGTGGCTTTCTCTGTAATTCTCTGGCCTTCTTTGGCCTCTGTGGCGTTCTGTGGCCTTCTCTGGCCTTCTCTGGCCTTCTGTGGCCTTCTTTGTCCTTCTTTGTTCTTCTCTGGCCGTCTTTGCCCTCTTTGGCTTTCTTTGGCCTCTTTGGCCTCTTTAGCCTTCTTTACACTTTTTTGGCCTTGTTTGGCCTTCTGTGGCCTTCTTTGGCCTCTTCAGTCTTCTGTGGCCTTCTTTGACTTTCTTTAACCTTCTTTGGCCTTCTCTGGCCATCTTTGGCCTTCTTGGCCTTCTCTGGCCTTCTTTGGCCTCTTTGGCATTCTGTGGCTGCTCTGACCCTCTCGAGCCCTCTTGGCCATCTTTGGCCTCCTTTGGCGTTCTGTTGCCTTCTTTGGCCTTCTGTGGCCTTCTGTGGCCTTCTCTTTCCTTCTTTGGCCTCTTTGGTCTTCTATGGCCTTCTTTGACCTTCTTTCGACTTCTGTGGCCTTCTCTGGCCTTTTTTGGCCTGCTTTGGCCTCTTTGGCCTTCATTGGCCTTCTTTGGACTTCTGTGACCTTCTTTGGCCTTCTTTTGCCTCTTTGGCCTTCTTTGGCATCTTTGGCCTTAGGTGCCATTTTCTTTTGTTCTCTGGCCTTCTTTGGCCTTCTTTGACCTTCTTTGGCCTTCTTTGGCCTCTTTGGACTTCTGTGGCATTCTCTTTCGTTCTATGGCCTTCTTTGGCCATCTCAGGCTTCTTTGGCCTTCTTCAGCCTTCTTTGGCCTTTTTTTGCCTCTTTGGCATTCTGTGGGCGCTCTGACCCTCTCTAGACCTCTTTGGCCTGCTTTGGCCTGCTTTGGCCTGCTTTGGCCTCCTTTGGCCTCCTTTGGCATTCTGTTGCCTTCTTTGGCCTTCTGTGGCCTTCTGTGGCCTTCTTTAACCATTTCTAGCCTTCTTTGGCCTTCTTTGTACTTCTGTGGCCTTATTTGGCCTTCTGTGGCCTTCTCTGGTCTTCTTTCACCTTCTGAGGACTTCTTTGTCCTTCTTTGGTCTTCTCTGGCCATATCTGGCCTTCTTTGGCCTTCATTGGCCTTCTTTGGCCTTCTCTGTCCTCTTTGGTCTTTTTTGGCCTGCTTTGGCCTGCTTTGGCCTTCTGTGACCTGCTTTGGCCTACTTTGGCCTTCTTTGTACTTCCGTGGCTTTCTGTTGCCTTCTCTGGAATTCTCTGGCCTTCTTTGGCCTTTTTTGGCCTTCTTTGTACTCTGTGGCCTTCTCTGGAATTCTCTGGCCTTCTTTGGCCTTTTTTGGCCTTCTTTGTCCTCTGTGGCCTTCTCTGGAATTCTCTGGCCTTGTCTGGTCTTCTCTAGTCTTTTTTGGCCTTCTTTGGCACTCTGTGGCCTTCTTTGGCCTCTTTGGACTTCTGTGGCCTTCTTTGGCCTTCTTTCGCCTTCATTGGACTCTGTGGCCTTCTGTGGCATTCTCTTTCGTTCTATGGCCTTCTTCGACCATCTCTGGCCTTCTTTGGCCTTCTTTGGCATTCTCAGGCCTCTTTGTCCTTCTTTGGCATTCTTTGGCCTCTTTGGAAATCTGTGGCCTTCTTTGGCCTTCTGTGCCCCTCTCTGGCCTTCTCTGGCATTCTTTGGCCTTCTCTTGCCTCCTATGGCCTTCTCTGGTTTCCTTTGTCATTCTTTGGCCTACTTGGCCTACTTTGGTCTTCCTTGGACTTCTTTGGCCTTCATTGGCCTCTTTGGCCTTCTGTGATATTCTCTGGCCTTCTTTGTCCTTCTCTGGCCTCTTTGGCCTTCTTCACCCTTCTTTGTCATTCTTTAGCCTTCTTTAACCTTCTTTGACCTTCAGTGGCTTTCTCTGGCCTTCAATGGCCTCTGGTCTTCTTTGGCCTCTTTGGCCTTCTCTCGCCTTCTTTGGCCTTCGGTTGCCCTCTGTGGCCTTCTATGGCTTTCTTTGGCCCTCTGTGGCCTTCTATGGCCTTCTTTGGCCTTCTGTGGCCTTCTTTGTCCTTCTTTGTTCTTCTCTGGCCTTCTTTGGCCTCTTTGGCCTCTTTAGCCTTCTTTGTCCTTCTTTGGCCTTCTTTGAACTTCTGTGGCCTTCTTTGGCATCTCTAGTCTTCTGTGGCCTTCTTTGACCTTCTTTAACCTTCTTTGGCCTTCTCTGGCCATCTTTGGCCTTCTTGGCCTTCTTTGGTTTTCTTTGGCCTTCTCTGGCCTACTTTGGCCTCTTTGCTTTTCTTTGGCATGCTTTGGCCTTCTTTGGCCTTCAGTCGCCTTCTTTGGACACTTTGGCCTTCTGTGGAATTCTCTTTTGTTCTATGGCCAAATGTGGCCTTCTCTGGCGTTTTTTGGCCTCTTTAACCTTCTTTGGCCTTCTTAGCCTTCTGTGGCCTTCTCTTTCCTACTTTGGCCTCTTTGGTTTTCTATGGCCTTGTTTGACCTTCTTTCGACATCTGTGGCCTTCTGTGGCCTTCTCTGGCCTTCTCTGGCCTTCTTTGGCCTCGATGGCCTTCTCTGGCCGCTCTGACCCTCTCTAGCCCTCTTTGGATTGCTTTGGCCTCCTTTGGCCTGCTTTGGCATTCTGTTGCCTTCTGTGGCCTTCTGTGGCCTTCTTTAACCATCTCTAGCCTTCTTTGGCCTTCTTTGACTTCTGTGGCCTTCTGTGGCCTTCTCTGGAATTCTCTGGCCCTCTGTGGCCTTCACTGGAATTCTCTGGCCTTCTTTGGCCTCATTGGCCTTATTTGGCCTTCTATGACCTCTTTGGTCTTCTTTGGACTTCTTTGGCCTTCTTTGGTTATCTTTGGCCTTCTGTGGCCTTCTTTGGAATTCTTTGGACTTCTCTGGCCTTCTCTGGCTCTCTCTGGCCTCCTTTGGACTTCTTTGGCTTTCTGTGTCCTTCTTTGTCCTTCTATGTCCTTCTTTGGTCTTCTGTGGTCTTCTTCGGCCTTTTCTGGCCTTCTCTGGCCTCTTTGGCATTCTGTGGCCGCTCTGACCCTCTCTAACCTCCTTTGGCCTCCTTTAGCCTGCTTTGGCCTGCTTTGGCCTTCGTTGGCATTCTGTTGCCTTCTCTGGCCTTCTGTGGCCTTCTTTAACCATCTCTAGCCTTCTTTGGCCTACTTAGCCTTCTTTAGACTTCTATGGACTTCTTTGGTCTTTTGTGGCCGCTCTGACCCTCTCTAGCTCTCTTTGGCTTGCTTTGGCCTTCTTTGGCCTCGTTTGGCCTGCTTTGGCCTGTTTTGGCCTGCTTTGGCCTTCCTTGGCATTCTGGTGCCTTCTTTGGCCTTCTGTGGCCTTCTGTGGCCTTCTTTTACCATCTCTAGCCTTCTTTGTACTTCTGTGGCCTTCTGTGGCCTTCTGTGGCCTTCTTTTACCATCTCTAGCCGTCTTTGGCCTTCTTGGTACTTCTGTGGCCTTCTGTGGCCTTCTCTGGAATTCTCTGGCCTTCTCTGGCCTTCTTTGGCCTCTGTGGCCTTCTCTGGCATTCTCTGGCCTCCTGTGGCCTCTTTAGTCTTCTGTGGCCTTCCTTGGAATTCTTTGGCCTGCTTTGGCCTTCTCTAGCCTCTTTGGCCTTCTTTGGAATTCTTTGGAATTCTTTGGCCTTCTGTGGCCTTCTATGGCCTTCTTTGGACTTCTCTGGCCTTCTGTGCCCTTCTCTGGCCTTCTTTGTCCTTCTTTGTTCTTCTGTGGCCTTCTTTAACCATTTCTAGCCTTCTTTGGCCTTCTTTGTACTTCTGTGGCCTTATTTGGCCTTCTGTGGCCTTCTCTGGTCTTCTTTCACCTTCTGAGGACTTCTTTGTCCTTCTTTGGTCTTCTCTGGCCATATCTGGCCTTCTGTGGCCTTCATTGGCCTTCTTTGGCCTTCTCTGTCCTCTTTGGTCTTTTTTGGCCTGCTTTGGCCTGCTTTGGCCTTCTGTGACCTGCTTTGGCCTTCTTTGTCCTTCTTTGTCCTTCTTTGTTCTTCTCTGGCCGTCTTTGCCCTCTTTGGACTTCTTTGGCCTCTTTGGCCTCTTTAGCCTTCTTTAGCCTTCTTTGGCCTTGTTTAGCCTTCTATGGCCTTCTTTGGCCTCTTCAGTCTTCTGTGGCCTTCTTTGACTTTATTTAACCTTCTTTGGCCTTCTCTGGCCATCTTTGGCCTTCTTGGCCTTCTCTGGCCTTTTTTGGCCTCTTTGGTTTTCTTTGGCATGCTTTGGCCTTCTTTGGCCTTCTGTCGTCTTCTTTGTCCTCTTTGGCCTTCTGTGGCATTCATTTTGTTCTTTGGCCAAATGTGGCCTTTCTGGCCTTCTTTGGCCTCTTTGGCATTCTGTGGCAGCTCTGACCCTCTCTAGCCCTCTTTGGCCTGCTTTGGCCTGCTTTGGCCTGCTTTGGCCTTGTTTGACCTGCTTTGGCCTGCTTTGGCCTGCTTTGGCCTGCTTCTGCATTCTGTTGCCTTCTTTGGCCTTCTGTGTCCTTCTGTGGCCTTCTTTGTCCTTCTTCTTTTCTGGCCTTCTTTGGCCTCTTTGGCCTTCTTTGGCCTCTTTGGCTTTCTTTGGCCTCTTTGGCCACTTTAGCGTTCTGTAGCCTACTTTAGCCTTCTTTGGCCTTCTTTGGCCTTCTCTGGCCTCCTGTGGCCTCTTTAGTCTTCTGTGGCCTTCCTTGGAATTCTTTGGCCTGCTTTGGCCTTCTCTAGCCTCTTTGGCCTTCTTTGGAATTCTTTGGAATTCTTTGGCCTTCTGTGGCCTTCTATGGCCTTCTTTGGACTTCTCTGGCCTTCTGTGCCCTTCTCTGGCCTTCTTTGTCCTTCTTTGTTCTTCTGTGGCCTTCTTTAACCATTTCTAGCCTTCTTTGGCCTTCTTTGTACTTCTGTGGCCTTATTTGGCCTTCTGTGGCCTTCTCTGGTCTTCTTTCACCTTCTGAGGACTTCTTTGTCCTTCTTTGGTCTTCTCTGGCCATATCTGGCCTTCTGTGGCCTTCATTGGCCTTCTTTGGCCTTCTCTGTCCTCTTTGGTCTTTTTTGGCCTGCTTTGGCCTGCTTTGGC